>CM021107.1:618752360-619352360 GCA_007115665.2 Sequoiadendron giganteum
CCTTTATAGGTGCATCAACTAGTTGATCTACAATCACCTGTCCTTTTATAGCCTTCCTTTCGACATACTGAATGTCATACTCACTAAGTATCATAACCCATTTAGCCAATCTGCCTGTTAAAGCTGCCTTGCTTAGGAGGTATTTAAGTGGATCAATCTTTGCAATTAGCATTGTTTGTCGATTGAGCATATAGTGCTGAATTTTTTGGGTAGCAAAGACTATCACAAGACAGGCACGTTCTATGTTTCTATAATTCAATTCATAGCCCACTAAGGTATGACAGATACAATAGACAACTCTCTCATGACCATGATCATCGTGTTGTGCGAGAAGAGCCCCTAATGCTGACTGAGTTGCTGAGATGTAAAGTATCAATGGTTTTCCCTCTATAGGTGGCATTAAGACTGGTGGAGTAAGCAAATATTCCTTGATTTTCTAGAAGGCCTCTTGACATTTAGGGGTCCATACAAATGGTACTCCTTTCTTGAGTAGATGCTTAAATGGATGTATTTTATCCGCTAGTTGTACTATGAAACATCTAATTGACTGTAATCTCCCTTGTAGGGTTCTGAGTTGACCAATACTGACTGGAGGAGGAATTTCTATGATAGCTCTTACCTTCTCTGGATCTACTTCAATGCCTCTGCAAGAGATGATATACCCTAACAGTTTCCCTGATTTGACTCCAAAGACACACTTCTTCGGATTTAGCCTGACATTGTAATTCTCTAGCCTTTGGAATATCTTGTCTAAGACTTTCAAATGATCTTCCCTTGTTTTTGATTTTGCTATGATGTCATCTACATAATCTTCCATGAAAGTATGTACAAAGTCATGGAAAATTGTATTCATGGCCTGCTGATAGGTGGCTCCTGCATTCTTAAGGCCAAACGACATAACATTCCAATAGTATGTGCCCCATGGACATGTAAAAGATGTTTTGTGTTGGTCTTCAGGTGCTATTTTAATCTGGTTATATCCAGAGAAACCATCCGTGAGGGATAGCATCTTGTAGCCTACTGTAAGGTCTACAATCATGTCGATATTCGATAAAGGAAAGTCATCCTTAGAACATGCTTTGTTGATGTCTATAAAGTCAGTGCAAATGTGAATGCCCCCAGTTGGCTTAGTCACTAGTACAAGATTTGATATCCAATCCGCATAGTCTATTGTCCTTATGAATCCTACATCCAACAGTTTCTTAAGTTCTACTTTAACCAATAGAGAAATTTGAGGATGCATTTTCCTCAACTTCTGTTTGACTGGTTTGATACCTGGCTGTAGTGGTAAATGAAGCAATATTAGGTCTGGATCTAGCCCAGGCATGTCAGCATTCAACCATGCAAAGTTTATTTGTCTCTTTGTGAAGAAGTCCTTAAACTCATGTTTTTTTGTCTTTGTTAAAGAAGTTGCAAAATATACCTTCCGAGGATTCTCTTCTGTACCTGTGTTGACTTCAATAGATTCTTCTACTAGCATCGGTGACCTTTCCTATTCAACGGGGATAATATTTAAACCTCTATCCTTGGGTGCCTCTGAGAGGTTTTCACCCTTGGATACGTCCTTTATTTTGTCTTTTTCTTCATCCAAAGGCGCCTTTCGGTTTTCACCTAGGGACTCATCATTTTTATTTTTATTGTCTTTTTTCTTTTCATTTTCATTTTTGTGACTAGAGGTGTAAATAGACTCCCCAAAGTATACTTTATCATCCAAGTCTATGGTAAAACCTACTTTATGGTCCCCTCTTGGTATGCCTTCTCTAAGTCCCATGAACTAAGCAATTGCTTCATCGTTCTCGAATGCATCTATGATAGGTGTACCTTGTTGATCCCAGTCGATGAGTTCGGGATATATAAGGGGCATGTCATCATCAAAGTTTTTAAAGATATCTGCTGACAAGGTGAATATGGAGTGGTTGACATGGTCGCAGAAGTTTTGGAATAACTTCTTCTTATTCTTCTTCCTAGGTGTAGGTATACTCTAATGTGGGACTATAGTAAGGGCATATTCATCAGAAGATGGCTTGCCAGGTGCCCAAGATGCATGATCAAGGGTTTCCCAATAATAGTTCTCTTGCCATTCTTGTTTGGACAAGTGCTTCTTAGGATGAGGACTAGATAGTTTTGGTTTCACGTTGAGGTCCAATTCTCCAAATAAGGCATCTATGTTCATGGTACTAGTAGATGAAAGGGACTCCCATTCACCATCACTCGAGTAAGGGGATTCATCATAGACTGGAGGTTTGTCGTAAACTGGGGGGTTTGTCGTAAACTCAGGGAAGTGGTTCATGAGATGTCTCGATGTCTGCGTAATCATTCACTTCCTCTTGAAACGATGACGAAGTACCAGGAAACCTGATTCTAAGCGGTTAACACCCTAGCCCTAGATATTTCAGTCGTGGGTAGATAGTGATTGGTTATGTCCTTCCATTGTGATATAGACCTAACCCACTATGCCCATCATAGCCTTCTTTTTCCATTATTTTAAAACCTTTTCCATACTGGTCCTTGGCTATTTGAATAGACAGGGAGGGGTATTCTTGTTCTTGATACAACCAGGAATCACCTTGATCCATAATTTCTTCACTTAACTCTCCCCATTTTGTTAATGTCATTGTAGGGGGAACATGAAATGTGACCACTGATTGTCTTCTATCCACCATGGGTAGGCCATATTCCTTAGATGGAATCAGCTCACTAACACAGTATGATGCCTTTATTTTGTATTCGCCACAACCCTTGTCTTGGATCTTGAGTTTTGGAGTGGATGATGGTGGTTTGAATGAAATGGACTTAGTGAGACGTGAGGGGTCAACATATTGGGATAAAGTGGATAAAGAAGCTTCTTGGTTAACTGGCACTTGTCGTTGTGAAATTTTCTTTAGGCTTGTACAATACTGAAAAGGATTTGGATCACCATCAATGGTGATCTCTGTGCCATTATAGGGGAATTTGAGACATTGGTGGTATGTTGAAGGTACAACCTTCATTGTGTGTATCCAAGGTCTACCTAACAACAAGTTGTATGGTAGGGTGAGATCCAAGACTTGGAAGCTGGTGTTCATGATAAATAGGCCAATTTGGATAGGAAGTGTGACAACTCCTTTGGACTATCTTTCCTCATCATCATAAGCCTTGATGACTATACTCTTAGAGGTATCTACACAGTCTTATGAGAATCCTAATCCCTTAACCAATTTAAGGGTACACAGGTTCAAACCTGTTCCTCCGTCTACCAAGACTCATTGGACTTTGTTTTGATGGACAAAGACTTCAAGATGTAAGGGGTCATTATGATCTGAATTTTAGTTGAGTAATCCTGTTGGGAAAAGGTGGCATGATGCAAATTGGTCAAATATCCCACCATCTCTTCAAAATGATTGACATCTAAGTCTGTAGGAACAATCATGTTTTGTAGAGCTTTGTCAAGAATGGATCGATGTTGAGGTGATAAGGTCAACAATTCCAAGATAGATATTTGCGCGGGGGTTTTACTCAATTGATCAAGAAGGTTGTACTTGAACTTGGAAGTTTGTGTAGATGGCTCGAAAGAAGGACCAGGAATAGTAATCTTAGTTCTGTGTGTGTTCACATTACATTCTAGATGCTTCTTAATGGTGAAGGTATTGACATTCTCGTTTGCGGCTCGGAGGTGGTTTATGATCTTTCCTTTACCATAGTCATAGTTGGCCGATGGATTATTTTGGGGTCCCGAACTAGAGGCTTTTCCTTTTGTGTGGTCATGTAACGGGTCCATGAAGACCTTATGATCACTATTCTTAGTGTTTTTGTGCCCGCCAACCTCTATGGTTTCGTTTTCAACAAAGTCTTGTATTATGTTCTTGAGTTGACGACATTGTTGGAGGTTGTGCCCTTTGGTTCGATGATAATCACAAAAAGAGTTATCGTCCCACCATGAAGGTTTGAACTATCCAAGATCATATTCTCTTGGTTCCAAAGGTTTGATGAGATTATGCTTAATCAATTCTTTGAAGATAGTCTGTATTGGTTGTCCTAAAGGTGTGAATTCACGTGTAGGAAATCTCCTTTGTTGTGGTCTTTGTTGTTGTGAATTTTGGACATAGTTAGCTTGTTGATCTGGACTATTCCTCATGTCTTGATTGGGATTATAACCTCTAAGTGTGATTACTGGTCTTGTATGTACGTGTTTAGCATCAAAAATACCATCATTTGTAACATTCTTGTTCCTAGACTAGAATTTGTTTCTATCATTTGGCACGTTCTGATGTTGGACAACCAGATTCCTGCCTAGTGCTTTCATTTCTCCTTTGTCTATAAGGCCTTTCTTGAGGATGATTCCCTTTTGTACCAAGTCTGAGAATGAAGTACAACAGTGTACCCTTAAATCACTTCAAAATTTGGGGTTGATGTTCTCTAGGAATATTGTGACCTTTTGTTTTTCAGGTATTTCAACTAGACACCTACTAGCTAAACTTCGCCACCTCTAGAAGAAAGTGGTGAAATTTTTGCCATCTTCTTGTGTCATGTGGAACAAGGTTGCAATTGTTACCTCATTGTCTATGTTAAAGGCAAAATGTTCGATAAACTTCTCAGCTAATTTTCCCCAAGATTGTATACCATATGGTAATTTAGAGAATCATTCCAGTCCTATCCCGACAAGGGTTCATGGAAATAGTCTCATCAAGTATGTGGGGTCATACGCTATGTCCATGCATGCTGTTGAGAACTCTCTAATGTGTTCTATAGGATTCTTTCTCCCATTATACTTAGGCAAAATTGGTATAATGTATCCATGGGGGAAAGGTGTCATGTAAAGCACTTTGTCAAAGGGAGTTGGACATAGGTCTTGTGCTGAGATAGTTCATTTTTCGGACATAGACATGTTGTCCATTTGCTATTGAAGATTTTGCATCTTGTTTTGAAGGACATCGACTTGCATCAAGGACATGGTGTTTGTGATATTTGGATCAATGTAGGTATTTTGATATGCCATGTTCTGTGACGGATTGTGATTAGGTGAGGGAATATATCCTATGAAGATATTCTGATTCGGTATAGCATATTCCCTATCTAAATGGTTTGAGTAGGTATAGGAATGCTTCCTGTCTGAAATGTTTGATTTGGAATAGGAACGCTTCCTATCTGAATGGTTTGACTTGGTATAGGTATATTTCTACCAACTTTGGTTCTCTTACAAGTCGTGTTGGTGCCAAAGGGGTTGGAGGAAGTTGTGCCCGCAGTGAATTGTAAACCTTGTGTTATGTTGAAAGGGGTTGTGTTTACAATTGACGATGTTTGAGCTGGTATACCAGTTGGTATCGCTGTGGTTATTTGGGGAATAGAGACTGTTGACGTTGCAGTTTGAGATGGTTGAGTTGACTGTGTTTGCAAGGTACAAATATCAAATCCTATGGGTAGTTTGGCACCTTCTGCTAGCAATTTTGCTAGATAGCGTTGGGGATCATTTTCCAAACATTCATCCATGAAGGATGAAAATTAAGGATCTTGTATTGTTGCATCTATGTATTCTATGTAAGTCTGACCATGCGTGTCCCTAGTGACATGTTTTTCTAGCAAAGGCTTGTGTGGTTGTTTACTTCTTGACAATTGGTTTGTGAACGGATTGATGAATTTTTTGGGGTCTGTCATCGCTTTGTATTTCTTTTGGGACCTTGTTTCAACCATGAAAAAAGTTTCTCAAAATGGGTAATGTAGACTATGCCTAAAAATTGATATGACCTATGTCTATGTTTTTGGATTTTTCTGAAAATAAATGTTGTAGCTAAAATAGTTTCTAAAAGACGTACACTAAGATGACGTATGATAGGACTAACGATATGCAAGATGTGAGTAGACTATGATGACAAATGAGTCTAAGATGGTATAACCTACTGCCTATGGGATAAATGCATGAAAAGACTTGTTTTTGACCAAGGAACCTGATTGTATGACAAGGACAGTGACAAGGTGAATTTTTCAAACTAGACTAATGAGCTGAAAAGATCCACTAGATGGGACTAAAGTGACAAGGTTCAATTATTTTGACAAATCGACACATGAACATTTCCAATGACGAGGAAAGTTATCTATTTTATGGTATGCAACTTCCTAGGGAGTACCTATATGCATGTGACTTAGGATTACTATGACTAAGATGTATATGACACCTAACAACGCAAAGTTTTGAGTAAAATCTACCAGTTTCAAATCTAAGGTTGATCTTAAAAACCTACTACAAATTATGACAATCATGTTTGGACTCAGCTCGCGGTTTTTGATGTTTTCTATATATAGGCAAATGCGGTTCACCTAATATTTGCATTTCAGATTTTGACAGATGCGATTTTTTGATAGTGCATGTGGTGTTTCTAACAGTTGCAGTTTTTCCTATGACAGATGCGATTTTTCGATACACATGCGGCTCGAAAACTGACAGATGCGGTTTTCATGCACACATGTGACTCGAAAATTGACAGATGCGACTCATGATATGCAGAATATGAAAAGTGAAAAGTGTGATAGCTAGATGCAGCTTTTCCCCTAACAGATGTGACTCGCTAATACACATGCGGCGTTTAAACTGACAAATGCGACTCAATTTTCTAACAGTTGAATTTTTCCCGAAAGTTGAAATTTTCTCGAAATTTTTTGACTGACTTTGTTTGTTTGATCAATATTTTGACAAATACAGCAAAGAGAAAACACAACAATCAATGTATTTTTAGTTTTTGTGATGGTAAGGACTGTTAAGACTCGAAAAACAATTACAACCTAGGCTTTTAGGATAATACTTGTTGAATTCTTATTTGGATTTCTCTAGCTACACATATTTATGGTGAATGACTAGTAGCTTGATCCCACTATCTCCCCTCCATGACACTCAATTATATAGGGCAGCCAAGTTACTGTATCCATGAAACTCCCATGGTATACATTTCATTTCTACACATAAACCGTAAGAATATAAGACAGCTTTGCAGGGTCGACCCTGCTGCGCCAACAAGTAGGTAGGATTTTGGTAACTCTACAACAAGGTGTTTAATAAGGGCATTTTGTTCATGGGACACTATCCAACGTTGGTGAGAGTCCATTTCTTTCCATCTCATCAGAATAGTGCACGTGATTCTTGGGCTTTTCCCAAGAATCCACTTTTCTATACTGGCTGGAAGTCACTTGGCTTTAGCGTGCTACCGGTCTGAGTCGTCTTGGGGTGAGTACTTTTTCCCACCAAGATAGGCCCAAGTTCTAGAGTCAACAACCATTTCTCTTACACCCAGGATCGCATGACTGCGCAAGGGGAGAGGATACTTCGATGTACTGAATCGTAAGGGTTACAGATACGTGCAAAGCACCAAACAAAGAAGACAGTGGTTCTTTTTAATCTAAATGACAATTTTCTATCTATCAAACAAAAAAATCATTTTAATCCCACATGACGATTATCTATCTACCAAACAAAAGCTTGCTTAAATAAAAGAATTTAACACAAAGGCATTAGGTCCTGCATGCAAATTCATCAGTAGTTCATTGTTCTTCATCTTTCATCTTGCAGAAAATTGTCTTAGGTTTTTAAATGTCTTCTATGCTTTGTCCTGCAAACACTATGTTATTCCTCCTTAACACAACTAACACAAACATTAGCGAAAATCCAAAACAACTCAAAAAGTGAAAAAAAATGAAAGTATGGATGCACGAAAATCGATAAAAAAAGTGAAAAAGTGTTACTAGACAGATGCGGCTTTTGGGGTCATAGATACGGTTTGACTGTTGACAGGCGGATGCCGTTCACGAATGTGTTGACAAGCGGATGCGGTTCGTGACTTCGCAGATGCGGCCTTTTATGACAGATGTGTCACTATTTTTCATAGATGCGCCATTTTGTGGAACATATATGGTGCGTCGTATAGAAAACCTGCAAAAAAGAACAGAAAATGGAAAAACGGAAAAACGAAAAATATGTACAGATTTTGAAGCGTGTTCACGTCAGGTTCACCAAATATAACATCCTAGATTTTCTGCAAGTGTGACTAGATAAACAAAGTTAAATCTTAATCTAAAATCTAAAAATCTAACAACAAAGAACAAGGAAATAAACTAAACTAATAAAACCAAAATGATCTCACCAAATATGCGTTCATCCCTTCGAATTATCTTGATTCTTCTTCTCCATTTTGCCTTTTCAGTATTCTTTCCCTCAGATTTCTGTGTTTCAATGCAAGTATAGTATTGTCGAGTGTCTAAGCAAAATATCGAAGTTGAATCTCTTCTCAAAAGTATGTGATTTCGAGAGGAGGAATAATGATTGTGACAAGCCATTTTATAGATTTTGTGTTTTCAAACGATTGGCTCGGATTGAAAGACGATGGACGAGGTTGATGAATGCCATGCGATGTGAGTTATGTGTCAGATAGAACGTGAGTTAGAACATGAGTTAGAACACGAGTTTAGGAAAGACTGAAGATAGAGACTAATTTAGAACGTGAGTTAGAACACGAGTTCAGATCTTAATCTCCTAAAATAGAAGAAATAGACTTTGTATGCAAAAGCCAAAGTTGGAACTCGAAGACTTAATGCATTCGAATGCAAACAGGAATTAGATCTAGTTAATCGACCAGTTGTAACCAAGAGTCTTCTCGTAGAGATAAACACGAAGATAATTGAAGAACTAAAAATAGATCTCAAGTCAAAAGGTGAGCGAATGAATTAGATAACTGAATGATAGAGGAATGTGACATAATTAATTAAATATTAATTTAATTCATCATTTGAAAATAAGAGACTTTAATTAAATAAATAAAGTAACTTATTTAATTTGACCGTTTGAAAGGATAATATGAATAATTAAATAATAAATATTTAATTATAGATAAAGGGGTTAAATGAATAATTAAATAAAGATATTTAATTATAGTTGGAAAAGTATGATAAAGGGGTAAAAATTAATTAGTTTGCAATATAATTAAATAAATATGATTTATTTAATTAATCAAGTTGAATAAAGATTAATAATGAATTAATGAATTAATGAATTAATTAAAAAGGGGTATTTAATTAATAGAGGAAATATGTGTTGAAAAGGTTAATTAAATAATTAAAATTATTTAATCAAGATGATGGACTATAGAAAATTATGTCAAAATGTGTACTCAGAGGCCTACACCAATTTTCGGTATCTACATGAAGAATATTTTTATGATCACCTTTCATAATACACATATACTAGATAATTTTCCTCACTCCTCCATTCAGTAATGTAATTTTTTACTTTTTATTTTCACAATGCATTTGGTAAACTTTTTAACGTGACCAGCGACGCTCGCACAACACGCCCTTTGATACCATGACCAACCTCCTAGAACAAGAAATGTTTAGCAAATTAATTGTACTATCTATTTAAGACATTTCTACAAAAATAATAACCAAAAAGCTATTCACTACATAATTAAACAGTTTTTATAATATTTTTACATATATGATATATTATTTATATATACAATGTGGTAGATTATATTAATAGCATGTTGTTTTCAGAGTTCATGATAATATAAATGCTGAGATTTCTGACTTAAAACTGTGTATTGTTTTTAGAATGATATTTTGGATCAAACTTCATCAAAATAATGATAAAAAATAAAAAGAACGCACACTAATGATCTTTTAATCTAGTACAATCAGCTTTTTCTTAATTTAATTGTGTCACAATTACCAAGAAGGTGTATACAAGCTCTATATCCTGATATCAGAGGATTGAAATTATATATAATTTAATAGACTTTGAATCAAATTAAAATACCTTTTAGTATTTTCGAGCAGATTTTATCGAGCAGCCATGTTTGAAGAAGACTGATAGGTTAGTCTGCACCAAAGCAAAAAAATTAAAATGGTCTGAATAGATTCCAACTAAAATTGTCCTGTATACCTATATCAAAACAAATTATTCTTTTAGTAGAATAAGTCATTGTCCTGCACTTAGATAATCACGAAGTTTGTGATATAAACTTTACTATGTTGCCAGACTTTGGCACTGTCTATGCATGTGACAATTTGCATCTGCAGAAACAGTGCCATCCGATGCCATGGCTACACTTGTGCAAGCCCCTGCAAGCCTCTGCTAATGGTTTGTATCTGCCTGTTGCCATTCTCTCCAACTCTTCTTGTCCTGTTGTGGCTGTCACCATCACTTGCACTCTCATCCACTTGCCATTGGAGCTGCCTTTGCTGTCGGCCTTCCTCTACAATCAATGCGCATTGAAATATGTTGCTGCAGAGATCTGCTGGGTAGATTTTATAGATTTTTATTTTAATTTTTTAATTTTTTTTAAAACATATTTAAAACGTGCATTAATTTTGTTTTAATTTTTTATTATAGGTTTTAAAAATTAGTGTATTATAATTATTATGCACTTTTAGTTCATTTTTTTAATGTTCTTTTAATTTTTGGAATTGGTGTATTATAGATCTTTTAAAGATTTATATGAATTATTTTTTATTTGATAAACTATTTTTATCTACGCAAAATTATTTACTTTTTATCTACTTATTATCTACTATATTTTATGTTTAAAATATTTTGTTTTACTGTATTGTTTGAAAAAAAAAAAATATAATAAGTATTAAGTTTAATAATTTGACTTAAACAAGAGAAAAATCTACTATCACAAACCATTAGCAGACGCTTGCAGGGGCTTGCACAAGTGCAACCATGGCATTGGATGGCACTGTTTATGCAGATGCAAATTGTCACCTGCATAGATAGTGCCAAAGTCAAATAAACCTCTCATCACACAATGAACCTCTCATAACACAACTTTTCCAAACCATCTCATCCATGCAACAACAAATTTCTACCATCAACCAAAACCAGAATGGCCCACCCACATACTATGTTCGTAGCAACCCCTTGTCCCTAGATATCTTGCGAACCCTGATTCCACAAGGAGTAGAGATGCCTAGGTTTGAGAAATATGGGGGGAAGGGCGATCCTTCTAACCATGTCAATTCATACACTGCTTTGTGTAGTGACTTTGTCCTTGATGATAAATTGTTAGCTAAACTGTTCCCTAGGACCTTAAAAGATACTGCCTTGGAATGGTTCTCATCCTTACCGAACAATTCAATTCATTCATTCAATAAACTTGTTGATGCATTTATCAATCATTTCCAAGTGCACATGACTCCTAAGAAGACCTCGGTTGATTTGATGCAATGCAAGCAAAATAATGATGAAAAGATAACTGATTTCATCTCACGCTATCAATCATTTTATTCCCAAATCGATGTCAAGATTCCTAACCCACATCTTCAAAATATGTTCATACAAAATTTGCTAACACACCTTCAGGAAAAACTCACCATGAAGAAATTTCCTTCCTTCATCCATTTATGCATTGCCCTTTGCGATTATCACAATTCGATCAGTAGTCATGATACACGATCCACTTCTATTCAAATCAAGAAATCTGAGCATTCCAACCAAACCAGTTCTCAACAATATAGAAAGAAAAACAAAGGGTTCTTACAATTTAACCCTCCTCAAAAATCCTCTCCGCCTGTCAACAACCAAGTAGCAATTGTTAAATCTGTAGTACCTTTTAATTATGAAGATCCAAAAATGCACTTCACACCTTTACCTGACACCCTCCATAATACAATATCTCAAATTTTACAACAACAAATTATTACCTTACCTATTGTTCATGCACCTGATCCTACCAAGCCTTTACCTCCAAACTTCAACTCCAAAGCTTATTGCCATTTTCATAGAAAAAATGGACATGACACAGAACAATGTAAGCATCTTAAGCATCTTGTTCAAGACCTCATTGATTTTGGTTGTATATCCATTTCCGATGTTAATGATCAAGGCAATAAGTATGTTGCCCCTCCCAATCAAAATTTGCAAATTTTCACTAATCCTATGCCTAAACATAATATTTCATTTGTCAAGGCTAGAGAAACTCCACAAAATGTTGTTATGAATGTTGATACAAATGATGAACATTCTAATCTTATTGCACATGTCACCCATGTCAAACCTATGGATAAAATGGTAGGTGCGATAGACGTTATCCCTCATAAGGGACAACATAAAACATCTCTTGATATTACTTTTTTCTCTCAAGACATACTTATAAATCTCCCAGATGGTCCTCTTTGCATCGCCGGTCGTATTTATGATAATCCCACTAATGGGATATTAATAGATCCCACATGTGGAGAAAATGTGATCATGGAATAAGTTTTGGTATTACACGATCTTTATCAAGATGATTATGATAAACCTAAAGCATGGATCAAAACAAACAATGGTTTTTCTTGCCCTACGATTGGATCAATCGACCTCCCATTACAAATAGGACCTAAAACATTGGACGTCACATTCAGTATCATCTCGTACTTGGACCAATTTTGCTTCAGGCTAGGCCATCCATGGCTTCGTTCAATGAAAGTGGTCCCTTTGGTTCTTAACAAATGCTTAAAGTTTCCCTTTGACAATGACATATTCACTATCCACCATAGTGGCTTTAATCCCTTGTCTCCCAAAATCCTTTTGGCCCTAACCTATGGAACCCATCATGCCTAGAAGATATTTCTTTTTCATTTCCTATCAAAAGTTTAATGCAAAGAAAATATCTGAAATATCTCTTCGCAACATGTCCCCATCCACATCAGCCACTACCATCCTAGATGAAACCATGCTTCAACCTGACCAAGACCAAGCTCAACCAACATCTAACACTTCACCTACCTCGTCCAAGAGACCTAGAGATTGTGAAAGTAACTTTGTCATGCCTCCTCACATAAAACAAGTTTATAAAGAAAAGGAGAAAGTGGATGAACAACCTTCCATGGTTCCTTTTGTTCATCCCCCTCAAAATGAAAAGCAACCTATGGTTGACCAATCCGCTCCTTCAAAGACACAACTTGACAATAGAATAAAAAGAAACAAAGGAGATAGGGAGCCTAGACGTCACCATCATTCTCTTGCTCGCAAGTTACATGACAAAGAAAATACTAAAAATCATAATCCACACTTTCCAGAAGCAATGCATGACAACCCTCATCCCCAACCACCGCAACATGATCTTATACCTCCATTACAACCAGAGTTACACACTTCAACTGGCATCATCATTCGCCCTCCTATTGTCATTAACTTGGATGACAATGATGAGGAGATTGCTAAAATAGATGAAGAGGTGCATAACAATTTGAACACATTGTTTTCCTCTTCCATGAGCTTGCATGAAAACTCTCCTAGGATGAGGATTGACCTTGATGCTATTTCTGCAATTGTTGTTGTCCCTCTAGATAGTCGCCCACCCGCACTTTACACTGAACAAGATTGGGAGGTAGATGACTTGTTAGATGATTGACTTGCATTTTCCTTTTAAGTTAGTCTCTTTCTTTTTCTTTTGTGTGTTTTTTCGTGTGTAACGTGTTCCCCCATATTGTTTTGTTTGATGTTCTCTCTCTTTGTGACATTCTTCTATTTGTACCTTCATTCTTCTATATGTCATGCATTCCTTGCGCTTTTTCCCTTTAATTTGCTTTCCTTTTGGCGATGATGCAAGGCATTGAGACAGCAATGTCCCTTTCATGTTGACCCAAAAGGATCTTTTTCCTTTTCTTTTTCTTTTTTCCTTCCTTTTGGGGATGATGTGAGGCATTGAGACAACAATGTCCCTTTCATGTTGACCCAAAAGGCTCTTTGTCCTTTTCTTTTTCTTTTTTCCTTCCTTTTGGGGATGATGCAAGACATTGAGACAACAATGTCCCTTTCATGTTGACCCAAAAGGCTCTTTGTCCTTTTCTTTTCCCTTTTCCTTCCTTTTGGGGATGATGCAAGGCATTGAGAAAGAAATGCCCCTTTCATGTTGACAAAAAAGGCTCTTTATCTTTGTCTTTTTCTTTTTCTTTTGTTTTCCTTTTGAGGATGATGCAAAGCATTGAGACACCCTATGTATCTTCCATGTTGACCCAAAACAACTCTTTCTTTTTCTTTGTTTTTTCTCTCTTCAAGTGTCATTCTTCCAATTCTATGTATTTGGGGGATGATGATAGTTCTGAGCTCTCTAAACAAACATTCCAACAATGAAAATAATGACCCCAAATCCATAGATCCCTTATGTGTTTGGTGTTTTCATTTTGGAGTAACCCCTTTTTCTTTCCTTTTCTTTCTTTTTATTCACATGACGTGGCCTTACTTGGAAACATATCACTTGGCATAGGGCTTTCCAAGTTGGCTCTCATGTCATTTTTATTTCTTTCTTGCATTTTCATTTTACTACTTTAAAGTAATTTCTCACAAAATGGTGTGTAGCAATTCCTTTAAAGTGGGGGCATACATTGGCATTATTTCTTTTTACATTTTTCTTTTTTGGTTCTTAGTGCAACCTTATTAATTCATACGATGCGTTTGACACTTTGTGGATGACATTGGGTGTAATTTACTTCATGAAAGTGATCTATCTTATCATATTACATTCCTCTTAGTGGCCTAATGTGACATGCTGCATCCCCTAAGTTCTTAATTTTATATTCTTTGATCGGTCCTCTCTTGGAAATATTAGACACAATGTTCCCTAAGTCAAAGACCTCGCATGAACTAAGTAAGACTCCTTTGAACATTCTTTTTCATTTTACGTTTTTGCACTTTGCATATATGGCCACCTTGCATAATGTAGCTTCCATGCCTGTGGTTCCATCTTGCACTTGTTCATGAGCTCCAAGCATACAAAGCTTTGCTTGTCTCATAAAGCTCAAAAACGTTTCTTTTGTGGTGCCCTATCAAAGTTATCAGGAGGTATAACTTTGGTATGGTTAAGCGGGAAGCCCAACTAGTGGCATGACTTTCCCCATAGCCACCTATGTGTGTTAGTGCATACCAGCCATGAGTGTATGTTTCTCACCTTTTTGGCCTTCTCACCCGATGGACAGCCATAAGTTTTGTCACCTTAGAGTGAGTATACATCTTCTTGGACAAATAACCTAGATCTGATCCACAACTAGTTGGACAAACGATCAAAGCTTGATCTGACTTTCCCTCTCTTTTCACTCTTTCACATCACTTTCTTGTGTGATCTTTTGTGCTAATGTTTGGTTTTCCATTAGATCTTAATCTTGGGGGGCTTGATCATCCCTCTTGATTATTTTTTTCTTGTCTTGCTAACATGAGTGCATTTGGATCCCTCTCAATATGCATGTCTTGGCTACTTTAGTGTGAGTTTGAAGCAAGTTCATCCTCTCACTAAAGTGGGGGCTAAATGTAACGTAGAAAAATGTATCCTTGACATCTTCACTCATTTGGGATTTTCCTATGGATTTTGGCCTAATTTTGCCTATATTTTAATGTTGTAATGTGGCCAACACATTCACATTAAGCCTTGAATTCTTGTAAATCAACAAAAACCTAATGATGTCTTGCAAAGGTGTTGTAACACATTTTCCCACTTTTCTAAGACCTTTCTATCATAATTCACCTAAACAACCCCCTTTTATCACTTACCAAGTCTTATCTCAAAGTGTTGTAAGGTGTTGTAACAAACTCTCACACTTTCTTAGGATTTTCATCAACAAATTGACCCTTTCTTATGTTAAAATGACCCCTTAATGCACTTATAGGCCCTACTTAAGTGTGTTTCGGAAGACAGTCCCATTAAGCAACTTTAATCACACTTTAAATCCTGACAAATGGAAAATTTTCCCTGGTGGGACCAAGTCGCCACCTTGGGCGACTTAGTCCAATCAGGCTTAAAAATCAAATTTATGTCAATATTCTGGCGAGATATTGTCTTCTAAACCCTAAGGCCGACCTATATAAATAAAGGGTTTTTCCCTCATTTTCATGATCCACCTCCTAACTCACTCAACATTTGCATTCTTCTCAATCGAGCATTCAAGCACTCTAAGAACTTCAAGAACTCATCCATTGGAGCTGATTACTTGCATATCTTCAGAATTTTCCATCAAGGGTTTGGTGAGTTGTTGCACTTGCATGTTGTTCAATCATCTTTCCCTTTCCATTTCATTTCATTATCTAGGGTTTGATTACCAAAATGGGGTTTGACTAAGGAAAAACCCTATTATCTAACCCTAACAGCTTTTCCCCTCTTTGCATGTGTGTTTTGTAGGTTTGTATGCAGATTAGTCAAAGAGAAATATGCTAAAAGGTGCCATCTTTCCATCAATATCATCCAAATTCAACAAACCCTAAAAGGAGCTTAAAGACAACTTGTAGGTCAACATCTGAAGATTCGGATCCGGATCTCTATCAGAAATAGAAGTACAAATCAATAGCTATAGATTCCAGTCTTGAGATTCCCAAAAGTCACAGGTGGACTAAGTCACCATCATTAGCAAATTAGTCCCACTGCCAGGCCTGAAAAGTGATCTCTGCAGTTCTCAACACCCATTTCCCTGAAACCTGTTCTGACAAAGTTTCCCCGAACAAGGACTAAGTCGCTCAGCTTGGTGTAAGTGTCCCAGTGGAATTCAATAGTAGATTTTGGAAGATTCTAGAGCTATTATTTGAACATAAACCTTTAGTTTCTAGGTGCACCACTTTTGTTCCATTAAGTTCTGTTACAGCTTGCACACATTTTTAGGTCATGAATTTTACATAGTCTTTTTAATACATTTGGATTTCATTAGTTTCCATTCAATAGATAGTTTCATTTATTATATTACAACACTTAGACACATTTCAAATCACACACGCATCACACCTTAACACTTAATCTTGAATGAACCCCTAGATCTTGGGTGTGAAAGAACTATCTCCTTTGAGGTGAAAACCCTAGAAGTGCTAGAGAACCCCCTTTCCCTCAAAATCTACGGTTTAGGATTATGATGATTCTAGTCCCCCTTCTCTTTAAATGCAATGGAATAATCCTAATGTTGATGGTGCAAATTATCATATGGCTTCTGATGCTCTATATTTGGACAAAACTACTCCTATTGCCGAGTGTGCAACTTCTTTCAAAACCCCTGTTGCCCCCGTTCTGGTAAAGTCATCTTCAAATCATGATGCTTCTGGCTTGGATTTGGTTGCTTCACTTGAAGCATCTATTGTTCCTCTTGATAAGAGTGCTCCACCTAGTATGCTTGATTCCTCTCATGAGACCTTTGTTGCCCCCTTGTTGAGCAAGTATGGTGTAACTTCAAATCCTACTACACTTTAGCCTTGGTCTCAAACACTTCTCCTGAAGCATCTTTTTCTCCACTTGCTTGTTACACTGAAGGGGACTCTTCCCCTTCTGCTTCAACTAATCTTATTTCAGATTTTTTTTGGAAAATACTGCAATGAAAGAAGAAATTGAAGAAGGCCAATATTTTGTGTAACAAGCGCTTGGAGGCTTTGTTTCCTAGCTCTGGGATTGAGTTGTTTCTCCTTGTTGTTTTTGTGTTGTTCCTTTTTTGTTGTTGTTATGGCCCTATTATTTCTGACTGGTGGTTGTGTTTGGCCAGTTTGTTTTGTTGGGTTGTTCAACCTTGTTGTTTGCTTTGTATAGGTTCAAGGCCCTTTCCTACTTATCTTATAAAAAAACAAATAGTTTTTTTGTGTGTTCAACTCTTGGTCCATATGTGTTGAATATAAAAGTTAGGGATATCAAAGATTTATGGTTAACAATAAGTATTTGGTCCATTTAGGTTGCATATTAGTTTTATTTGAAACAAAAATATGATTTTTTATAAGCAAAAAATGATATTTTTTTGTTCAACTACTAGGGGTCCTATGATTAAGTTTTGGTAGAATCTTTAAAAGGTCAAATTTTAGAAACTTCTCAATATATATGTTGATGTGGCAAGTTGCATGATGAGTCACACCTCCAAACCTTAGTTATAGATAAAATAGAGACCATTCCACATTTCAAAAAAAATGAAGGTTCTACAATATTCTAGTTAATCACTACATGCTTACAAAGTTAGCCTACACGACTACTAGCTCCTCTCCCCTAGAGAGCGAGGTTGATAAGAACCTTCCCTATACAACTTTATTCCTTACTACAATACATGTCATTGTATGTAAATTCATAAGTTTCACTTAAATTAGTAATTGGATCTAATGGATATGTCGATATTTTTGAAATTAATAATGGGTATAAAAGGTTGAAAAATGTATTTTCTATAGAATTTTTCTTCTTCTTATCATATATGCTATATTACATAATCTAATTGGAACAAATTTTCTTGGCCCAAATGTAATTTCTTCTTATGTTTGGTGGTTCAAAATCATTACCTTACCTAGAACAATTTGTGGAAGAGAAGTTTCTAATGCCTTTACATTATCTGTGTCCTTTGTAGGAGTTGTGAGGAGGACTCCCCTCACTTTTTCTTCTAGTGTCCTTTTGCTTGGGGGATTTGGCACCTCCAGTAGGGGCTTGGAAACATGCTTGCATTCATGCCACTTCTTTGGTGGAGCTCTGGGATAGTATGGGTTGTTCTCCTACTCATATCTCTTTCCTTAAGATTGCTTGGAGTATTGGCCCCACTTTCATTACCTAAAATTTATGGCTAGAAAGGAATGGAAGGATTTTTAAGGGTGTGCAAATGGTGGTAGTTCAATTATGACAAAATATTCTTGGTCAGATTCAAGAGGCCATTTCCACAAAATGTGACTTGTCCAAGACTGTGATTAGTAGTGATATCGATATCATAAGGAACTTGATGTTGGAGGTTGGTGGGATGGGTACCCCTTTTGGTTGCAAGACTCATCATACCAAGAAGAAAATTCAATGCGATGGTAAGTGGACCCCCCTTTCTAGTGGGTGCCTGAAGGTGAATAGTGATGGTTCCTCTAGGGGGAACCCTATGCATGTAGAGATTGGTGGCATTGGTAGAGATAGTGGAGGTGGTGTAGTGTTTATCTTCTCTATGTATAAAGGGCAACATACCAATAATCTTATGGAGGCCCTAACTATTCTTCATGTGATGGACAGAGGGTACTCCCTTGGTTGGAAACAAACTATTTGTGAATCTGATTCTTAGATTGTTATGGATATGTTAAATGAGAAAAGGCTGGAAGGATCTAGTTGGCAACTGGTTGTGGTGGTTAGGTAGGTTGTGAGCTTATATAGTTCTTTGGAGATGATCTTTTTTCGTCATATTCCTAGGGAGTGGAACAGAGTAGCAGATTGATTGGCCAAGTGGGCTTTAGAACATGGGGAGGGATGGGATGTTAGGGATTGGGGAATTTTGCCTCCATATTGTGAGGTGACTTTGGAAAATGTGACCTTGAAGGACAAGAATATGTAATGGACTCTTTTTGAGGTCCCTTGCAGGACCCTTGATATTTCCTATTTTTTGTGTACTTCTTGATTTTCTAATAAACTTTTACCCCTCTTTTATTAAAGAAAAATAAATAAATAAATAAAATATTACGTATTCTAAAAAGTCTCACTTAAATTAATAAGTGGACTTAATGAGTACGTAAGAGAGTTTCTATATTGTATCTAGTTTATTAATGGATTGTTATCAATTTTTAATTCAAAATTATCTTATTTACGTAAGAATTATTTCATTTTAATTTAATAATTTTTTAAGAACTATTTTTTTTTTTTTTAAATTTATGTTTATTTACTTAAGAGTTATTTTATTTTATTTGGTGAATAGTTATTTTATTAAAAAAATTCATAAGAAATTTAATTTATAGTTGTTATTTTACTTAAGAGATATTTTATTTTATAATTTGATTTTGATTTAAGAGTTTTTTTATGTAAGAGTTAGTTTATAATTTCAAAAATTATATGTATTATAGTTGAATTTTTACCTTTTTACGCTAAAAGCATTATATAGTGAAAGCAACAAAGGAATATTTTGTGTAAAGTTTTTGAAGCTTCATTGAAAATGACAGGCAGGTGGAAGTCATGTGCTGTTTTTTTTCTAACCGTCTCTATTTTGAAAATCAAAATGAATTTTCTTTTTCTATTTTTCCTAACCAATCTTGAAAATCCCTTTAAATTGAAAACATATATTAAAAAATGAAATTTCTTTTTTCTATTTTTCAATATATGTTTACTGAAAAAACTATTTTTAGAAGTAGGTTTTATGATTGCATCAATAAAATAATAAATTATACATAAGTATATAATATGAATTGTTTTTCCTACTCTTTAATAAAATATTTTTAAATCTAAACTAAAATAATATAATACATTGAAAACTAAAATAAAAATAGAGTTAATACATTTTATAATTTTATATTTTTGAAAAGAGTGTATAAGATCAAAAAGAATTTAAAAAATATTTTATATTTAAAATTTAGGAAGAACAATGTTAATATTGATAACTTTCACCACCACCTGTAGTAGAGTTGGTTGGGGCTTTGGGTTTGCATTCCTCGAGGTCACAGGTTCGACTCTGCTTCGTAGTGGGTAAGGTGTGGGTCAGTAAATAGTGTGCCAGTTCCTACTCCACTGACCCAGGGTACAGGAATGGACTTTGCTACAAACATTTTAGCAACCACTTGTAGTGGAGTTGGTTGGGGCTTGGGGTTTTCATTCCTCGAGGTCACAGGTTCGACTCCGCTTGGTAGTGGGCAAGGTGTGGGTTAGTAAATAGTGTGTCAGTTCCTGCTCCGCTGACCTAGGGTATAGGAATGGACTTTTCCACAAACATTTTAGCCCGCACGGGTAGTAGAGTTGGCTTGGGCAGTGGGTTTGCTCCCCATTGGTCTTGGGTTTGAATCCACTCCCGAGTTTAAGAGGTGGGACTTCTTGCAAACGAGGGATCTCACCCACAGGGGACTAGTCTCACCCTAGCTCGCTCCAGGTACCCAAGATATGGGCTGGTGGACCGCTGGGTTGGGTCACGGGGACACCCTATTGTATAAAAAAAATATTGATAGCTTTAAGCATTTTTTATATATATTATTAATTAATATATGTATGCTAGTTTAAAATCAATTAGAATTCAATCCTTAATAATTTATTACTTACAATGATAGGTTTTGAGTGAGGTTGAAAAACACTTTCCCTATACAACTGTATTCCTTACTACACCTAATCACTATGATAAGGTTAGGTACTGATTTTATCATTTATTTAATTGCAATTATTAAATCATGAGATTTGCATGTTTATGTTAGATGATTATTTAAATAGAAGTTGAAATTGAAATTTAAATGCAAAAGAAATTATTTGAAATTCATTATTATGAAATTCGGGGATTGTCATTGCTGATGAAAATTTGAGTGCAAGTGAACGCAGGAACAGGTGAACAAGAATGAAGGCGAGAACATTGATCAGAAAGAGTCGTGTTAGCCATTAGATGTTAATAAGGATGATGGAATCTCACACACCACTTAGTTATTATAATGTATTTTCATGATGATTATTATTTGGAATTTTTTAATAAGTTTATCTGATTGCTCAAATTTATGTGAAAAGAAATATGTTTGTTTTGAAATGGAAAGATTGATTATTTGTGAAAATTTTAGCCAATTTGAGTATATTTGTTATTGTGTGGAAAGAAAATAAAAAATGTAAATCCTTTTGAAAACTAAAATACTGTTATTATATATATATAAGGGGATAAATTGATTTTATTTAAATAATTAATTCTTTATGTAAATATTTTATTTTTAGTTGAAAATAATAATTCTTTTTAGTTTTAAATTATTAGAATATGCATATATAGAAATATATGTTTGAAGAGATATATATTAAAATCTGTATTTGAATGAAGAACCGATTATGAGAAATTGGATTCTAATATTTATTGCAAATATAAAAAAGAAGTGATATGTATTACATGTCAATGAAAAAGAAAACAATAGTTAACTGGAAGAAGGCACAACTCAATTAATTTTGCATGAAATCAAGGATAGAACTTGGAGTTATGGCCACCACTACTGGGAATTTGGCATGAAAAGTGGATCGAATTTTCTTGAAAACTTCACCATTCACATGAATTAGAGGAAGAAAATCCGTTTGAAAAAGAGAGTGGTTTTGTTTTAATGCTACAAAACTCATGCGCAAGTATTAGGGAGGGAGATTGGAGGATCAAAAAGATATCAACATATCCCTCATGCGCGTGGGAGAAGAAGAGGGAAGGTGCGGCCAGAAGAGATGAGGAAATACAAAGCAGAAAGGTACTCATCCAGGATGTGCATATGAGAAAGGAGAAGGTGCGATAGTAGGGAGGATAGACCAAAGTAAGAAAAAAGAAGAATACAGGAGGTTGACAGAGAATCAGAGGAAGGGTGAGGAAGCAAAAAGGAAAGAAGAGAACTAGTGATGCACACAGGCTGAAAGAAGGAGAAGGGACACGCGGCCAGAGGAGGGGAGTTAATAAAGGACAAAAATATACTCTACCAGAGGTGTGTGGGAAGTAAGGAGGAGAACTTGTGAAGTGTGTTGGAAGAGAAGGTTGCTATAGGGAGAGAAAGAGCATGATAGTCAGAGCACAAAGAGCAACATACAAGAGTTACACACACAAAAAGTAACAAAAATAAAAGGATATACATGCAAGTTGGAGGAGATTCGCAGCTGTAGGAGATTGACAGGTAGATTCAATGAAAACATTATTTAACAAATTCACAATCAATTAATATGTTTAATTTAACCATTTTCTTTTATTAATTTATTTTATCAAATGAAAACATATTACTGTTTTTATCAAATTTAGAAGAAATTTTACACACCAAACTGTACTTTTCTGGATATAAAGAACAAACTTGAACAGAAAACTATTAAGAGACAATAGATTTCTTTATTTAGAGAATGTTGCTTTAGTATACATTCGCATGAATTAGAGGAAGAAAATCCATTTGAAAAAGAGAGTGGTTTTGTTTTAATGCTACATAACTCATGCGCAAGTGTTAGGGAGGGAGATTGGAGGATCAAAAAGATATCAACATGTCCCTCATGCGCGTGGGAGAAGAAGAGGGAAGGCACGGCCAGAAGAGAGGAGGAAATACAAAGCAGAAAGGTACTCATCCAGGATGCGCATATGAGAAAGGAGAAGGCGCGACAACAGGGAGGATAGACCAAAGTAAGGAAAAAGAAGAATACAAGAGGTTGATAGAGAATTGGAGGAAGGGTGAGGAAGCGAAAAGGAAACAAGAGAACTGGTGATGCGCACAGGCTGAAAGAAGGAGAAGGGACACACGGCCAGAGGAGGGGAGTTAATAAAGGACAAAAATCTACTCTCCTAGAGGTGCATGGGAAGTAAGGAGGAGAACTTGTGAAGTGCGCAGGAAGAGAAGGTTGCTACAGGGAGAGAAAAAGCATGATATTCAGAGCACAGAGAGCAACATACAAGAGTTACACACACAAAAAGTAACAAAAATAAAAGGATATACATGCAAGTTTGAGGAGATTCGCAGCCGCAGGAGATTAATAGGTAGATTCAATGAAAACATTATATACCAAATTCACAATCAATTAATATGTTTAATTTAACCATTTTCTTTTATTAATATATTTTATCAAATGAAAATATATTATTGTTTTTATCCAATTTAGAAGAAATTTTATACTCCAGACTGTACTTTTCTGGATATAAAGAATAAACTTGAATAGAAAACTATTAAGAGACAATAAATTTCTTTATTTAGAGAATGTTTTTTTAGTATATAAAAAAAAAGATACGCACAAAAAACTATGTGTTTAAGATTTATTTCAGTATTTAATAAAGATTCACATAGAAAACTTAAAGTTTTAGATTTAGAAATGCTTCAGAAAAATCTAAAACTGTGTTAAACTATGCCTGTTAGAGAGATAAAATTTTCAAAGAAAAGAACAGAAAAGATAGGGAAACTTCTATAGAATTATGCAGTTGAATGTTTTTGGTTTAAATAAAATTTAAACTGATAAGAAAAAAATTAAATTCTATGTATTTAAATATGCTTGAAAAGTAAGAGCGAAAATTGTTAATTCTCTAGGAATGATACTAAATTGCTACGAAACCGAATTAAATATGAGGTGTTTATGTTTTAGAAAAGATAATATTTTAGGGAAATATGAAAAACAGAAAAGAAAAGAAAGTAAAATTAAAAATATAATTACTTTGAAATGAAATGAATTAGAAAAGAGGATTATATTGAAGTGTTATTCAATTTTATGAGTAAATAAACCAAAATAATGTGTGCTCATTGATTCTTGTTTTAGATGTACTTAGTTACATGCGTGTGATACACCTTCTTTTATTTATTTTGAATATGAACATAATGTTATTTACGATTTAAATATGTGAGATTATGGTATTTGAACCATGAATTCTTGAAAATAAAAGTGCAGTTACGATGTTTGGGAAAGATAATCTTAATTTTGAATGGAACCATGCATGCTTGATAAATGAATGTGCATGACATGTGTTTGGAAAGTTACCTTCTAGGACAGGTGCCGAATATGGGTTTTTAGAGAGCATAGTTTTTCTTTTCCAAAACTACTATTATTTGTTGTGCATGACATTTTACTTGGCCAAGTAACTTAAGGACCATTGAAATAGATGGAATATAAATAAGTCTCAAACATATCCTAGTATCAAACTTGCTTGTTTCTTAAATGAATTAGAAAAATGAAAATGCTTGTGGATTTACTAGTTATACTAGGCATGCATCAGATTGCATCTTGCTTGTCAAATTCTTTTTGCTAAGCGATTCGTGTAGTGTCGGGTATTCTTTGAATGATTAAGGAATTTTGGGGAAGCGTAAGCTTCGAGGTTGGGCGGAAAAAGTTCCTAAACCTTGTTCTCATCTTCATGTTTAAAGATAAGAAATTGGATTGAAGATCAAATGAAGATTTCTTGATATATCTATTATATTTCATTCATTGTATGATCATTGTAGAACTTAAGGCGACAAAATGTGTAAGTCTTGAATTGTAAATTTCTTTTACAATGTTTATGTATTATAAATGTCGTGAAAGATGACACATTTATGACATCAATTGGAGGTATTATGAATATTATTGTATACTTTAAGTCGATGTTTGGAATCTTTTGGATTAAACAAATCTAATTTAATGGAGTTATGATATTTTGTGGAATGGAAATGAACTTATTAAAGGAATTATAAGATTGTTTGGAATTAAGAGTTTTGCTCTTTACATTTGGTATCAGATCCCTAGTTTTTAACACTAGGGTTCTTTGACCATTACGCTAAAGAAAAATTCCTTGATGCAGGAATTGTTGATACATAATGGGTTCAAGAGGAAAAGGAGTTGCTGCAAGTAATGAGAATGACAGGTTGGATCAGATTCTCAATCTTTTGAATCAACGAGGTACCAGAATAGATAATCTCGAACAAGAAGTTCGAGGAGTGAGAGAAGGACAAAACCCTCGGAACGAAGTTCCCCAAAATCAAGAGCAACCCATCAATGAAAATCCAAGGGTTGAAGAACTACCAAATCCTCAAGCTAGGATTGAAGGGGAGTTGGAAATGGACTTGAAAAGGGTAGCCCCACCCAAGTTTGATGGTAAGACCATCGGTGATGGAGCTGAAGCCTGGGTAATTGAAATGGAAAATTATTTTGAGCTCAAGAATATGTATAATGAGACCAAGGCAATTTGGGCTGCATATCAGCTTACTAGAGAAGCTACTACTTGGTGGGATAATGAGAAAACTGAGAAAAAGTTGTTACTAGGTGGGACTACATGGGAAGTATTTTTGCAAATTTTTAGGAAGAGATAGCTTCCATAGCTATTCTTTTATAGAAAAATGATAGAGTTTCAAAATCTGACATATGGTGGTTTGACAGTTACTCAATACTGGAAGAGGTTCACTAATCTCCTGAAGTATGTACCACAGTATCAGATGGATGAGCGGTTCTGTATTCAGAAATTAATCCTAGGATTGAGGCCATAGATAGGATCTGATGTGGATATTCATAATCCATTGACTATGGATGAGGTCTTTGAGAAGGCCATAAAAAAAGAATAGAAGCTGCAGCAGGTAGCAAACTACAGAAAGAATGTGAATTATAAATCTAGATTTGGAATCAGGAAGTTCCAAAATAGTAATAAATAGAAGGGTAACAACAATCAATAGATAAGGAACCTAAAGAGAGGAACAAACTCTTGGGAAAAAGGAGAAGGAAACTATGGTGGAAATAAGAAAGTGAATAATAATAACACCAACTTCTCTAATATGAGGAACAGGATAGGTGGTCACCCAGGGCCACAAGATGGATGCTACAATTGTGGAGGAGATCACTATGCCTCCAATTGCCCACAACGTGCAGAAGGTTAGCGAGGAGGAAATGATCGACGAGCACCACAACACCAAATACATGCAGTGGTTGACAACCATCAAGAATATTTTCAAGCTTCACCTATTCAGATGATGGGTAAGCTTTTTGGTCAATCAGTTTCCATTTTGATAGATACAGGAGCTACTGAATGCTTTATTGATCCTAAAGTAGTTGCTAAGTTACATATTAGACCTGGTTATATGTCACATGCATGGATGGTTCAATATGGAAACCGAACAGAGAAGAGGGTAGATTCATGTCTATCTTACAATGATTTAGAGCTATTTGATTTCCAAACCCAAGTTAACCTATATATAGCACCATTGGGGTCATATGATGTGATCCTAGGGATCAATTGGTTAACTAAGCACAAAGCTATAGTGAACTATGAGGATAAGATTGTGAGTTGTCTTGATGATTTTAGACATCCAGTTGAGATTTCTGGATCTCAAGAGCCTCTTGAGTTGAGACATATCTCAACCATGTAGCTAAAGAAAGCACATTGGAAAGGATGTTCCATATTTTCTATATTGGTGAGTGACTTGGATAATGTCCAGTAAAGTCCAGAGGACTATCCAATTCTCAAGGAGTTCTTGGATATCTTTCCTGAAGAAATTACTGAGTTACCACCAAAGAGAGAATTTGATTTCTCGATTGAACTTTTACCTAGAACTAAGTCTCAATCCAAAACTCCATACAAAATGACTACTACAGAGTTATATGAGCTGAAGGTTCAATTGCAGGAGTTACTGAAGCAGGGATTTATTAGACCAATTGTACCTCCATGGGGTGCACCGGTAATCTTCGTGAAGAAGAAGGATGGGACCTTGAGATTGTGTATTGATTATAGAATGTTGAATAAGGTTACAATTAAGAATAGGTATCCTTTACCTAGGATAGATGAGTTATTTGATCAGATGAAAGGGGCCACAGTGTTTTCTTAGATTGATCTTAGATAAGGTTACCACGGACTAAGGATTAAGGAGGAGGATATTCCAAAGACAGCCTTCCGAACTCGATATGGACATTGCGAGTTCATAGTGGTACCTTTTGGTCTAATGAATGCCCCAACAGAATTCATGAATCTTATGAACATCTTTAGATATTGTTTAGATGATTTTGTGCATATATTCATAGATGATATTTTGATTTACTCCAAGACAGAAGAGGAGCATGAGAAGCACTTGAGGATAGTCTTGCAATGACTAAGAGATCGAAATCTTTTTGGTAAGTTTTCGAAGTGTAATTTCTTTCAGAAGAAGGTTCACTACTTGGGTCATGTCATATCAGTTGAGGGAATCTCAGTTGATCCTACGAAGATAGAAGCAATAGTGGAATGGCCAACACCATAGAATGTTATTGAGGCTCGTAGTCTCATGGGGCTTGCAGGGTATTATAGGAAATATGTGGAAGGATTTTCTAGGATAGCAACACCTATTACTTCTCTTCAGAAGAAGGGATGGAAATTTGAGTGGACTGAGAAGTGCGAGGAGGCATTTCAATTTTTAAAATAGAAGTTGACATCGGCACCAGTTTCGACTATACCAGATCCTAATGGGCACTTCATAGTGATTACAGATGCTTCAGGTGAAGGTGTAGTAGCTATGTTGATGTAGGAAGGGAAAGTGGTTGCATATGAGTCTAGAAAAGTGAAACAATATGAATTGAATTATGTGCCACATGATCTTGAGCTTGCAGCTATTGTTCATCCATTACAGATGTGGAGACATTACCTCCTAGGGAAACCATTTGAACTGAAGATAGATCATTTAGGACTTAAGTACATCTTTACACAACCTAACCTCAATGCGAGATAGAGAAGGTGGCTTGAGTTCCTAAGTGAGTATGATTTTTTTATTGAGTATATCAAGGGAAAGGAAAATAGAGTTGCAGATGCTCTTAGCAAGAGAAGACATCTCTTTGCTATGCTGACCACAAGGTCAAATTTGAGACAACAAGTGTTGCATCATCTTCCAGCAGATCAGCATTATGAGAGGGTCAAGAAAGCCTTAGAGGTAGATCCTTTAGATCATAGATTTGATGGATATGTGATGGAGTATGATGGTATTTTGAGATATCAGGGAAGGATGTATATCCCTGAGGGTGGAAACTTGAGGAAGTTGATTCTAGAGGAAGTACATGATGCACCTTACTCAAGGCATCCAGGAGTTACGAAGATGGTAGCAGAGTTGAAGACTTTGCATTTTTGGCCTAAGCTCAAGAAAGATGTTATGGAGTATGTGGCAAGATGTTTGGAATGCCAACGAGTCAAGGTTGAGCATGTGCATCCAGTAGGTCTTTTGTATCCCCATGATATACTTGAGTATAAGTGGCAAGTAATCAGTATGGATTTTATTCAAGGATTACCTTTGAGCAGGAATAGGCGTGATACCATCTTAGTAGTCGTTGATAAGCTAATGAAGGTTTCACATTTCATACCTGGGAATTTGAAAGATGGATCACTGACACTTGCGAAGAAATTTTTGCAAGAGATATTCCAATTGCATGGTGTACCAGAGACCATTATATCAGATAGGGATACTAGGATGACATCTAGGTTTTGGACAACATTGAATGCAGTTTTAGGAACTAAATTGAATTTTAGTTTTGCATATCACCCACAAACAAATGGCCAAAAAGAAAGGGTCAATCAGGTTATTGAGGATCTATTGAGGATGTACTGCATGGATCAGCAGTACAAGTGGGAGGAATATTTTTCATTGGTTGAGTTTTCTTACAACAACTCATTCCATGCATTCTTGGGTATGGAACCTTTTGAGGCACTTTATGGACAAAAGTGTCGCACACCCATTGGTTGGGATAGGATGGAAGATAGGATCATCATTGGTCTGGATATGCTCAAGGAAATGGATGAGCAAATGAAGTTGATCAAGAGTAGGTTGAAGGAGGAAGCCGATAGACAAAAGAGCTATGCTGATAGAAACAGGACTTTCAGACAGTTTGCTGCAAGAGATAAAGTATTTTTGAGGGTTAAGCCTCATAAGAGCTCTATCTCATTTGGGAAATCATCAAAGTTGGCTCTGAGATTTGTGGGACCCTTTGATGTACTAGAGGTCATTAATATTGTTGCTTATAGACTAGCGTTACCACCTGATCTAGCTCAACTCCATAATGTATTCCATGTTTCTTTATTGAAACCATACCATCCTGATGCATCACATATACTTGATTGGCATTCATTATAGGTACAGGATCCAGGGGTGGTGCTAGTGGAGCCCATTCGAATCCTAGACAGACATAGCATTAAGCTATGTAACAGGGATAGTACTCAGTACAAGGTCCAGCGGGACTAGTATACTGAGGATAGTGCTACATGGGAGGATTCTGAGACGATTGACCGTCATTTTCCTCATTTGCTTTTTTAGATTAGTATTTTCTTAATGCATGAGATACTTGATACTCTGGTTTTCGATTCATATGTTGTGAACTTGGATAGCATGGATGGTACTATGAATTGTTTATGCTTATGGTTTAAGAACTATGATGCTAGTTATTACTTCATTATGATTGAGATATTATAATTTACCGATTAAGATACTATGCTTATTGATTGATTAATAAGACATCGAGACGATGTCTCTTCCAAGAGGGGAAGGATGTAATGTACTGATTTTATCAATTATTTAATTACAAATATTAAATCATGAGATTTGCATGTTTATGTTAGATGATTATTTAAATTGAAGTTGAAATTGAAATTTAAATGCAAAAGAAATGATTTGAAATTCATTAATATGAAATTTGGGGATTGTTATTGCTGATGAAAATTTGAGTGCAAGTCAACGCAGGAACAGGTGAACGAGAATGAAGGCGAGAACATTGATCAGGTAGAGTCATTTTAGCCATTAGATGTTAATAAGGATGACGGAATCTCACACTCCACTTAGTTATTATAATGTATTTTCGTGATGATTATTATTTGGAAACTTTTAATAAGTTTATCTGATTGCTCAAATTTATGTGAAAAGGAATATGTTTGTTTTTAAATGGAAAGATTGATTATTTGTGAAAAGTTTAGCCAATTTGAATATATCATGTTATTGTGTGGAAAGAAAATAAAAAATGTAAATCCTTTTGAAAACTAAAATATTGTTATTATATATATATAAGGGGATAAATTGATTTTATTTAAATAATTAATTCTTTATGTAAATCTTTTATTTTTAGTTGAAAATAATAATGCTTTTTAATTTTGAATTATTAGAATATCCATAAATAGAAATATATGTTTGAATTTGAGATATATATTAAAATCTGTATTTGAATGAAGAACCAATTATGAGAAATCGGATTCTAATATTTATTGCAAATATAAAAAGAAGTGATATGTATTACATGTCAATGAAAAAGAAAATAGTAGTTAACCGTGAGAAGGCACAACTCAATTAATTTTGCATGCAATCAAGGATAGAACTTGGAGTTATGGCAACCACTATTGGGAATTTGGCATGAAAAGTGGATCGAATTTTTTGAAAAATTCATCATTCGCATGAATTAGAGGAAGAAAAACCGTTTGAAAAAGAGAGTGGTTTTGTTTTAATGCTACAAAACTCATGTGCAAGTGTTAGGGAGGGAGATTGGAGGATCAAAAAGATATCAACCTATCCCTCATGCGCGTGGGAGAAGAAGAGGGAAGGCATGGCCAGAAGAGAGGAGGAAATACAAAGCAAAAAGGTACTCATCTAGGATGCACATATGAGAAAGGAGAAGGCGCGACAGCAGGGAGGACAAACCAAAGTAAGGAAAAAGAAGAATACAGGAGGTTGACAGAGAATCAGAGGAAGGGTGAGGAAGCAAAAATGAAAGAAGAGAATTGGTGATGCACACAGGCTGAAAGAAGGAGAAGGGACACGCGACCAGAGCAAGGGAGTTAATAAAGGACATAAATCTACTCTCCCAGAGGTGCATGGGAAGTAAGGAGGAGAAATTGTGAAGTGCGCAGGAAGAGAAGGTTGTTGCAGGGAGAGAAAGAGCATGATAGTTAGAGCATAGAGAGCAACATAGAGGAGTTACACACACAAAAAGTAATAGAAATAAAAGGATATACATGCAAGTTTGAGGATATTTGTAGCTGCAGAAGATTGACATGTAGATTCAATGAAAACATTATTTACCAAATTCACAATCAATTAATATGTTTAATTTAACCATTTTCTTTTATTAATATATTTTATGAAATGAAAACATATTACTATTTTTATCAAATTTAGAAGAAAGTTTATACACTAGACTGCGTTTTTATGGAGATAAAGAACAAACTTGAAAATAAAACTATTAAGAGACAGTAGATTTCTTTATTTAGAGAATGTTGTTTTAGTATATAAAACAAAAGATACACACAAAAAACTAAATGTTCAAGATTTAATTCAGTATTTAATAAAGATTCACGCAGAAAACTTAAAGTTTCAGATTTAGAAATGCTTCAGAAAAATCTAAAACTGTGTTAAACTATGCTTGTTAGAGAGATAAATTTTTTGAAGAAAAGAACATAATAGATAGGAAACCTCTACAGATTTATACAGTTGAATTTTTTTGGTTTAAATAAAATTTAAACTGATAAGATTAAAATAATTATGTGTACTTAAATAGGCTTGAAAAGTAAGAGTGAAAATTGTTAATTCTCTAGGAATGATACTAAATTGCTATAAAACTGAATTAAATATGAGGTGTTTATGTTTTAGAAAAGATAATATTTTAGGGAAATATGAAAAACAAAAAAGAAAAGAAAGTAAAATTAAAAATATAATTACTTTGAAATGAAACGAATTAGAAAAGAGGATTATATTGAAGTGTTATTCAATTTTATGAGTAAATAAACTGAAAGAATGTGTGCTCATTGATTCTTGTTTTATATGTACTTAGTTACATGTGTGTGATACACCTTCTTTTATTTATTTTGAATATGAACATAATGTTATTTACGATTTAAATCTGTGAGATTATGGTATTTGAACCATGAATGCTTGAAAATAAAAGTGCAGTTAAGATGTTTGGGAAAGATAATCTTAATTTTGAATGGAACCATGCATGCTTGATAATTGAATGTGCATGACATGTGTTTGGAAAGTTACCTTCTGGGATGGGTGCCGAATATGGGTTTTTAGAGAGCGTAGTTTTTCTTTTCCAAAACTACTATTATTTTCCGTGCATGACATTTTACTTGGCCAAGTAACTTAAGGACCATTGAAATAGATGGAATATAAATAACTCTCTACCATATCCTAGTATCAAACTTGCTTGTTTCTTAAATGAATTAGAAAAATGAAAATGCCTGTGGATTTACTAGTTATACTAGGCACACATCAGATTCCATCTTGCTTGTCAACTTATTTTTGCTTAGCGATTCGTGCAGGGTTGGGTATTCTTTGAATGATTAAGGAATTCTGGGGAAGCGTAAGCTTTGAGGTTGGGTAGAAAAAGTGCCTGAACCTTGTTCTCGTCTTCATGTTTCAAGATACGCAATTGGATTGAAGATCAAATGAAGATTTCTTGATATATCTATTATATTTTATTCATTGTATGATCATTGTAGAACTTAAGGCGACAGAATGCATAATTATTGAATTGTAAATTTCTTAAATACAATGTTTTTGTATTATAAATGTCGTGAAAGATGACACATTTATGAAATCAATTGGAGGTATTATGAATCTTATTGTAGACTTTAAGTCAATGTTTGGAATCTTTTGGATTAAACAAATTTAATTTAATGGAGTTACGATATTTTGTGGAATGGAAATGAACTTATTAAAGGAATTATAAGATTATTTGGAATTAAGAGTTTCGCTCCTTACAAATAGGTAGTGAGCGAGGTTGACAAGCACCTTCCCCATAAAAAATTATTCATCACTACACCTAATGACTATGATAGGTAGTGAGAGGTTGACAAGCACCTTCGCTATACAACTTTATTGCTTACCACACCTAATTGCTATGATAGGTAGTGAGCGAGGTTGACAAGCACCTTCCCTATACAACTTTATTCCTTACTACACCTAATGACTATGATAGGTAGTGAGCGATGTTGACAAGCACCTTCCCTATATAACTTTATTCCCTACTAATATACATGTCATTGTATGTAATTTCATAAGTTTCACTTAAATCAATAATTGGATTTGATGGATATGTTGATAGTTTTTATATTATTAGTGGGTGTAAAAGTTTGAAAATCATATTTTCTATTAAAAATATTCTTCTTATCATATATGTTATTGTACATAATCTAAAAAGTTTCATTTAAATTAATAATTGGACTTAATGAATATGATGGTGAGAAGAAATGGAGGTCTTATCAAATTACTGATTCCAACAGCAATAAAACAACTCAACACATTCCAATATTTAAAATTTAAATTGCATATTCAAATTCTCACACAGGCAACATCATGGAGCTACAAATCATCAAATTCATTTTTACAAATAAAAATCACAAACAGATTGGAATCAGATTCAGCTATTAAATTCTTTGACAACTATTTGCAGCTCTTACACAACCAGACACTTCTAACATATTATGTTTATCACCCCCCTTACATAGTGCTCTGTATTTTTCCCCAATTTCACACTTGCAGACTTCAATACATGCTTTCCACCATTTTCCAAGTGAACCCCCTCATCAGCAATGAAGTTCCCTTTTTTTATTTTGCACCCCAAAGCATGGAATTTGAACAGACTTTATTTCAAATTGAATCTTCACTTCCCCAACAGGCTGCGTGGAAATTGAGCACCCTCACAATTTAAAATTAGCTGGAACAATATTTATTTAAGAATTATTTTATTTTATTTGAAGATTTGTGTTTATTTATCTAAGAGTTATTATGTTTTATTGGGTGAATAGTTATTTTATAAAAAGAAAATTAATGAAAAAATTTAATTTATAGTTTTTTATTTTATTTAAGAGATATTTTATTTGATTTAAGATTTTTTATGTAAGAGTTATTTTCTAGTTTCAAAAATTCTATGTATTATAATTGGATTTCTATCTTGTCTAAAATCAATTAGAATTCAATCCTTAATAATATAAAACTAAATTCTAACTCATTTAAAAATTTGAATATGGTATCATTGATGATCTCAATGTGAATGTACATTAGGGATACGTTAGAATTGAAATAAACTTCTACATAGAGTCTAAACTTGCATCATGAAGTGCAGGTAGTTCTATAGTATACTAACTCACTAGCCACAAACAAAGTAGGTTGTAAGTTTGTATGTCAACCTATCCAATATTCTCATGAATGCAACTATAATATTTTGTAGAAATAAATATAATTGTTATCACAAAGAATCAAAAAATAAAATAAAAATTATATGTCATGTAAAAATGCCTAAATTAGCTCAGATAACTCTTCTACATGTGATGGTGTAAATGTGCAACAAGTTCTTGGGAATGAATTTGCACCTTACACTATTCAAGAATTTGAGTTTCTTTCACGAAAACCAATTCATTAAATATTTATGAAAGAAATGGACTTCAAAAATTGTCACAACATGTTAAAAAGACATGAAACAACTTGTGCAAAAAACCTATCTATCTAGTCTATTATGTTATATTTTGATTAGTATTATCTATAAATTGGTCAAATAAAAAAATAGCATTTTAACTCAAACTAGAGTCATGAATTGAGAAAAAAGTTCAAAAAAATGTATTCAACATTTTAAAATAATGTTGAAGTTGAGAACGAAAGTAACACAATTAACGAATGTTAAAGTTAAAAATTAAATTATTATAATGGTAAAAAGATATTAAATTTGTAAAAGGTTTGTAGTTTAATTGGTCGAACTCACTTAATGAGGATGATTGTATGTTCCTTGATTATGTCATCCATGAAGGTTCAAATATTTTAGATGTGTGATTGGGTTATGTTTGACCCTATGTGACTTTGATGGATTGATTCCCCTACTCATAGTAGCTTACTCAGTGAAAAAAATTGTGATTTATAAATGTATGCCTAATCATCCAAGTTTGATCTCATGTGACTTTGAAAAACTGATTCCCCTACCCATAGAAATATAACCAAATAACAAGTTATAATTTATAAATATTTTTTGGGCCAAATTTGACCTTGTGCGACTTTAACGATCTAATTCCCCTACTCATATCATCATAACTAAAGAAAAACTTCTAATTGATAATTATATTCTTATTCTAGGTTTAAATCAATCTTAAAATTGGAACATATATGAACAAGTATATTAGTAACATAAAAAAAAATATAGAATTGATACAATGTTATCAAAGAGAAATTGTTTTTCCTCATCTTCTTGAATTTCTTTTTTATCTAGCTAAATGCATGGAAATAATATCCAAAAACTCTAAGATGAATTTTTAAATTTGGTTCCATTGGTGACTTCAAAAAATATCTTCCATTGGTAAGGATTTATTTATTTTGAATATTTTTGTAAAAAATTAAGATTCATTGAAATTGAACAAAAAATCATAATAAAATATACCAATGAATAATACTTAATAGAAATTACTTTTTGGTAACATAAAAATCACTCACATTAAGCATCAACAAAGACTAAAAAATATATATTTCTTTTAGCAAAATACACCATTTTTTAATTAACATTAATACTTGTATACAAGTATAATGTCAGTCTTAATCAATTGAAAGAACCTCATTTATATATCAAATTCTACAAAGATCCTTAGGTGGGACATGCGATCTTTAGTCAATTGTCAATCTTTTCCTTAATTGTTGGGCTAACATGGTTTGTTTAAATCTCCAAGTTTAGAATATAAATAATTATAGTGATCCAATAAATCTATATGAAGAAAATGAATGATCAATCTCCTTCAAGATAGTGTCTTTATACTATTTTTATTGTACCATTTTACAAACAGTCCTTCCTTGTCACAAGATATCTTATTTTTAAGATATTCAATGATTCATGGGTATGTAGCTCTCTATTTTATTATTCATTTATATATGGATACTCATCATTAGAGTTGCTTGGTTTTTAATTATCTTTTATTTTATCTACTAGTGTGTTTTTATTGTAGGAATTTAACATGGATCATAAAGTATGGACTAAATAACCTTAAATCTAATTGAGTTAGGTTAGATATTAAATATAGTGAAAATAGTAGAAGGAATCAATGGTCATAATCTAGGATTAATATTTGAACCCATTGATGTAGACAATAGTGTTTATTGAGGCACATTAATGTGTGGGTTGAAACTAGTGGATTTGATTATTTCCATTTGAATTCCAACATCAAAGGAAAACTCTTTATGCAACTATCATTTGATGATATAATGAGAATTTATAGAATATAATACACCTAAAATAGACAAGTCATTATCTCTAACTCTTGCATTGTAATTCTCAAAATCAATTGTAATAGAAAATTTCACTAATTATCCTTACTATATAAATTGAGGATAATGCTTAGTATCTTTAGAAGCCAACTTGATCATGTACAAAGGATGCACTGGATATAGTTCAATCATGAATTCTATAGTATATGATATATTAGAATTGTAATACACTTCTAGATAGAATTTAAGCCTACATCATGAAGTGCAAGTGGTTCTATAGTGGACTAACTCACTAGCCACAAAGAAAGTAGGTTGTAAGTTTGTATGTCAACCTATCCAATATACTCATTAATTCAACTATGAAATTTTCTAGGAATAAATACAATCCTTATCACAAATCATAAAAATAATAAAAATAATATTTCATGTTCCTAAACTAGCTCAAATAACTCTTATGCATGTGATGGTGTATATGCACAACAAGTTCTTGGAAATGAATACACACCTTACACTATTCAACAGTTTGAATTTATTTCATGAAAACCAATTCATTGACTATTTATGAAAGAAGTTCACTTAAAAAATTGTCACAACATATAAAATAGAGATGGGACAATTTATGCAAAAACCTATCTATGTAGTCTTCTATGTTATGTTTTGAATAGTAAAATCAATATAAATTGGCCAAATAAAAGAATTATCTTAGAAAATTTAGAAATAGCATTTTAACTCAATCTAGATTCATGAATTCATAACAAAATTAAAATAATATTATTCAACATTTTAAAATATTGTGAAGTTGAAAATGAAAGTAACACCATTAAACTATGTCAAAGTAAAAAATTAAATTATTATAACGGTAAAAAGATATTAAAGTCGTGAAAGGATTGTAGTTTAATTCATTAAACTCAATTAATGAGGATGATTGCATGTTCCCTAATTATGTCATCCATGAAGGTTCAAATATTTTAGAGGTACAATTTGGCTAATTTTGACCCTATATGACTTTTACAGATTGATTCCCCTGCTGATAATAGCTTAATCAAAGAAAAAAATATGATTTATAAATGTATGCCTACTCATCCAAGTTCGATCTCATGTGACTGAAAAAATAATTCCCCTACTCATAGCAATATAGCCAAATAACCAGTTCTAATTTATAAATGTTTTCTTGGGCCAATTTTGACCCCATGTGACTTTAACAATGTAATTCCCCTACTTATAGCATCCTAATTGAAGAGCAACTTCTAATTGTTAATTATATGCTTATTCTATGTTTAAATCTTACTTAAAATTGAATTATATATGTACAAGTATATTAGTAACACAAAAAATAAGATAGAATTGATACAATATTATCAAAGAGGAATTACATTTCCGCATCTTCTTGAATTTCTTTGTTATTTAGGTAAATGCATGGAAATAATATCCACAAACTCTAAGATGAAGAATTTTTAAATTTGGTTCTATTGGTGACTTCAAAAAATATCTTACATTGGTAAGGGTTTATTTATTTTGATTTTTTTTAAACTATTAAGGTTCATTGATATTGAATAAGAAATCATATTTAAATATATGTTATTGAATTACTTAATACAAATTACTTTTTGGTAACATAAAAATTACTTAAATTAAGCGTCAAAAAAGATTAAAAACTTTTTCTTTTAGCAATTTAATACACCATTTATTTATTTACATTAATACTTGTATACAATATAATGTGAGTGTCAATCAATTCAAGGCACCTCATTTAGATATCAGATTCTACAAATATTCTTAGGATGGATAGGCTATCTTTAGTCAACTGTGAATCTTTTCTTTGATTGTTGGGATAACATGGTTTCCTAAATTTTTCCATATAAACTCCAAATAAGTATCTTCAAGTATAGAATATTAATCATTATAGTAACCCAATAAATTTATATGAAGACAATGAATGATGGATCATCTCAACCTCCTTCAAGATAGTGTATACTTTATACTATTTTTGAATTATCATTTTAGAAACAATCATTCCTTGTCACAAGATATCTTATTTTCAAGATACTCAGTGATTCATGGATATGTAACTCTCTATTTTTTTATTCATTTATACATGGATACTCATCATTAGAGTTTCTTGGTTTCTAATTGTCTTATATTTTTTCTACTAGTGTGTTTTTATTATAGGACATCATGGATCACAAAGTATGGACTGAATAATGCTAAATCTACTTGAGTTAGGTTATATATTAAATATAGTAAAATTAGTAGAATGAATCAATGGTCATGATCAAGGATTAATATTTGAATAAATTGATGTAGAAAATAGTGTTTATTGAGGCTTGTTAAAGTGGTGGGATGAAACTAGTGGTTTTGATTAAATGCATTTGAATTTCAACATCATTTAGCTACTATGAGTAGGAGAATCAATCTGTGAAAGTCACACAAGGTCAAAATTAGCCCAATCACACCTCTAAAATATTTGAACCTTCATGGATGACATACAATCCGGGAACATACAATCATCCTCATTAATTGAGTTCAACTAATTAAACTGCAAACCTTTCACAACTTTAATAGCTTGTTACCATTATAATAATTTTATTTTTAACTTTAACATTCTTTAATGGTGTTACTTTCACTATCAACTTCAACATTATTTTAAAATTTTGAATAAGACTATTTTTTTTTCAATTCGTGACCCTAGATTGAATTAAAATACTATTTTTCTATATTCTAAGATAATTCTTTTATTTGACCAGTTTATATTGATCGTACTAATCAAAATATAATATAGTAGACTACATAGGATTTTTGCACAAGTTGTTCCATCTCTTTTTTACATGTTGTGACAATTTTTGGAGTCTATTTGTTTCATAAATATTCAAAGAATTTTTTTTCATGAAAGAAATTCAAATTGTTGAATAGTGTAAAGTGTAGATCCATTCCCAAAAACTTGTTGTGCATATACACCATCACATGCACAAGAGTTATTTGAGCTACTTTAGACATTTTTACATGAAATATAATTTTTATTTTTGATGCTTTGTGATAAGGATTGTATTCATTTCTACAAAATATTATAGTTGCATTCATGAGAATATTGGATAGGTTGACATACAAACTTACAACCTACTTGTGGCTAGTGAGTTATTCCATTATAGAACCACCTGCACTTCATGATGCAAGTTTAATTCTATCTAGAAGTGCATTTTAATTCTAACATAAATCTAATGTAAATTCACATTGAGATCATAAATGATACCATATTCAAATTTTCAAATGAGGTAGAAATTACTTCTAATAAATCATTAAGAATTGAATTCTAACTATTTTAAAAAGGATAGAAATTCAACTGTAATACATAAATTTTTTGAAGCTATATATATTTTTTTTAAAGAAAGGGGAAAAATATTTACTGAACATCAGAACAGAGTATTACAAAAAAATCTCGAGGCAACAACCCCAAAAAGCAACAAGAACCAACCCAACAACAAAGAAACAATATCAAGTATTACAAGACATATTCCTATCTTCATCAAGGAGCCTATCCAAATCCTGTCGTATCTCAGGGGAGACCTACTCCCAATCATCAACCTACCATCCACCTTCTTGCTCAGAGGCCCACTTGACCAAACAATCAACAACCTGATTCCACTCCCTCCGGATGTGTGCAAAGGACACCATCTCCATCAGAGAACTAACCTACAAAATCTGCTGAACCATCGAAGCCAACTGCCAATTAATATCAGACATCTTCCACACATTCAACAAATTAATCAAAACCTACGAATCAGCTTCACAGATAACTTTTATCCATCCCAAAGCAAGAGCCTGCTCAACAGCATAAAGGATCACCAAAACCTCCATTATATTGATAGTCTGCAACCCTTCAGGGTGATCCCACAATACTGGTTTACAAATTTTGGGCAAACTGGACACTGAACTGATTTTTTTTAACTAAATCTTCACTTTTGGGCTCCTATAGTGGCTAAACTGTGAGGAATTTGAAGATGATGCAAACTAGTGATTTGTGAAGTTTTGTCTATCGATTCTAAATATATTTTTTTCAAAACAATTTGAATCAGATTGCACTTTTTTTTATCTCCTTCGAAAACTAGTTTTTATCACTAAACAACATTTTTAAGGAGTGATGCTCACCGTATACAACATAATTTTTTTTGTATGAAGGATAAAATTCTAATTTTTTTGAATTTAGATTTGTAACTATGATATCTAACCAGTTCATTTGGTTTCATAGTGTTTTATTAAATATTTTTTCCTTAATCAAGTTTCAAAGTCAAACCAATTACAATTCAGACATAGGCGGATTGTATACAACATAAATTTTTCTGTATGTATCAAAATTTTTTTTTTTTTTAATGGATCAAGGACATCAATACCTAGCCTGAACATATTTTTCAAAATTTTATTTTGATAATCTACTATTTTTCCACATGTGCAGAACAAAGAGCTTGATTTTCGATGAAAAACCTACATTCACAAGAAATAAAAAATAAATATAATAATCAAATTAAATTTAATTAAAATTATACTTTTTCGGAAGCTTATAATAAGGACTACATACTTAAAGGAGACTCCATTATAGGTATGATTTAAAATTAGTGGGGTTCTATCTAAGGGGGCTTGGTCTAAGGTGGTTTGATCAAACCCTCTTCAATTGTAATCCTTTAAATGGAATCTTTCAAGGCTTAAATCATTATATTTTCTAAAAATATGTGATTTCAAAAAAATCAGGATCTCCCAGAAAGTGTAAACGACTATTGTGGCAACACCCTTCATGAACAGAAAAGAGAAATATCACCAAAGCCGGAGAATCTCTACCAACCCCACCAATCCCAGCAGGCCCAAGATTTCCCCTAGAAGAACCATCAAGGTATGTGCAGGATCATCATGGAAAAAATAGGCCCTTAAGTGGTGATGAAAATTCAAAAAATTAGAGTTAGGCAACTTGATGTAAAAATTTGAATAAGTTATCTATATTATTTCTAAAATATGTAAGAATAGAACCTATAGCAAATTGAATTTAGTTTCTAAACTACTAGGTTTATTTTTAAAAAGAAAATCTATTTCACAATAAAATGATAATATTTTTTTATAAGATTTTATATATAAGTAGAGGACTCATGTCCCGATGTGATGCATATTTTTTTGTAATTTTTTTCAAGTAAATAATTAATTATGAATTTGTTATTACAAATTTTAAAAAATATTAAAACTCGTATGTCTGACCACCTTAACCTGGTCAAAACTTCATGAAATTCATTTTTTTTTTAATCCTATAGTATGTGACGCACATTTCAGATTCAAAAAATGTGATACCATTTGAAAGCTATAGATGTTTTTCAATCAGCCTATCAATTGAGGCTTTTTTCATAATTCAAATAGAAAATGAATAATAATTATTTATTAAATTCAAATTAAAGCATAATTTATATTGGTGGAAAGATGAGAATCTCCTTTAAAAACCCCTTTCGTTTCATCAATTTTGGGTTAAAAAAAATTGTCAGCCGCATGGGCCATCATATCACTTACATATCGCCACTTTTTGGCCCATCATGATCCTACACATACCCATCAGTATTGATCTTCAGGATGCTAGTCGGGGGAGGTAACCACCTACCCACCTATTGAACTCTCTTTTTCGCATGCTTACACCTCCTAGGGCCAACATAAGTAGAATAAAGCCCCTAAATCCCCAATCTGTCCACTAGCTCAACATCGCCTTTCTCCAAGGGGAAGACCACCTCACTCTTAGCCACAACTGACTCCTATATCATGCCTAAAATATGTTGCCACACTTGTTGAGCCACCAATTGCACACCTCTAAAAATTCTATGATTTCAATCAAGTCAGATCTGCCAAAGGATAAAAGTAGGTCCAACATACCACACCTCCTACAAAAAGGAAGCCATAGCCCCCCATACTATCCTAGAACTCAACCAAAGATGATGCATGAATATAGGGGATCCTCCAAACCCCCCACCAAAAATGCCAAAGCAGAAGAGAAAAGAGGCAACAAAAAAATAGATGCGAAGAATCCTCCTCCCCAGCTCCACACAGAACATAGATAGAAGGGCCCTAAAATCCTTGCTTACGAATGTTATCCAATTTCAAACACCTATTCCACACCAAATTCCACATGAATCAATTGCATTTGGCCATGAGATTTTGTTCCACACCCTTTTCCACCAGTGAACCTCCACCCCAACCATCTTATGCGCTAATAAAACCTAATAACTAGAAGCAACAGAATAAACACCCTTAGGATTAGGGGCCCAAGCAAGAACATCCTCACCTAGAAGGGAGCAACAATGCCTACTGCTAAGGATTCTGTGTAGCTCGGCACCCCCTTCCTCCATACCAACATTCGGCCATTCCGCGGGGCCCTTCCAACCAACATCCTCCAAATGTCCACAAGAGGAGAAAGATTTACAGTCACTAACTCTAGACCACCCAGCCTCAAGAAACCTCTAGCCTAAAGGAAGTAGATGAGGGAACTGAGAAAGTAAGGGTGGGAATCCATCCCAAGAATCCAACCAAAAATGAGCTTCAGTACCACTTCTGCAAATCCAAAATAAACCTTCCTTGATGAGCGCCACACCCTTCTTAAGCATATTCCAAATCACCAACCCTTTCCCCTCAAGGGGATATCTAGGGAGATCAAACATAGAGATCCCCAAGAATTATTTATGAGATAAGGTCCTGGCCCAAATCCAGTCCTTCTCCACACACGATCTCCAGAACAACTTAGCTGCCATTGCCACTCCAGACAAAGGCGATTGACGAAGCCCAAAGCACCATACTATTTTGGGCTGCACACCACATCCCATCTAACAAGGCTCCATTTGGAAGATGACAAACAACCAGCCCATAAAAACTATCTTTCAAGAGATTCCAACTCCTTAAGAAAACCCGCCAAAGCCACCTGAAGCATACATCTATAGGTAGGGAAGGCCTGCACCAACAACTTAAGTAACTAAACTCGCCTAGGAAAAGATAGTCATCTATGGGTCCAATGATTAAGCTTAACTCTGAATTTATCAAGAATATTCTTCCAAGAACCTTTGGGAAGTCTACCAACAGATATAGGGATACCCAGATAGGTCAAAGGGAGAGCCCCAATCTAAAACCGTAAGATATGAGCAATATGCCTTTGGATGGGAATTAGAGTATTGAAAAAGAAGATGGAGGATTTATCCTCATTAATTAATTGACCGAAACCAACTAGGTACACATCCAACACCTACCTTAAATTTGTAGCTTCCCTAATTGTAGCCATCCCCATCAAGGTAGTATCATCAACAAACTGCAAATTAGACTGTGAAGGCAAACCTCCACCCCACCTCCAACCCTAGATGAGACCCAACTCCACATTCCTTCTCATCAAATGCCCAAGACCTTCAACAAGAAGAAGAAATAAAATAATATCTCTTAAGTAAAATAAAAAATTATAAATTAAATCTTTAATTAATTATTTTTTATAAAATAACTATTCACCAAATAAAATAAAATAGCTCTTAAATAAATACACATAAATTTTCAAACAAACAAAAAATAGTTCTTAAATAATTATTTAAGTAAAATAAAATAATTTTTAAGTATATAAGATAATATTAAATTAAAAATTGAGAACAATCCATTAATAAACTAGATATAATACAAAAACTATCGGAATATTAAGTCCAATTATTAATTTAAGTAAAATTTTATACATTACTTACAACGACATATATATTAAAAAGAAAAAAAGTTCTATAAAAAATATCTTGCCAACCTTTCATGCCAATTACTAATATAAAAACTATCTAAATATCTAACCTTTTATATGACCGATAATAATATTATTTCATTGCAAAATTCTCTTACTGTCATTCTTTATTTCGCTATAATATTTAACTATTATTTAGTTTGAATACTTAAACTTATTTTGTAATTATAGTTAATATATTTATATTATTATTCAATATTTGTTAAATAATATTAATTATTATTGAATAATAATTATGTTTTTAATAAATATTAAATATGTTATATTTACTAATTATAATTAATAATCAATATATAATAGCTTTAATCATATAATATATTATTTAAAATTTTAATACATATTTAATAACTATCATTAATATATAATATAATATTTAAGCTATAAAGAAATATATTTATTTTAAATGATTATTATTTGAACTATTATTTAATCATTGTCAAATAGTAGTTTAAATATATTAAATATAATTTGAATAATAAATTATATATTAATGACAATTATTAAATATATCATATATAATCATATAATATATTTAATATTATATAATAATAATTATTAGTTATTATAAAGATTAAATATACTATATATCCTCATATAAATATATTAATAATTAATAATCTTTAAACTATATATTACATATTAATGATATATGATATTATATAATTAATGATATATATAATGTTTTGATTAAGGGTAAAAAAATGGGTTTTGATGGGGCCCACAACCTAGAACAAAGGAAGGAAGGCTGCAAATAAGATAAACCTTAAACCAACAACAACACCACAACAACCTCTAAAAAATCAGCATGATTACAAGCTGCAACTTACAAACAAACAAGGGCCAAAAACCCATAAACAACCTAGTTTTAACCAGGACCAGAAACCATTAACCACCTGAAAAAGATAGGCAACAAAGTAGCAAAGCTGCATCCAACCATTTGCTCAAAATCAGCAATACTGATCCCAACAAAAGAAGAAGGTAATTTAATGGTATAGAACACCATTAAACCCAAACCCATAATAAAAAACAACAACAAACAAAAGGAGAGACCCCCCTTGAAACTCCCAATTGCGCCACAGACCACCTCCAAGTCCACCTCAAGAGGAAGGAGCTCCCCTCTATAGGAGAAGATGTTGGGACAACCCAAAAAACCAACAGCACACCTCTCCAACAACCTCAAGCTCCACCTCAATAGGAGAAACTTCCACCTCAATAGGAACACCACGAGAGGAAACTAGAAAAGAGGACTTCCAACCACTTCCACCACACCCACCTCCAACTCAATAGGAAATGACTTCTGACCATCAAGAGTTGTCTTCACCTCAAGAGAAGACATAGTGCAAAGGAAACAGAAGAAAGCCAAAAAGCTCCTGAAGACTGGGGAGACACACCATCCTTTGGCTGAGCAAGCAAGAGCTCCAAGAGAGAGACCACCACTAAACCAACATGAGAAACAACATCCAAAACCAAGCTTCTTCCCAAAGCAGTAGCAAGGAAGAAAAACCACCAATCTAACAACATCCCCTACTGGAAACATAGATTGGAAGAAAAAGGTAGGCTACTTTACCATCCCAAAACATAACCCAACATCCAAGCATCCAGGGAAACCTTCTTCCGTAGAAAAACTTTCAACCCAGTCTGCATTAGCACAAAGACAACGGAAACACACTCCAAAACCACGTAAGCAGTCAAAAGTTGCAAGCCATGGAGGTAGCCAAGGAGTAGAGCCAAGCACGGGAAGCCAGAAAATAGGGAGAAGGGCAAGAGATAAAAACCATGAAGCTCACCATTCGACCCACCAAGGTCTAAGAGAATGCAAACTCCCACCACAAACAACCCCATCATAGTCCACCCACACACCAAACTCAACCCCAAGTAAAAACCCACACTCACAAGGGGGAGCACCACAAACCTCAACCTGAAAGTCCATCGCCCAACACAGAAGATCAACACATTCGCCTGAAACATAAGAGAGTCAACCAAAACACTCTTGCAAAAACCACATAGAGCCCCATGTAGAGAGGGGGCATAAGAAAGAAAACGGGCCAGGGTACCAGCGCCAACAGAAACGAACATCTCAGCCCATAAAATAGAGCGCTTCAGAAGGAAGCAACCCCCATATTTAGCCAAGAGAAGGCCAACAAAAACAACTAATAAAACAACATCCCATGAACCGCCAGGAAAGCCAACGACCCAACAGAACAAAGGAGGGTCATACCACCAAAAAAATAGCACCAAGCAGGAAAGAGCAGAACCGAGAGTTCCACAAGCAACCCACGAAGGAAGAAGGAAGAGAGTCCATCAATTAGAAAGACCCACAGCACCCACGCCTTAGGGACCAATGGGAACAAGTGCATTGGAAACTCTAGTTGAAAGCTCCCCACACAAACAATAGCCAACAGATCGAAGCTCAAGAATAGGGTAGGAACAAACCCAATTGTGCAAAGCCACCACACCACATAGGATGAGAGGGAAACAGCAAGGAAGCCGAACCACGGAAAGCTCCCATCCTCTAGAGCACTCAAAGACACATTCTCAAAGGCCACCATGGCCATGAGAGAAGAAGGAAGAAGCTCCTCGACCAGAGGTAGAGAAGCCCCAGAGACCCCACCAAACACCAGCCAAAAAGCATCAGAGGGAAAGAGAGGAGATGCCACAACAACAAGGAACTACAACAACTCCATCACCCATGAGTTTGTATCAGGCTCATCCTCCGCATCATCACCATCGACAGAGGAATTCGAATTTCTTCCACCTCTACTCTTCCCGCTCTCGCCATCTTTTTATTAATATTAATATATATAATGTTAATGTTGTAGTATTTAATATTAAATGTTAATTTGATCATATTATATATTAATTATAATTATTAAATATATAATATATTTAATCATATAATATATTTAATATATATATTTTTGATAGATAAGATAGAGTTTGTATTGATATTTCATAAAAAAGATTTACATATCATGCCCAAGGACTATGGGGCAGAAGATGACCAACAACACTATTCACAAGACTTAAATATGTAGAAACCATACCATCCCTTACTAACACTAGACAACGGACAACGGACAAACAACCACCATTACATATTACTAGACATTGTTTTGGACAAAGACCGTGAAATCGTATTTCAATGAGGCACTTTGAACCACAACCAGATGGTACTTCTTTCTCAGAAACTCCAACCTAGCGTCTACTAGTCTCTAGTGCTCAATTAATTCCAATCCCTACAAGTTGAGGAGAAATAGGTAATACTTGACCACCTAGATCCCGATACCTTAAGAAGCCCCAAGTTGTGTGGGTGCGGGATACCAATCCCTAGGGTGGCAGCCACCAAAGTCTCCTCCAGCTCGACCAACAAATCCTTCTCGAAGAGTTTTTGCATTATCACTTTCACCTCCTCTTTAGTGACATTCACATCCAGCATACCCGCCAGAACCCTAGAAGAAATATTCGTGTCAAGCCAATAGCCTTCGGCGCCTTCCATAAAGCCATTCCCAGTGATGCATTTCACTACTGCAAATGTGAGCTAATTAGTGTGACGTATGATCCGTCTCAACCTAAGCAATTTTAGAGGGCCAAGAAAAGCCATTTATCACTTGCTACTAAGCAACTAAACTAGAGTATGCATGTTGCTAGTTTCCAGACCTTTTGTAGAGACTTGTATTATGAACATTGCCACACAAAAATGGTCGAAATTACTAAATTTAACTCACACACAGCCAGCAAAAGCCCCAAAGAGCTGTCAGAAGGCCATCTCACACAAATCACTGATCATATAGAATACATCACAACTGAAAGTGCCTTAGAAAACGTGACTGTAACCAAGATACCCCATTAGGCATTAAGCATGCAGTCCGTCCAGTGAAAAGACCACCTGCACAACGCACATAAAATCATAATGAATGCATGTGAGGAACCTTAGCCATGTGATTTTGTGTTGATTAAGGAATCCAGTTCACCCACCCCCATGACCCAAAGCCCATCAACCACACCAAGTGTCCTTCCACGTGGCCAGGAAATCAAGGACAATGAATGCCATGGTAACAACCAGTCCACAACTGCGTTTGTGGAGTGGCTCCACCCAACCACCCACAAATTACCACTTCACTCACCACCCAGAACTTCAGAAGTTTCTTTAATCGACTACCCATCTACACCTATGTTCGAAAGGAAATCCACCTCCCGGTTGCCTTTGCACAAGATATGATTAACAATATAATTCTTGAAGCTTTTGAGAAGCTTCACAGTGCCTTCTAACAACGCCCCCAACCTCCAATTCTGCAAATTCCCTGAACGAAGAGCATCGACACCTACCATTAGCATAATTATATGATGATAAACAATTATCAAATATATTAGTTTTAATAAATACAACATTTTATACTTAGTGGGAAACTTGAAGAAGTTGTAGAAATCTAAGGACTCCCTTTATATATTGTAATGGTCAGCATATGTTTGTGCAATAGAAGAAAATTTTGGGTTAATGAGTATTTAACTTAGCTTTTATGACATCTAAAGGATTCTAGGATGTTTTAGTTAAATTATCAATACTAATGATGTGTGGTTTAATTTGATACCTTTGTGTCCTTGGGTGGAAGTTTCTTAGTATGGATTTGGTGTAGTATGAATTTAGTTGGGCTCCCCCACCTATAAATAGGCATTTATTAATTTATGGGAATCAATAAATAGAAACATGTTGGGATATGCATTATTAATCAATGAAACTTTTTGATTTATGGATTTATTTTAGAATGGGTATTGGTAAATGGTGGTTTGTTATATTTTATGCTCTCACACATTTATTTGGCTTGTTTTCCATTGTGTTCATTCTTATTCACTCTCCTAAGTATTAATACTTGGGTGGTTATAAAACCTTGGGTATGTGAGCCTATGTGTATGCTCCTTGAGAAATTATGGTTAGGAGAACTACATGGGACTTTGATCCCATTCAGAAGAGGGTATGTAGGTATTCCTTTGGTAAAGGATGTTGCAAGTATGAGTAGTTGGTGTTGTCATTGATGTCAAAAGGCTTATATTTGTGTTTTCATTGATGTTAATAGACTTATGTTTGTGTTTTCATTGATGTCAACTGGTGATGATTGAGAATTTTTGATGTTGCTTTGATTATGTTTCATTATATTTTCATTAGTAAGTTCTATTGGTGTCAACCTCTAGTGTTTCTTTGATAAATTTTTTTTTATGGATGTATAGCTATGTTGCAATTGGTCAGATGGTGTTGAGGAATTATTGAAAGTGATGAGAATGTGTCTTTGGGGCTTGGTTTCCAAGTGATTTTGAGAAAATTTGAATAAAAAAGGAAATAGTGTGTTGTAGAGATGTTATGGCATACAAAGTGGCATTCAGATGGTTTTTAATTTGCATTTCTTTCAAGTGTTGAAGATCCTCTTGTGTGATTTTGATATGTTGATTAGAGGTGTTTATAGGTTTTATATCCATAATTTCTTGGTTTGTATTGTTGTGCAAAGGAACTTGTGTTCACCAACGTGTGACTTGTATTGCAGTTTTGTCTAAGAGAAATGGTTTTTCTTTACATTTCTCCACGATTTGGTTTTTGGTCTTGTTGTTCTGGAAGTGTTGTATTAAGGTTCATATCTACTTCAGTTGAAGTTGTTTGTGGTTTGGTGGTCCACAGTGTATGGAAGGTTGTTTGAGTGTACTGGATGTGTACATTCTTCGGGTGAAAGTTGTTGCAAAGGAATTTGTTGGATTTTAGGGTGTTTGTGAAATATTCCAGATTATGTTCACATGTTGTGTGAAATCTACGAGTCATCTTTGGATTTGAGGAAGCATGTACTTAAATCTTAATGGTGTTTACACAAGTTCAATTGACCTTGAGTTTGTACACTAATTATGGATTTTCTTTGGTGATTGTGGAAATGTGATGTGGTGTAGATGTATGTTTGTGTCTGAGTTAAGATGTGGCGTGTTTTCCTTTCATTCCTTTCCACCGCAAGAATGCTTAGTGCCAACCAAATTTTAATTTTCATGGTTGAGGTGCATAGATGACCTTGGGGAATGTTTTCAAGGTTGAAGAAAGTGTAAATAAGAGTTGTGTTGATGGAGAATCAAGTGTGTAGGGTGTGATGTGAGTTGTGAAGTGCAGTACAAGGTTAAATTAGTTAGACTACTAGAAGCAGTGAGCATAAGGTGTCTTCAATCTATAGAGAGGTTGTGAATGTTTTGGTGATAATGTAGTGTAGGAAAAGGATACCCTTGCATTTTCACACTTGTTTGGGCCCGCCTTGCTTTATTTATCCTTATTTATGTCTTAATTGGTCCTATTTTGCATCCACAAGCCTAATAAACTACATCTTTTTTTGGTTAATCCCGACAATCATAAAAGGGAAAATAATCATTTAATGATTTTATTTATGTGTCCTTGATTTTTGGGTTGGGACTAAAACGCCACCTAGGGTGTCTTAGTCCCCCAAAGGTCTTGGGACCCTGATTTTGAATACACTTGAAAAGGTCCATTTTTGGAGTTCGTGCCCTGAGATTTGAGCTTCGGTACTAAGATGCCACCTAGGGTGTATTAGTCCTCCTTGGCTTATTTTTCAAGATTTAATTTCAAATTTTGGCAAGATTTAGCCTTCTTCAATTAATGCTTTCTTATGTCAGCTTGGTTTGATATAATTTTGGGATATTAAGAATAGATAAGTATAAATACAAGGTTCATTCACTCATTTTCATAATAAGAAAGATATATCCAAGAGCATAATAAGCATTCAAACATTCAAGTATTCATTCAAGAGCATTCAAGAGTTTCTTCAAGCATTTTAGAGCCATCGTCAATATTCAAGCATCATATCAAAGGCTATTCTTGCATCATGTGTGTTCTTGTGCTAACATTTGTGATGTAGGGTTTTGATTCAAGCAAGTTATTAAAGTAAGATCTATCAAAACATTCCATTGATTCAAGATCTACATCCATTGTAGCCACTTCACACAATTTTGTAGACTTTACAACAAGGGTTTGGTTTGTTGTAGCATTGCATGTTGTTCATTCATCATTTCCCTTCATTATTCTATTTCATTTCAAGGTTTAATTACCAACAAGGGGTTTGACCAAGGCAAACCCCCATTTACTAACAATCAACAAGCTTTTCCTCTCTTGCATGCTTGTTATTGTAGATTTAGATTGAATACTTGAAGATCATTTGGAGTGCAAGATTGCAAAGTTGTAAAGTTGCATTACAAAGTTGGCATCTTCATAGAAACTCACCTATAGATCAAATCTAGAAGTTTCAAAACCTGAGATCTAAGAGGAAGCAAGTGCAAACCTTGGAGCTCAAGATCACATTCAGAGTTTTCAAAATTCTAGAATGGGATTAATATGCCAGCTAGGGAATCTTAGTCCTCCCAAGGGTATTTTTCAGAGATTCTTTGAGATTCTATTTCGAGATCCGAAGGTTTCGCATCTACCCCAAAAAACAACAATGAGACTAAGACAACAATAAGGGAATCTTTGTCCTCCTTGGCATATTTGGATAGCTTCTTTGCATTTTCCATAATCCTCATCACATCTCCAGACTTCCCAGGTACACACACCTTATCTTTTTGTTGCATAATTTCATCATTTGCATCCCTTATTTAGCTTGCATAACTAGGTTTTGTAGCTTGAATGCCTATTGTCTTTTCCAAGAATTTTATTGGTGGTGAATCCCTAAAATATGAAAGAACCCCCTTTCTAGGTCCTCCTAATTGAGAATTGACTCACCTTTTGAGGTTGATATTCAATCCAATTGAGACTCCTAGGACATAATTGAATGACCTAGAGAAATAGGTGGGCATTCCCCTGCCTCATTTTTCCACGGTTCATTTTGGTGAACTTGAGCTTGTTGAGCATTCATTTTCTGATTTGGAGTCCATAAAAGTCTTAGATCTAGATTGCATTCATTACATCTTGCATTAGTGAAAGTGCATACAGGGTTTCTTACATATTGCATTAGTAAAATTGCATCTAGGGTTTCTTGCATATTGCATTAGTAAAATTTCATCTAGGGTTTCTCATATTTGCATTAGTGAAAGTGCATATAGGTTGCATTTTTACTTTCTTGCATCATTTCATTTCATTGAAAAATTTAAAAGGGCATTTTTAATCATTCCAATTGCATTTAGAAACATTGTTATTGCATTGAAAATTTAAAAAAGTGCATTCAACTTTGCATTCAATTACTTGTTATTAGTTACTTTTCCTTGCATCCATTTGCACAGTTTTTTGCTTCCAAACATCAGATCCATGACTAAGAAACTTATAAACACTCTAAACAACTCAGAATTTACTATTTTTTTGACAAAAACCTCTGCTAGGACTAAAACGCCCTTCCTGGCATCTTAATCCCTCTTAGGGTTTCTAGCTCAGAATCCTATCTCTGATGTTTGTTGTCTGTTTCAGTCTCTAGAACTTTAGAATTTCAATAGTTGGACCAAGACTCCCTTACTAGCATCTTAGTCCCTATTGACTTTGACTTTCTAGTTTTTAGTGTTTCAAATTGCTTTTATGTGTGTATTATGATCCCCCGTGATGTTTTCTTTGATGTTCCCTCTCTCTGTGTGCATTCCTCTATTTGTACCTTCATTCTTCTATATGTTGTAAGTTCTTCACCTTTTCAGTTATCTTTTCTTTCATTTTCATTTTTGTCTTGTGTTTTCCTTTTGGGGTTGACACAAGGCATTGAGACACCCTATGCCTCTTCCATGTTGACCCAAAATATTTTTCATTATCTTTTCTTTTATTTTTATTTTTGTCGTGTGTTTTCCTTTTGGGGATGACGCAAGGTGTCAAGATACCCTATGTCTCTTCCATGTTGACCCAAAATGGTTTTCGTTTGTTTTCACTCTCTTTGTGTCATTCTTCTAGTTCTATGTGTATTTGGGGAATGATGACAATTTCGAGCTCTCTAGTATCATTGCTGCAAAGATAGATACTGACCCCAAATCCATAGATCACTTATGTGTTTTTGGGGGGCAACACTCTTTTCCTTTTCATGTTTGTCTACTTTAAAGTAATTGCTCATAGCATGGTGTTAAAAATTTCTTTAAAGTGGGGACCTACATTGGCATTATTTTGGCATGATTTCATTTTCATTTGTTTCTCATGTTCCTTGATGTGATTCTCTTACTTCATGCAATGTTTTTTCCTCTTTGTGGTGACATTGGAAGTAATGTACTTCAAGAGCATGATATATCTTAGTAAATTACATTTCTCTTAGTGGTGATGTGACACATTGCATTCGCTAAGTTGTGAATCTTTTATCCTTTGATTGGTCCTCTTTTGGAGACATTCAGAACAATTTCCCCTAAGACTAAGACCTCGCATAAACTAATCCTAATCCCTTTGAACATCCCTCTTTATTGTTGCATTGCATCTTGTGCCTTATTAAATTCATGGAAGTATGGCTTTGATATGGCCCCTTGGGGCTCACCTACTGAACATCTAGCCTCAGTAGCCCTTGTGAGTGTGCATTTTCTTTTTGTGCCTTATTAAAGTCATGGAGGTATGGCTTTGATATGGTCCCTTGGGACTTACCTGGTGAACAATTAGCTTCACTAGCCCTTGTAAGCATGCATTTTATTTTTGTCCTTATCATAGTCATGGGGGTATGACGTTGATATGGATGTCTTGGGGCTCACCTAGTGAAAAACTAGCTTCACTAGCACTTGTGAGCATGCACTTTTGTTTGCATAGTGGACAACGTGTTCCCCTTGTAATCCTTTTTGGACAAACAATCTGGACCCGGTCCACCACGTTGCATGACCAGTCGAAGCTTGATTTGTAGCATTTTTCTTTTCTTTGATGGTGTATGTTTGCAATCTGATTATGGCTCCATATATCATTTGCATGTGTGTTCCTTTGTGCCTATGTTGGTCTATTCAAGGATCTTGATCCTAAGGGCTTGGCCACCCTCTTGGTTATTGTCATCCTATCTTACTAGAATTCTACATTTGAACCCCTCTTGATTGTGTGGTTGACTACTTTAGTGTGAGTTTGAAGCAAGTTCATCCTCTCACTAAAGTGGGGGCTAAATGTAGTGTAGTAAAATGCATACCCTTTCATTTTCACACTTTTTTGGGATCACCTTTCTTTATTTATCCTTCTTTATGTCTTAATTGGTCCTATTTTTCATCCACAAGCCTAATAAAGTACATCATTTTTTGGCTAATCTCGACAATCATCAAAGGGAAAATGATCATTTAATGATTCTATTTGTGTGTCCTTGATTTTTGGGTCAGGACTAAAATGCCACCTAGGGTATCTTAGTCCCCCAAAGGTCTTGGGACTCTGATTTTGAATACACTTGAAAAGGTCCCTTTTTGGACTTTGTACCCCACAATTTGACCCTCGGGACTAAGACACCACCTAGGGAATCTTAGTCATCCTTGGCTCATTTTTTAAGATTTAATTTCAAATTCTAGAGAAAATTAGCCTCCTTTAATTAATGTTTTCTTATGTTGGCTTGGTGTGATGTAATTTCAGGATATTAAGCATAGATAAGTATAAATACAAGGTTCATTCACTCATTTTCATAATAAGCAAGATATCCAAGAGCATAATAAGAATCCAAGCATTAAAGTATTCATTCAAGAGCATTCAAGAGTAGTTCTTCAAGAATTTTGGAGCCATCATCAAGATTCAAGCATCATATTAAAGGCTAGTCTTGCATCATGTGTGTTCTTGTGCTAACATTTGAGATGTAGGATTTTGATTCAAGCAAGATCTATCAAATAATTCCATTGATTCAAGATCTACATCCATTTCAACCACTTCACATAGGTTCACAGACTTTAAAACAAGGGTTTGGTGAATTGTAGCATTGCATGTTTTTCATTCATCATTTCCCTTCATTATTCTATTTCATTTCAATGTTTAATTACCAACAAGGGGTTTGACCAAGGCAAACCCCTATTTACTAGCAATAAACAACTTTTTCTTGTCTTACATTCTTGTGATTGCAGATTTAGATTGAAGACTTGAAGATCATCTGGAGTGCAAGATTGCAAAGTTGCAAAGTTTCATTACAAAGTTGTCATCTTCATGGAAACTCGCCTACAAGTCAAATATGAAAGTTTCAGAACCTGAGATCTGAGAGGAAGGAAGTGCATACCTTGGAGCTCAAGATAACATTCAAAGTTTTCATAAATATAGAATGGGACTACTATGCCACCTAGTGCATCTTAGTCCTCCTAGGGGTATTTTTTAGAGATTATTTAAGATTTTGTTTCGAGATCCGAAGATTCTACATCTGCCCCAAAAAATAGTAGCAAGACTAAGACAACAGTAAGGGTGTCTTTGTCCTCCCTAGCATATTTGGATAGCTTATTTGCATTTTCTAGAATCCTCATCACATCTCTGGACTTCCCAGGCACACACACCCTATCTTGTTGTTGCATAATTTCACCATTTCCATCCCTCATTTAGGTTGCATAACTAGGTTTTTTTAGGTTGAATGCTTATTTGTCTTTTCCAAGCATTTGCTTGGTGGTGAACCCCTAAAAGATGAAAGAAACCCTTTCCTAGGTCCTAATTGAGAATTGAATCACCTTGTGAGGTTGATAGTCAATTCAATTGGGTCTCCTAGGACATAATTGAATGACCTAGAGAAATAGGTGGGCATTCCCCAGCCTCATGTTTTTGATGGCTCACATAATGTGGTGGATTTTTTTCATTGAGATGGATTTCTCATTGTAACATTCTTCTTTCTTCTTTTATGTAATCTGGCAGTGATCCCTCCGAAAGTGAGCCTATTGTATTTTGTGTTGCAATTAATTTATATTATGAGCTAATTCTCACCATGGTTTTTCCCTTTTTTAGTTTTTTATGTAAATATGGTGTTCTATTGTGCATGGTGTTTATGTGTTTAAGTTTATGTTATTTTCTTTCATTCTAAATCATTCTAAAAAATTAAGGTTTAATAAATTTAATGTGGATCTGAATGTTTATGAATGTTTTTGAGGTTTAATGTACAACTAATTCACCCCCCCTCTTAGTTGTCTTGTGTTCATTCAAAGATTGGTATCAAAGAAAGTTTCCTTGGAAGAAAGCTTAACCACTTGAGGTAGATTTTGGATGGCGCACAATAAGGATGATCCTTTGTTTGATGGATCAAACTATTTCTTTTGAAGACAAGGATAGAAGGTTTCCTAGTATCTCTTGGATTTGGATTTTCGAAGTCTGTTGAGACTAGATATACTATTCCTACTAATGGTCTAAAAAATGATGATGAGATAAAGGCCTATGAGAATAATGGTAATGCAAGGTATGCTCTTTTAAGTGGTCTTTCTAACACAAACTTGTGAAAGTTATGAATTTGAAATCTGCTAAAGATATCTAGACAAAGTTGGAAAGTCTTTATGAAGGAGATGATAAGGTCAATCAAGCTAAGATGCATAATTTAAAGATCACATTTTGAGAACCTACAGATGTATGAAGATGAAAAATTTACAAGCTATATGTAGGAGGACGAAGTTGTTAATTCCATCAGAGGTCTTGGTGGAAAACTTGAAGAAGAAGAAGTGGTAAACAAGGTACTGATAACTATTCCTAAATCTTATAGTCACAAAGTTTATGCTATTAAAAGGAAGTTCAAGATTTAAGAAAATACTCTAGAGATCAGTTGTATGGTGCCTTATCTTCTTTTGAAATGAGAGAATTTGGTCCAAGTAATACAAAAGTTGAGACTAATTGTAAGGTTGGAAAATCAAAGAAGATTGGGGAATTAGATCAAGAGGATCTTCATGATGAAAAAGATTTTCTTTTTAGGAGAATGAAAAAGGGTATTATAAAGACAAAGGTAAGTTACCTTCCAAATGTTTCAGTTGTGGTAAGATAGGTCATTATGCTTCAAGATGTCCAAATAGAGCTTTGAATGATAAGAACAAAGAAAACAAAGGTAAAGCAATTACAAAAATTTATTATGTTAAAGAAGATTCAAATATATCTAATGATGAATTTGGCTATGGAGATGACAAGGATAGTGAATCCATGTTCATGGTTATGAAAGTTGAATCTAACTTTGATAAATCTAAGAGATGTGTGAAGGAAAGTGCTCCAAAAGTAGGTCATAATGCTACGGTGACAATGTTTTATGCTAGAGAAGAGAAGAACAATTGGATTATTGATATTGGATGCTCAAATCATATGACTGGCGATAAAATTAGGTTTGTTAGACTGGAGAAATATGAAGGAGGCCTAGTTAATTTTGGTGATGATACAACTACTAATATATACATTGAAAAGGTTCTATAAGTTTCGATGGAAAGCATAATACACATGATGTTCTTTATGTTAAGGGTTTGAGACATAACCTCTTGAGTGTTGGAAAAAAATGTAGCAAAGGATATAATCTTATGTTTTAGGATGATGGATGTGAGATCAGGAAAGGCTCCAGAATTGTGGTTGCATCTAGAAGGATAGATGGAAATGTTTATCAGTTTAAAGGTGTTGATAGTCATTTCTTTATGACTTAGATTAATGAAAGTTGTCTATGGAATAAAAGTCCATGTGTCACATTAATTTTGATAACCTAGTGAGGATTAGTTAAATTCAATCTAAGAGAGATCTACCAAGGATTACAAAACCCATCAATGTTGTTTGTAAGGAATTTCAAATTGGGAAGCAAGCAAGAAGAATATTCATGTAAAGAGCGAAACTCTTTAAAACAAACATTGACAAAACTTCAAATAATTTCATTTATATTCAAAATAAAGTCGACAATTCATTCATTTAGACATCATAAAAACCAGTCAATTCCAAAATAACAATGACTTAAAGTCGATAAGATAGATTCAATATACAATTCCAGTTTAAATACATAAAAGTGTCATAATTCAAGACATTGATAATAATACAAAGAAGTTGTAATATAAGTTACAATTCAAGACTTAGGCATTCATTCACCTTAAGATCTTCAATACATAATTCAAGAATACATAAAACATAAATGAAGATGACATCCTTTGATCTTCAATCCAATAGCATATCCTCATAATGAAGATGAGAACAAGGATCAGACGCTTTTTCCGCCCAACCTAAAAGCTTACGCTTCCCCAGAATTCTTAAATCATTCAAAGAATACCCGACCCTGGATGAATCACTTAGAACAAAGCAGTCGAAAAACAAGATGGAATCTAGTGTGTGACTAGTATAACTAGTAAAACCACAAGCATTTTAACTTTTCTAATTCATTTAAGAAATAAGAAAGTTCGATACTAGGATATGGTAGAGAGTTAATTAATTCTATCTATTTCAATGGTCCTTAAGTTACTTGGCCAAGTAAAATGTCATGCACGACAAATAAAGCAATTTTGGAAAAGCTAAACTACACTCTCTAATAACCCATATTCGGCAGCCATCCCGAAAGGTAACTTTCCAAAAACATGACATGCACTTTCATTTATCAAATTTCTGTTTTTAATTCTTTCAAATAAAATTTAAATAACGTTTTATGTTTAAAATAAAAATATTTTCAAATCTAAGTCTGAGTTTCTCCTATGTTTGTAAATTAGTTGTTTCTCATTGTTTTCTAATTCAATTTTTTCCTACAATTTTCTGTAGTTAATTTCAATGGTTTCTGGAAAAATCAGAGTTTGAATGTTGAAAATTTCTATAGAATTCGAAGTAAATAGCAATACTTTTTAATAGTTTTTTAAAAATAAAAACAAGAAACTAACTATTTCATTGAATTCACTATGTTCATGTTTTTGTTTTATAATTTCCAAATTAAATCCTACCTGGTAATTCTAGAAATGATGAATGTGTGCTACCTCTGTCGATTTCCTGTAGTTCTTAGTTTGTTCCCTGGTTGCATCTATCCTCTATCCTTCTATTTATATTTCTTTCTCTTGCCGTTCCACTTCCTGTTCTTTCATAAATCTCCTATGTTCTCTTCTATTTCTTTCGTGCTACCTTATTCTTCTTTTCCTGTCCTTGCTCCTTTCCTACTCCCACTAGCTTATTCCTTCTTTAGGTGCACCTCTTCACTGTGCGTGGGGAGTGAATGATGATTCTTTAGACTGCATATAACGCCTTCCCTCTTCCTGCGACCCCCTCTACCAGTCTTCCCTTACATGCATGGGAAGTAGGGAGACTTTTAGTGGCTAAGTGGGGTGTGGAATAATTTCTTGTGCCTGCATGGAAGAGAAGAGGATGGGGAGCTAATAAAACTTGTGCCTATCTTCATTGGTCATCCCCCTGCCTTCTCCTACCCTCTCTTTGCCTTCCTATGCGTGGGTTCTTAGACCCTCTCCCTTCCTTCACTGTTGGCTGTGTGGGAAGCAAGGGATCTCTTAATGCAATTCTCCAACCTTCTCTGGCACATGAGATGCGTGCAATCAACAAATCTAAGAAGGAAAATCTCACTCCCTCTAACTCCCAAAAACATAATAATTTGTAGTTAATTTAAATAATCTCTGTCTCTTTTTCTTTTTCTATTTAAATGAAAACGAATTTTTTCACTCTCTTCCAATTCAAAATTCTTGCAGACTAATCCCTTCTTTCTCATGCATTGATGGATGTTAACTAGAAATTAGATCCACAATTTTAGTGTGATCTCCAGATCAAATTTTCAAACTCCAAGTTACAAATTTGATTGCCTCTAATTGATTGAAGATATTTTCTTCAATCTGTTTAACTGATGTTTTAAATTCAATCTCCAATTTGCACGTATGTTTGATTTTTTTCAATTTGTTTTAAATAACATAACTTTACATATTTGTTTAATTTCCTCATTAAATCTTTTTTTCCATATTTTTAAATAAGAAATAAATAAAAACAATTAAATTTACAACACTATATTTATTCCTTTTTAATAAATTCCGCAATAAAAAGTATATTCTGTTAATTTAAAATAGCACCATTATTATTTTTAAATTATAATAAAATATCTACACAGGGAATCCAATTCATTTAAATAAAATCAATTTCCTCTAAAATTAACCAAATCGCTATTTAAAACGACATATTCTTTTCACGAATTTTGAAAAATCAATTAAACTTAATTTAAAATTGCAAACACAGTAATCACAAAATGTATTATAATATTGACTAAGTGAGTGTGTGAGATTCCATCATCCTCATAAACGTCTAATGGCTAAAACGACTCTACCTGATCATTGTTCTCACCTTCATTCACATTCTCTTGTTCCTGTGTTCACTTGCACTCGAGTTTTCATCAGCAATGACAAACCCCAAATTTAAATAAAATTGCACTGCAAATCACTGTAATTGCATTTCAATTTCAATTTAACTTCAATTTAAATAATCATTTAACATAATATAATTAATCAATATCATGATTAATAATTGAATTTAAAATAATCAATAAAATCTATATGTGACATCCTTCCCCTCTTGGAAGAGACATTGTCTCGATGTCTTATTTATCATTCAATAAGCATAACATCACAATCAATAAAATATACTATCTCAATTAGTAAACATAGTAGCTCAATAGGTAAACATAGTATCTCAATCATAATGAAATAGTAACTAACAACATAGTTCTCAAATATAAGCATAACAAATAATAGTAGCATCCATGCTAGCAAAGTTCACAACATGTGAATAAAAAACCAGAGTATCAAGTATCTCCACATAAAACAAATACTAATCTATGAAAGAAAATGAGGAAAATGACGGTCAGTCATCTCAGAATCCTCCCATGTAGCACTATCCTCAGTATACTGGTCCCACTGGACCTTGTACTAAGTACTATCTCTGTTACGCAACTTAATGTTATGCCTGTCTAGGATTCAGATGGGATCCACTAGCACCACCCCTGGATCCTATACCTATAATGAACGCCAATCAACAATATGAGATGCATCACGATGATATGGTTTCAACAAAGAAACATGGAAAACATTTTGGAGTCGAGCTAGAGCAAGTGGTAACGCTATTCTATATGCAACTAGATTAATAACTTCTAGTACATCAAAGGTTCCCACAAATCTCGGAGCCAACTTTGATGATTTCCCAAATGAGATAGAGCTCTTATGAGGCTTAACCCTTAAGAAGACTTTATCTCTTGTAGCAAATTGTCTGAAAGTCCTATTCCTATCAGCATAGCTCTTCTATTTATCGGCTGCTTCCTTTAACCTACCCTTAATCAACTTCATTTGCTCATCCATCTCCTTAATCATATCTGGACCAATGATGATCCTATCTTCCATCCTATCCCAACTAATGGGTGTGTGAAATTTCTATCCATAAAGTGCCTCAAAAGGTGCCATACCCAACAATGCATGAAATGAGTTGTTGTAGGAAAACTCAACCAATGGTAAATATTCCTCCCACTTGTATACTGATCCATGCAGTACATCCTCAGCAAATCCTCAACAACCTGATTGACCCTTTCAGTTTGGCCACCAGTTTGTGGGTGATATGCAGAACTAAAATTCAATTTAGTTCCCAAAGCTGCATTCAGTGTAGTCCAGAACCTAGATGTCATCCTGGTATCCCTATCAGAAATAATGGTCTCTAGTACACCATGCAATCTGAATATCTCTTGCATAAATTTCATCACAAGAGTCAATGATCCATCCTTCAGATTTGCAAGAATGAAATGTGAAACCTTCATTAGCTTATCAACAACTACTAAGATGGTATCATGCTTATTCCTGCTCAAAGGTAATCCTTGGATGAAATCCATACTGATTACTTGCCACTTATACTCAGATATATCGTGGGGATACAAAAGTCTTGCTGGATGCACATGCTCAGCCTTGACTCACTGGCATTCCAGACATTTGGCCACATACTCCATAACATATTTCTTGAGCTTAGGCCAAAAATACAAAGCCTTCAAATTTGCTACCATCTTCGTAACTCTTGGATGCCCTGAATAAGGTGCATCATGTACTTCCTTAAGTCTCCACCCTCAGGGATATACATCCTTCCCTGATATCTGACAATACCATCATACTCCATCACATATCCATCAAATCTATGATCTGAAGGATCTGCCTCTAAGGCTCGCTTGACCCTGTCATAATGCTCATCTCCTAGGAGATACTGCAACACTTTTTGTCTCAAATTTGACCTTTTGGTCAACATAGCAGAGAGATGTCTTCTCCTGCTAAGAGCATCAGCAACTATATTTTCCTTACCCTTCATATACTCAATACCAAAATCAAACTCACTTAGGAACTCAAGCCACCTCGTCTGTCTCGCATTGAGGTTTGGATGTGTGAAGATATACTTAAGCCCTAAATGATAAGCTCAAATGGCTTCCCTAGGAGATAGTGTCTCTACATCTACAATGCATGAACAATAGTTGTAAGCTCAAAATCATGTGGTGCATAATTCAATTCATATTGTTTCAGTTTCCTTTACTCATATGCAACCACCTCCCCTGCTTGCATCAACACAACTCCTACACCTTCACCTGAAGCATCCGTAATCACAATGAAGTGCCAATTAGGATCTAGTATAGTCAACACTAGTGTCGATGTCAACTTCTGTTTAAGAATTTGAAATGCTTCCTCGCACTTCTCAGTCCACTCGTATTTCTTTCCTTTCTTCTGAAGAGAAGTAATAGGTGTTGCAATCTTGGAAAACCCTTCCACATACTTCTTGTGGTATCCTACAAGTCCCATGAAACTACAAACTTTAGTAACACTCCGCAGTGTTGGCCAATCTACAAATGCCTCTATCTTTGTAGGATCAACTGAGATTCCCTCAACAGATATGACATGCCCCAAATAGTGAACCTTCTTCTGAAAGAAAGTGCACTTCTAAAACTTACCAAAAAGCTTTTGATCTCTTAGTCATTGCAAGACTATTCTCAATTGCTTCTCATGCTCCTCTTTTGTTTTAGAGTAAATCAGAATATCATCAATGAATATAAGTATGAAATCATCTAAACAATCTCTGAATATACTGTTCATAAGGTTCATGAATTCCACTAGAGCATTCGTTAGACCAAAAGGTACCATTGTGAACTCATAGTGTCCATACCGATTTCTGAAAGTTGTCTTTGGAATATCCTCATCCTTAATCCTCAACTGGTGGTAACCTAATCTAAGATCAATCTTAGAAAACACTGTAGCCCCTTTCATCTGATCAAACAACTCATCTATTCTAGGTAAAGGATACCTATTCTTGATGGTAACCTTGTTCAGCATCCTATAATCAATACATAGTCTTAAGGTTCCATCCTTCTTCTTAACGAAGATTATCGGTGCATCCCATGGAGATACACACGGTCTAATAAATTCCAGTTTCAGCAACTCCTGCAATTGAACCTTTAGTTCATATAACTCAGTAGGATTCATTCTGTATGGAGCTTTGGATTGAGGCTTCGTTCTAGGTAAAAGTTCAATCGAGAAGTCAAATTCTCTCTTTGGTGGTAACTCAGTAAGTTCTTCAGGAAAGATATCCAAGAAATCTTTGAGAACTGGATAGCCCTCTAGACTATGTTGGGCATTATCCATGTCACTCACCAATATAGCATATATGGAACATCCTTTCCGATGTGCTTTCTTTAGCTACATAGCTAAGATATGTCTCAACTCTAGAGGCTCTCGAGATCCTAAAATCTCAACTGGATATCCAGAATCATCCAAACAACTCACAACAAATTGACCAAAACGCGTACCTGACATCTGACTAGGTGAAGCATGAAAGTCTGCTTGATGGTTGTCAACCGCTGCATGGATCAGGTGTTGCGGTGATCGCCGATCATTACCACCTCGCTGAACTCTTGTATGCTGAGTGCAATTGGAGGCATAGTGATCCCCTCCACAATTATAGCATCCACCTCATGTCCCTGGGTGACCACCTGTCCTGTTCCTAATATTGGAGAAGTTGGTGTTATTATTATTTACTTTGTTGTTTCCACCAAATCTCCCTTCTCCTTTATCCTGGGTGTTTCTTCCTCTCTCCAGATTCCTGAACTATTGATTGTTATTATTACCCTTCTGGTTATTGTTCTTATTGTTTTGGAACTTCCTATTTCCAAAACTAGATTTAACATTCAAAATCTTCCTGTAGTTCACCACCTGTTGTAGCTTTTGTTCCTATTTTATGGCCTTCTCAAAGACTTCATCCATCATCAATGGATTATGAATATCCACATCAGCTCCAATATGTGGCCTCAATCCTAGGATGAATTTCTGAATATAGAACCTCTCATCCATCTAATACTGAGCTAAGTACTTGAGGATATTAGTGAACCTCTCCCAATACTGAGTAACTGTCCGACCATCCTGAGTCAGATTCTGGAACTTTGTCATCTTCCTGTCAAAGAATAGCTGTGGAAGCCACCTCTTCCTAAAAATTTGCAAGAACACTTCCCATGTAGTCCCACCTAGTAATAACTTCTTCTCAGTCTTCTCGTTATCCCACCAAGTAGCAGCTTCTCCAGTAAGCTGATATGCAACCCAAACTGCCTTGGTCTCATTGGACATATTCCTAAGCTCAAAGTACTTTTCCATCTCAATAACCTAGGTTTCAGCTCCATCACCTATAGTCTTACCATCAAACTTGGGTAGTGCTACCCTTTTCAAATCTTTCACCAACTCCCCTTCAATCCTAGCTTTCAGATTTTGTGGTTCTTCAACCCTTGGATTATCATTATTGGGTTGCTCCTAATTTTGGGGAATTTCAACTTGAGGGTTTAGTCCTTCTCTGACAACTCGAACTTCATGTTCCAGATTATCCATTCGAGAACCCTATTGATTCAAGAGATTGAGAATCTAATCCAACCTGTCATTCTCATTACTTACAACAACTCCTTTTCCTCTTCTACCCATTATGTATCACAATTCCTGCATCAAGGAATGTTTCTTTGGCGTAATGGAAAAAGGACCCTAGTGTTCAAACCTAGGGCTCTTATACCAAATGTAAAGAGCGGAACTATTTAATACAAAATTTGACAAAACTTTAAATATTTTCATTTATATTCAAAATAAAGTCGATAATTCATTCATTTAGACATCATAAAAACTAGTCGATTCCAAAACAACAACGACTTAAAGTTGATAAGATAGATTCAATATACAATTCCAGTTTAAATACATAAACGTGTCATAATACATGACATTGATAATAATACAAAGAATTTGTAATATAAGTTACAATTCGAGACTTAGGCATTCAGTCACCTTAAGGTCTTGAATACATAATTCAAGAATACATAAAACATAAATGAAGATGACATCCTTTGATCTTCAATCCAATAGCATATCTTCATAATGAAGATGAGAACAAGGATCAGGTGCTTTTTCCACCCAACCTCGAAGCTTACACTTCCTCGGAACTCTTAAATCATTCAAAGAATACCCGACCCTGCACGAATCACTTAGCAAAAAGCAGTCGACAAGCAAGATGGAATCTAGTGCATGCCTAGTATAACTAGTAAAACCACAAGCATTTTCATTTTTCTAATTCATTTAATAAACAAGAAAGTTCGATACTAGGATATGGTAGAGAGTTCAGTAATTCCATCTATTTCAATGGTCCATAAGTTACTTGGCCAAGTAAAATGTCATGTATGACAAATAAAGCAGTTTTGGAAAAGCAAAACTACACTCTCTAATAACCCATATTCGGCACCCATCCCAAAAGGTAACTTTCCAAAAACATGACATTCACTTCAATTTATCAATCATGCATGCTTCAAATCAATTAAATACAATCTTTCAAAAACAATCAAACATAAATCTTGTTTCAAGCAAAACAGTTCATATGTTTTTATTTTGATCGTTTTAATCCATAAATAACATTAAATCAATATTTAAATTGAGTAAATTAAATAATTAAAAATAAAGGTGGTGTATCTCCAGTATGTAAATTAAATACATATAGTAAAATAGTCATAGAAGAGCAGACATTCTTTCTCTCTTTTTACTCTTCTATTTTGTTTTCTCTGTGAACTAATTCTAATTCGTTTTGCTTCAAGTGAATTGTTTCTTTAAATTTAATTGATTTATTTTTTGTTTTCCATACTTATAGAAAATAAATAAATAAATAATTTTTCATGAACAAAATTTAAATAAATCGTTTTAGTTTCAGTTTTGAATGTTTTGAGTTTTATTTGCTAAATTCATTGATTTTAACTTCTATTTCGAAATTACGTTAAAAATTTAAAAAGGAATTTAATCAAAGTCTTTTCTATTTTTAATTCTTTCAAATCAAATTTAAATAACATTTTCTGTTTATTTAATAAAAATCTTTTCAAATCTAAGTCTAAGTTTCTCCTAAGTTTGTAAATTAGTTGTTTCTGACTATTTTCTAATTCAATTTTTTCCTACAATTTTTTGTAGTTAATTTCAATGGTTTCTGGAAAAATCACAATTTGAATGTTGAAAATTTCTATAGAATTCGAAGTAAACATCAATACTTTTTAATATTTTTTTAAAAATCAAAACAAGAAACTAACTATTTCATTGAGTTCACTATGTTCATGTTTTTGTTTTATAATTTCTAAATAAAATCCTACCTGGTAATTCTGGAAATGATGAATGTGTGCTACCTCTATCAATTTCCTGTAGTTCTTAGTTTGTTCCTTGGCTGCATCTATCCTATGTCCTTCTATTTATTTTTCTTTCTCTTTATGTTCCACTACCTGTTCTTCTTTCAGAAATCTCCTCTGTACTCTCTATTTCTTTCCTACTACCTTATTCTTCTTTTCTTGTCCTTGCTACTTTCCTACTCCCACTGGCTTATTCCTTCTTCAGGCGCACCTCTTCACTATGCATGGGGAGTGAATGATGAGTCTTTAGACTGCATATAGCAGCCTTCCCTCTTCCTACACGCCCCTTTACTAGTCTTCCCTTACATGCGTGGGAAGTAGGGAGACTTTTAGTGGCTGCGTGGGGTGTGGAAGAATTTCCTATTCTTGCATGGAAGAGAAGAGGATTGGGAGCTAATAAAACCTGCACCTACCTTCATTGGCCATCCCCCTGCCTTCTCCTGCCCTCTCTCTGCCTTCCTATGCATGGGTTCTTAGACCCTCTCCCTTCCTTCACTGCTGGCTATGTGGGAAGCAAGGGATCTCTTAATACAATTCTCTAGCCTCCTCTGGTGCATGAGATGTGTGTAGTCAAGAAATCTTAGAAGATAAATCTCACTCCCTCTAACTCCCAAAAACATAATAATTTGCAGTTAATTTAAATAATCTTTGTCTCTTTTTTTTTTCTATTCAAACAAGAAATTAGATCCATAATTTTAGTGTGATCTCCAGATCAAATTTTCAAACTCCAAGTTACAAATTTGATTGCCTCTAATTGATTGAAGATATTTTCTTCAATCTATTTAATTGAAGTTTTAAATTCAATCTCCAATTTGGATGTATGTTTTATTTTTTTCAATTTGTTTTGAATAACATAACTCTAGATATTTGTTTAATTTCCTCATTAAATATTTTCTTCTATATTTTTAAATAAGAAATAAATAAAAACAATTAAACTTACAACACTATATTTATTACTTTTTAATAAATTCCGCAATAAAAAGTATATTCTGTTAATTTAAAATAACACCATTATTATTTTTAAATTATAATAAAATATCTATGCAAGGAATCCAATTCATTTAAATAAAATCATTTTCCTCTAAAATTAACCAAATCGCCATTTGAAACGACATATTCTTTTCACGAATTTTGAAAAATCAATTAAACTTAATTTAAAATTTGCAAACACAATAATCACAAAATGCATTATAATATTGACTAAGTGAGTGTGTGAGATTCCATCATCCTCATAAATGTCTAATGGCTAAAACGACTCTACCTGATCGTTGTTCTCACCTTCATTCACCTTCACCTGTTCCTACGTTCACTTGCACTCGAGTTTTCATCAGTAATGACAAACCCCAAATTTAAATAAAATTGCATTTCAAATCATTGTAATTGCCTTTCAATTTCAATTTAACTTCAATTTAAATAATAATTTAACATAATATAATTAATCAATATCATGATTAATAATTGAATTTAAAATAGTCAATAAAATCTATATGTGACAATTCAACTTAGTCAAAAGATAATCTACCTTCAAACTATTGGAGCTGGTGAATACAGACTTTGTGGTTCTACCAGAGTAAGAAGTGATCAGGGTGACATGTATTTCATGCTATTTATTGATGATTATTCTAGAATGACATGGGTTACTTTTCTCAAAGAAAAACTAGAATCTCTAGATAAGTTTAAAGAATTCAAAGTTATGGTTTAGAATGAAATAGATATGAAAATCAAGTATTTGAGGTTTGAAAAATGTGGAGAGTTCACCTCTAATGAGTTTAATAGTTTTTGTGAAGGTCATGGGATAAAGAGGCATTTATCTTCCCCTAGGACTTCGTAGTAGAATGGAGTGGTTGATGATATAATTTTTGGAGGAAATAAGGCTATGTGTAAGAGATTTGTAGAAGAGATGCAAAAAGAGTTTGAGATGTCTATGTTTGGGGAGATGAATTTCTTCCTTGGGCTGCCAATTAATCAGACTTCTAAAAAGGTATATTAATTTCACAATAAAATAATTTCAAGGAAATGTTGACGAAGTTTGGAATGGAAGATTCTAAATCAACATGTACCACTTTGGTTATTGGTTGCAGGCTAAGTAAGAATGATGGATCTCCTAAGGTTGATCAAAGAAAATATAGATCACTGATTGGATGATTGCTATATTTAATTGCTACTAGACAAGATACTATGCATGCAATTTGTCTTGTGGCTAGATTTCAAGAAGATCCTAGAGAGTCACATGTTGTAGTAGTGAAGAGGATATTCATATACTTTAAGGGAACTCATGAACATGGTTTGTGGTATCCAAAGGATACTGATTTTTCTCTAAGTGATGTAGATGTTGATTGGGCAGATTGCATGAATGACAAGAAAAGTACAAGTGGAAGTGCATTCTTTCTTGGATGTAGATTGGTGTCTTGGATAAAAAAGAAGTAGGATTCGGTATCTTTATCTACTGTAGAGGTAGAATATATTGCAGTAGCATCTTTCTACACATAGGTATTATGAATGAGGAAAACCTCGAAGGATATTAGATTTGTATATAATGAACCAATTTCTATCTTTTGTGAATATACAAGTGCTATTAATATTTCAAAGAATATAGTGATGCACTCAAGGACAAAACATTTCTCACCAAGGTATCACTTTCTGAGAGAGAAGGTTGTAGAGAATGAAGTGGAGCTTGAGTATGTACCTATAAAGGATCAAATTGATGGTATATTTACGAAGGCTCTTCTTAAGGATAATTTTGAGTATCTTTGAGATAATTTAGGGGTTATTACCCCTCCTTCTATGAACTAGATGCATAAGGATATGCATTAGTCAAGTGGATTTCAAGATTCACTCTTTGTTTTGGATTGATATTAGAGGTTGCCTCTCAAGGGGAGTAGGTAGTGATTTGTTGGTTGTTACAATCAAGGGGAGTAAGTAATGGTGCATATTGGTGTTGTCTAGTGGTTGATAGTTGGTACAATTTGTGGTGTGATCCTAAGGGGGAGTGTGTAGAGAAGTAAAAAGGAAAAAGTTGTATCCTTTGGGAGAGAGAAAGTATGTATGTTTAATGTCAAAGGGAGAAAGAGATGCAAATTTGTTTCCCTTTTCCATTGATGTCAAATGGGGAGAGCATGTGAAAAATGGTTAGGTATCAAAGGGGGGGAGAGAGTAAAGTGAACAAGGATACTATGATGTAAGGGAGAGAAAGAGTAAAAGTTGATATGGAGCAATTTTTTGGTGATCAGAGTTGTTATGTTTTGTTGTTGATGTTTTTTCACATCATGTGCTCCCATCAATGACAAAGGGGAAGATTGTTACAAGTATGAGTAGTTGGTGTTTTTATTGATGTCAATATGATTATGTTTGTATTGGAATTGATGTCAACAGACTTATATTTGTGTTGTCATTGATGTCAACTGGTGATGGTTGAGAAGTTGTAATTTTTCTTTGATTAGATTCATTATGTTGTCACTATTAAGTGCTATTGGTTTCAACCTTTAGTGTTTCTTTGATAAGATTATGTTATGGATATATAGCTATTTTGCATTTGGTTTGATGGTGTTAAGGAAGTGTTGAGAATGATGAGCATAATATATATTTGTGAAAATAAATGATTGTTTCTAAAATGGTAGTGTAAAAATAGTATAAAGTATACACTCTATTGAAGGCGGTTGAGATGATCCATCATTTATTGTAATTGAAGAAAATACTGGAAATTGACTAAAGACATTTTGTCCCTCCTAAATATCTGTGTAGAATTTGATATCTCTATTTGTGTGCATTATCTTAGTAGAATCCAATAGCTGAATGAGGTGTCTTGGATTGATTGAGACCGACATTATATTTATGCACAAGTATTTAATGTAAATTAGAAAGAAAGATATTATTTTTATCTTGTGAATGCTTAATTTAAGTGGTTTTTTATGTTAGTGAAAAACAATGTTCCTTTAGTAGTATTCATTGGTATATTTTTCTTTTCCAATAATGATTGGTTTTAATTTTTTTTAAAGAAAATAAAAAAATAATTACATATCAATTTAAGATAAATCATATTTGAATTTTTGGATATTATTTTTTGTAAATTTCAATAGATGAGGAAAACTAACCCCTCTTTGATAACATTATATAAATCTTAGCTTAATTTTTATGTTACTAAAAGACTTGTTCAAATATGTTCCAACTTTAATTAGGGTTCAAACATAGAATAAACCTATAATTATCAATTAGAAGTTGTTCTTTAGTTAAAATGTTGAGTACGTGAATTAGATCGTAGTCACACAGGATCAAACTTGACCCAAGAAAACATTTAAAAATTAGAACTTTTTATTTGGTTATACTATTATGAGTAGGGTAATTATTTTTTCCAAGTCACATGAGATCAAATATGGATGAATAGGCATACATTTATAAATTATAATTTTTTCTAATAAATTATTAAGAATTGAATTTTATTTTATTTTTTAAAAAAGTAGAAATTCAAATGTAATACATAAATTTTTTAAAGCTATAAAATAACTCTTACATAAAAAAATATCTTAAATCAAAATAAAACTATAAAATAAAATAAATCTTAAGTAAAACGCTACCTCCTTTGCCTTGTTGGCAAGTGGGAAATGCAAGAAAGTGCTTGTCTAAGGAAAAGCAACCTATTCTTGACATTTGTGAGCCAGATGCAGACAAACAAACCAAGCCCCCACTAATGACCAGGCCCTCATCAATGACATATCCAAATAATATTCCAATCAAAGTTTCATATCCTAATAATGTTGGTTTGAATAAGGTGGCCTATCATCGCAATCTCTGAAGGCAATGTTGCAATGGTCGGTCGTGGCAAGGGCATCAGGGTCCCCAATTTTGGCATCCATAGAGCAGGCTAAATCCACATAAGGGTATTGTTGGGAAACGTCACAATGGTCAATTGTGGCAGCGGCATCAGAGTCCCCAAGTTCGGTATCCGCAAAGTAGATCAAAGCCATGTAAGGGTATTATTGAGGCATCTTTTCTGGAGGAGTATCTTTGCATGCAAATTCAAGATCTTCGTGAAAAGGCATTAATCTGTAAGTTATGGAAGTTTTTTCCTTCCATTGATTCTTTAAAGAAACTGATTTTTCAAGATTGGGAAGGGGAAAACTAGGTTTTCTATGTAGATCAAGGCAATGGGTTCTTTATTGTCATCTTTTCATCAAAGGCAAATATAAATGCAATTTTTAGGGTTAAATCATGGGTCTTCGAGGGATCGGGTTTGTTCATCCAATCGTGTGTTTCAAACTTTAACCCTAGAAGGTCTCAAATCAAGTTTGTCCCATTTTGGACCTAGTTATAGTTCCTACCATTAGAGTATTGAGAGCCAAAAATAGTGGAAATCCTAGCAAATCAGTTGGGTATTTTCTTGAAACATGATTTTTTTTTCAAAAATCCTACAGATTCAGTGAGGTTATGTCTCCTTTTGGACACCACGAAGGCTCCCCCTACTAAGTTTTGTATGAAATCCAAATTTGGGACATGGGACCAGAGTATTTTAATTGAAATCCCCCATAATGTATGCTTTGTTTACCATAGATTGGTTCATTCTGCTAGGGATTGCAAAGCCTCATTCATCCAGGAGAATGTGGATAACAATAGTGCAAGTGAGGTTCCACAGACACCTCCATTGCTTTCAAAACAATCTCAATCATTTTGTAAATTGTCTCAAACCACCTTGGTGGTCTCCGCTGATAGCTCAAAATTGGATCTTAGGAAGGCTGATAAAGACTTTGGTCAAGACTTGGGTACAAGGGCATCTGGAAGTGTGCTAGAGAATACAAGTAGAATGCTTTTCTGTGATAAGATGGTTATTTGTAAGACCTCAAGGGGAATTTCAGCTCATTATAATGGGGAAAATTTTGTTATAAACTTGCCGAAAATATGGCACAAGATTTTTTTGTCCTTTCTTAAGGATAATAGCCAGACTCTTCATCTATATCTACTAGAACAACTTGCATGTTCCAATCAGTAGATAAGTGAAATAAAATCATGTTTGATCTAGGAAAGTGCCTTTCCATGACAACATTTTCCTTAGATTGGTAACACTAGTTCCAATGTACATTATGTGGCTCCATTGGAAAAAGGAAAAGAAATAAGTTGGGATGAGGAGGAATATGGGGATTTGGATTTCATCAACTTTCAATCTATGATAAGTAAGGGCAATTTTGAAGGGTTAGAAAATCATATTGAAAAAATGGTAGGTTCTAAGATTATTGATGAAATTGTGGAGGAAATTGACAAAGAAGATGGAGGTTATGTTTCTTTGAGTGTTCGCTCTATGCAGTATCCGCCCACAATTCCAAATGATGAGTCAATTGATATAACAAGAAATGATCCAAGCAGGCCTAAGGGGGATGGGGATTTTTATTTTACTCAAACTCTATCTATTTCTCAGTCCCCTACCACAACTCCTTTAGTCAAGAAGTCACCTACTAAAAGAGGGAGGAAGTCTTGTGCAGTTAACTTATAAGAGGAGATAGATGCAGGGATTCAATCAACATTGGATGGTTTTATTAAAAAGCAGTGGGTTTGATGTTGTGTTGCTACATGAAACCAAGATATCTCAAAAAAATTGTAACTCAGTCATTAGAAAATGGTCAAAATGGAAATCCTGCCACTCACAAGCCCAAGGTGCTTCAAGTGGGTTGATTACACTTTGGAATTTTAAAACGGTTTTGGTGGAAACTGTACAAAATTATTTGCATTGGAAAATGTTGAAGGTGACTCATTTTGATCAAAGCTTCTGGCTCTTAAACATATATGCACATAATTCCACGCCCGCGGAAAAATTGCTATGGGATGAATTAATTCATCTCCTGCATCAAGTTGGGGATGAGAAAGTGGTGTTAGCGGGTAACTTTAATGCCATTCTTAATTTGCAAGAAAAATAGGGTAGAATTATGCCTCTTTAGAAGGTAATGGATGATTTTTCCTCTTTTCTCCAAAACAATGTGTTGTTAGATGTTAAACCAGTCAATGCTAGGTTTACATGGACAAATAAGAGGGAAAAAAATTTATAGATAGAAGAACGCTTGGCCAAATTTATATTTTCAATGAATTGGTTTTCAGGGAAGTATGTTTTGTTTTCAAAAAAATTGGCACGGGTTGGATCAAACCATTTCCCAACATCTTTGTGTATTACAACAAAGTCATCTTCACCTCGTTTTAGATCATCTTTCAAATTTGAGTTAATGTGGTTTCGTCATCCTCAGTTTCTCCCTCTACTAAAATAATGGTGGCAACAAACATCAGATGTAGAAGGGTCATTAATGTTCAAATTTTGCAAGAAGTTGGTTTTTCTCAATGTAAAAATAAAAGACTAGAATGTTCATGTCTTTAAAAGTATTTTTCAGCAGAAGGAAGTTGTATACAAACAAATAACAAATTTAAATGATCAAATTATTTCATAGGGGTTCAATTCAGAATTTTATGAGCAACAAAACAAATTGAAGGAGGAATGGGTTGAGTTGGTATTAAAAGAAGAGATATACTAGAGACAAAAATCACATGAATTATGGTTGAAGGAGGGAGTAGGAATACAAATTTCTTCCACATCTCTGCTAAAATCAACAAAGTAAAAATCTCTATCTTTTTAATACAAGATAGTGTCACTGGAGCATTGTTGACAACTGAGGAAGAAATTTAGAGGGAATGAGTTAAGTTTTTTGAAAAACTACTTTTAGCACCTTATGTTTGGTCATACCAAGTTATGAGAGATAGTCAAGAAATCCTTACAGTTATTCCAACTTTAATTTCACAAGACAAAAATGGACAATTTCTCAAGCCTTTTACTCTAGAGGAAGTTAGAGCAGTAGTGTTCTCCTTATCATCAGACAAGGCCCTAGGACTTGATGGGTTCATGAATTTTTTTTTCCAAAGATGTTGGGACTTCATTAGTTAGGATATTTTCAAAGCTATGGAGGAGTCTAGAACTTTAGGCACAATGTTAAAAAAATTCAATGTAACACACATAGCCTTGATTCCAAAGGTGTGGAATCCAAATTTTTTTTTTGAGTTTAGGCCAATTTCCCTTTGTAATACTATATATATTATTTTTACAAAAGCAATTTATCTTCGGTTGTTGCATATCATTCCTTGTATAATATTAGATGAGTAGTGTGGTTTTAGTAGTAGGCAGGGAGATGACAAAGGGTGCTTTGGCTACACATGAATTGTTGCATTCTATCTCAAAGCATAAGATTTCTTCACTAATCATCAAGTTCGATATGATGAAAGTTTATGAAATAGTAGACTGGACCTTTCTAATGTAAGTATTGAAAAAGTTTGGTTTTTTTTACAAGTGGTGTAAGTGGATCCTCTCTTGTTCGGTAGGGGCAAAGTTTTCAGTCCTTGATAATGGTTACCCTGTAGGATTCTTTAGTTCGACTCATGGTATACGTCAAGGAGATCCATTATCCCCTTTCCTTTTTATCATTATAGCTGAAGCTCTAAGTAGATTGATTCATAATGCTCACATATAGGGATCATAGATAGGTATTGTAATTCCTCCAAAAAATATCATAACTCACTCTTTATTTGCTGATGATACTATTTTTTTTGGTAGGGAATCTCTGTTAAAGGCAAAATAGATAAAATACATTCTGGATAAGTATTCATTTGCATCTGGGAAGAAGATAAATTCAATAAAATAAAAAATATACATTTTCAACACAAAATCAAATTTAGAATTACAGATTGTGAATCTTTTAGGTTTCTAGGTGGTAGAACTTCTTTGCAAATATCTCATAATTCCTTTTTTATGGGGGAAAATAGGGTTTCTTATTGGGAAAAGGTGATTTGCAGCATCCAATCAAGAATTATGGGTTGGAAAGGTAGATGGTTGTCCTTATCTAGAAGGATTCTAATGGTAAAATCTGATCTTTCATCTATCCCAAATTATTATTTGGCGGTATTGAAAGCTCCTACAACTGTTATAGTAGAAATCAAGAAGATTATTAGGAGTTTTTTATGGAAAGGTAATATGAATAGAAAAAAGAAGATTCCTCTTGTTTCATTAGAAAATATTTGCATGGATAAATTGAGAGGTGGTGCTAGAGTTCATAATCTATCAGCTTGAAATGTTTCCTTAGGAGCCAAATTGGTTTGGCATATGTTCTCAAAACCTCAGACTAAGTGGTGCAAGATCACACAAGCAAAGTATTTGGATAGTACTTCCCTGAAGAAATTTTTTACTATCTCAAATCCTCCTACTAGTTCTACAATGTGTAATTTCTTAATCAATTGTAGGAAAGTTATTACCCCATACTTGTCATGGGAGATTGAAAATGGGAAAGAAGCTCATTTTTGGAGTGAATCTTGGAATGGTTACTCACCTCTTCAAATAGTCCAAAATTTTCAAGATATAATGTATCAATCAATTGCAATTTGGGGTGAAAGAGTTAAGGATCACATTCAAGTAATAGAGGAGCATACATTTAGGGTCTTATGGAGAGATTTCTCAAATCTAAAAATCCCAATTGACCGAAAGGAGGAATTGAGTAGAATTTTGGGTGAAAGATTTGTGTTTTGGTTAGATACAAATGACAGGTTGTTTAGGGCATCATCAAGAACAAGAGAATATAAGGTAAACCTAGGTTATAAGGTAGTAATGAGTAAGATGTTGGCTACTCAACCGTAAAGTGTATTGTCATTTTTTTGGAACCCAATGGTTTTTCCTAAGGTGGGCTATTTTGCATGACTAGTGCTAAAGAATAGGATCCTCACTAGTGATAGGCTTGAAAAGTTGGGAATCTTGGAAAATTTTCAGTATGTCTTGTGTAATACGGTAACTAAAGAGGTTAATCGCTTGTTCCTAAATTTCCATTTTTCTTATGCTTGTTGGTCTTATGTTAAAAAGAAATTAAGTTGGTTCTCCCCTTTGACAAATAGCGTTTGGGACTTATTCATGACTTGGCTGGTCTTGTATAAAATTTCAATGATTGCAATCTAGAAAATAATTCCATCAGTTGTTTTATGGAATATATGGTGGGAGCATAATAGGAGAATCTTTAGAAATCAAAAATAAAATATAAATCTAGTGTTGATTAAGATAGAATCCACAATGTCTGAGGTGACAAATTATTTTTTTCATAAATCTAAGTAGGTGGATTCTATATTCACTGATTGGGACTCGAAGTTACTCCAATTATGGCCCAAAATTGCCATTCCTTTTAAGGGAAATATGCATAATCAGAATAAAAAGAAAAGTGGCTTGGATTCCCCCTCCATCTGGATCTCATAAGTTAAATTTTGATGGGGCTTCCAAGGGAAATCCTGGAATCTCGGGTGCAGGAATTGTTATTAAAGATCACATGGGGTTGTTAGTCAGTGCAAAGTTAGTTCGATTTCCGTCTGGGATGAATAACCATGTTGAGGTTCAAGATCTACTACTTGGTTTGCAATTGGCAATAAGTCTTAGGATTTCAAATTTGTAAATAGAAGGTGATTCCTTGGTCATCATCAATGCATGTTGAGAAAGCAATCTATGCAATTAGAAAATGAACTATGTCCTCAAGCAAGTTTGAAGATTACTTGATATGTTGGATGCTTATCAGTTAAGGCACACATATAGAGAAGGTAACTATATGGAAGATGTGCTGGAAAATATAGCATGTGACCAACAACAAGCAGAAGTGTTGTATGACATGGCAACATTGGTTTTTCCTGCTAAGCTAATGACAATATTAAATCAGGTCAAAGTTTATTTGAACCAGGTGGCATAAAAATAAGTGTGCTATTAGTACATTGGGAATCCAGATAAGATGGAAAAATCTCATGTGCCTATCCTATAGGTGAAAAGTGTGGGTTTCAATTCTATGTTGGTCTAGAAGATATGAAGTGCTAAATGAATGTGTGGTCTGGAAGCATATGGAGCTGGGTTTTGATTATTATTTTGTTGATGTTCACCTAGCAAGCTCCTCTGGGTTATTCTAAATTATTCATAGCATAAATTTGTTTAGAGATGAATTTTTAGAAATGGTTGGGGCCTCTGCTAAAGAAACTCTTGCCAGAATGATGAGATTATTATATTTGTTATAGTCTTCTTAGTAAAATAATTAAATCTATTCAAGCTATCATAGGAGATTCAAAGCAATATTTTTGAAATGGATATGAAGTGGGTTTCATCATTTTTCTCAATGTTTAATTAGAAAAGTTCAACAAACTCATGGAAGAGAAGAGTAGAGAGTGTAATATTTGTTTACAAAAATTCTTAAAAGCTTCACTAAATTGGAGAAAGCAACACAAATTCTTGCCAAAGATGGTGGTATCTAGATAAAATATCAACCAAGGTTGCAGATGTGGGTGATTATGGAACTTTGGAAAAGGCTCTAAAGGACACATTTGAATGGTGGAATGTTGATGTGTTGGTGTGCAATGTAGGTGCAACAAAAATTACACTTCTAGATGAGGGTAGGATTGAAGATCTGCATGCCATGATTTAGACTAACTTGACAAGGGTTCTCAATACTCTGCATGTTGGGAATTCATGGAGAGGAACTACAGTGTATGGAATTTTACAGGGCTAAAGAAAATTCTAAAACTCCAAAGCTAGAATTGATGCCTTATAACATCTGAATAAGTATAGTCTTTCCAAGGTTTGTGGAAATCCCCAAGTTTGATTACTGTGGTTTTGAAGATAACAAAGATCTCTTGGAGATAAATAAGATAATAAGTTTTTATGATCGAAGTCAAGCAAATACGATTGAGAATGTTGCAAAATATGCTTTAGAAGTAGAAAAGAATGAGATTTTTCTTGTCACAAGTGGATTCCATGGTCTAGTGTTATCCACATTCTCTCATGGTCCTATACCTGTAGAATGATTTGGAAGGGCCTTCATAGAATTGATATTATATATTCTTGGCTAAGGAAAATTTTGAAGTGAGTTCATGTTAGAGCATTACATTCAGTGGGTGAAGTGTCAACCATTCTTTGTCAATGAATTGTTATTAAAAATTATAAGTGAATGCCAAGAAGTTCTGCAATGCTTCTTCTATATGGTGCTTCCTCTGTGTATTAATGCAATGGGAGATATGTTTCAAAATGAGATTGAGCATAGTGTGTATGTTTTGGCAGGAAGGGGTGCAACAATATAAAACACATATGTTATGTTGTGACAGAATAAAGGACATAACAAAAAATAGAAAACACATTGAAATTTGTACAAAGACAACAGAATATCCAAATGCAAAAAATATAGATTTATATTATATTCTCCTTTCCTTTCCAAAAGTAAAAAATATAGAGGACATGCTCTATTTTACACAAAAAAATGTTCCACATACAATCTTGGAATACTGTCCTAACCTGGTGTTGCTCACACACCAAAACTAAAACTAACTGCACTATTGTAATTGGTTGTTGCTTCTACAAAACATTCCCTACTGCTATCTATTGTCTCCTTATTTTGTGTTGAACATTACTTCTACTGCTACAAATTCAACTTCACAAAATACAAAAATAAACTGACTCATAAAACCAATGGTTGCATTCTATATATTTATCTTGTTTGAAAGGCCAAGCTCAAAAATGAGTGCTTCATTTGAAATTCAAAATTACCTAGCACTATTAATTGTTGCAAGTCAAACAAAAATTGTAAGTCTACATGGGGGGAAGGTGAGAGAAGTCTGACTTGAGATTAAATAATTTCAACACACCCCTTAATCTAAATTTAGACATCATTCTATTGTTTCTTTTCGGAGCTAACCTCTGAAGCTGTCCACAATTCCAAGCCTATGTCTTAGGCGTTCAAAACTGTCTTTTGGCAATGCCTTGGTGAAGATAACAACAAGATGTTCTTCAGATCTGCAATACTACAATTCAATCTCACCTTGTTCTACCAATTCCCTCATGAAATGATAAAGGATCTCAATGTGTTTGTTGCATCCATCGAAGACTGGATTCTTTGTTAGGACTATTGAGGAAACATTGTCACAATGTATGACTATGCTATCTTCTTGTTGTTCCTTCAAATCTGCAAGTATTCTCCTCAACCAAATAGCCTGACATGTTGCTGCATTTTCTGCAATGTATTCAGCTTCTTCTATATTGAGAGATACAATGTGTTGCTTCTTGGATGCCCATGAGATTGCACTCGATCCCATGTGGAACACATATCCTGATGTGCTCTTCCTATCATCTACATTTCTTGCCAATTCCCTATCTGTGAAACTAGCTAGCTTAAACTCATTTGATGCACCATACATTATTCCATAACTTGTTATTCCATTCACATACCTCAAGATCCTCTTTCTTTCTTGTCAATGTGTCTCCTTAGGTTTCTCCATGAACCTAGAAATTATGCTTATTGCATACATAAAATTAGGACTCATTGATGTCAAGTACATCAAACTTCCAACCATGCTCTTGTAGAGGGTTGGGTTCACATCATTGTTGTTGTCCTCCTTATGCAATTTCAGACCTGTTGTTGTTAGTGTGGAGGAAGGTTTTTTATTCTACATTTTAAACCTTCTTAAACTATGTTTGGCATAATTAGTTTATGAAATGAATATGCCATGCTCTATTTGCTAAACTTCAATACCAAGAAAATACTTTAACAAACCTAAATCTGTCATCTCAAACTCGTTCTTCATTACATCTTTGAAATCAACAATGAAGTTGTCACTATTTCTAGTAAAAATCAAATCATCTAAATATAAAACAACAATTGAAATATCACCTTGTGTTTCTTTGATGTAGAGTGTGGGCTCGCTGCTACTTTTTCTAAAGCCATTACTCATTAAATATGAATCTCCTCTGATGTACCATGCCCTTGGAGCTTGTTTTAGCCTATACAGAGACTTTTGGAGCCTATATACCTTGTCCTCTTGCCCTAGGAATTCATAGTTAGGTGGTTGCTCCACATACACTTCCTCTTTCAACACTTTGTTCAATAAGGCTGACTTCACATCCATCTGAAACACTTTCCAATGATGTTGGGCTACAATTGCTATGAATGTCTGAACTCTTTCCATCCTTGCAACTGGTGCATATGTCTCATCATAATCTATTCTAGGTTGTTGTTTGTACCCTTTGACAACTAGCCTTGATTTATGCCTTTCAATTTTACCTTCAGTTTTACACTTGGTCTTGTAAACCCAGTTCACTCCAATCACTTGTTTACCCTTAGGTAAATTAGTTAGCTCCCATGTTTGGTTCCTCTCTATAGCTTCCAAATCTTCATCCATGATCTTACACCACTTCTCTTCTTTTACCGCTTCCTCAAAGTGCTTTAGATCACTATAGGAGAATAATGCAAAATATAAATTCTCATCAAAATCAGCATGCCTTGTGTAGCTCCCTCACACTCTTTATCTTTCGTGGCATAAATGATGCAAGTGTAGGGTTGGAATTACCTTCCGAGTTGTTGTTACTCTGACTTCTATAATTGTTGTACTACTGACTATCAGAGCTACTGCTTTGTTGTACTCTGGAGTTGTTACTCTATTGTGTCTATTCAGATTTTTTGTTTTCTAAGGCTTTGCAGTAGTTTCTCCCTGAACTGTTGCTCTTTTGAGCTCCTTCTAAGTTGTTTTCTTCTGCAACTTCCTCATCATCAAGGGGTACTGTAACTAAAATACCCATGGTATTTTCCAACATTCCATCCCATGCTTCATTCTCAATTAACACAACATCCCTTCTAATCACTACCTTCTTGGTGATGGGATTGTACAATTTATAGGCTTTTGACTCTTCACTATAGCCTATGAAGATGCAATTTTTTCCTTTATCATCAAATTTCCACCTCTTCTCTTTTGGAACGAATGCATATGCCATACATCCAAATATTCCTAGGTGTTCAACACTCCACTTGTTATTTTTCCATGCTTCTTTTGGGATCCTATCACGGAAAACCTTTTTAGGACACCTATTCAATATGTAAATAGTTGTTGCTACTGCTTCTCCCCAAAAAATGTGTGACAACCCTTTTTCTTTCAACATACTTGTTGCCATGTCTTGAGTTTTCCTATTTTTCCTCTTGAGGCCACTCCATTTTGTTGTGGGGTATACCTAGTTGTGAATTATTTGCGAACTCCCTCATTCCTACAAAAATTTAGAAATTATTTGGAGATGTATTTTCCCCCTCTATCTATTCTAAGGGATTTGATATAGTGACCACTCTCCTTTTCAACTGTTGCCTTAAACCATTTAAATTTATCAAAGGCTTTGATTTTTTTTTTCAAAAAATAGACCCATATTTTTGTGTAATAATCATCTATGAATGTCATGAAATAGGTATTTCTAGCTAAGGTGGGGGGTTTCATGGGTCCACATAAATCTAAGTGCACTAACTCTAATGGTTATTTTTCTCTCCTAGAATACCCTAATTGAAAGGGTTGCCTATGTTGCTTTCCTAAAATGTAGGCCTCACATTTTCCATTGGGTTCTACAAATGATGGTAACCCTCTAACCATTCCTTTCCTAGAAAATAAACTCAAACTAGAAAAGCTTAAGTTCCCATACCTTAAATGCCAAAGTTTGGATGGGTCTTTGATGATTGTTCTAAAAGCATACTATTGTTTCACTATTGATTGTTTTTTTTTTGTTGTCAATGCTGGAGAATATTTTTGTTTCTACCCTTTTACTATGAACTTTGCAAACATTATGTGCATCCTTAGAGGAAACATTCTATTTCTCATCATCTGCACGACTGCCAACACTTTCTTGTTGCCTCCTTTGTCAAATATCTTGCACTCCATTCTCCATCAATATTTTATAACCATTTTGGACCATTTATCCAATGCTTAGTAGGTTATGCTTTATGCCAGGGGCATAATAAACATCATAAATTTTTTGCTTCTCACCATTCTTGGCTTGAATGCTAAGAACACCTTTTCCCATGATAGGGACTTTCTCATCATTTCCCATTTTGATTTTTGTTTTTATATTGCTATCTATGGAGGAAAAGAAATTTTTGTTACCACTCATGTGGTTGATGCATCTTCTATCTAAATACCAAACTTCATCGCTGCTACATTCAACAAGGGTGCAAACTATAAACACATTTGTCTGTTTTTCATTTTCAGCCTTGTTCTCATTAGCTACATTAGCATTTTGACTCCGATGGTCACATTGCTTCTTTCTACACTCACTAGCATAATGTCCATACTTGTGAGAGTAATAACATTGGATATTTCTTTTGTCATACCTCTGATTTGAACTATTGTTCTTCTTCTGGTTTTGGGATGTTGGTCCTGTGAGCTGCTTGGATCCTCTTGGTTGTTTGAGTCTCCTCTTCCAGAATTGCTTCTCCCTCTACCTCTTTGAACTCTATCTTTGTTGTTTCTTCCTCTTCCTCGATCTATTCCATTGGTTTGAGCTTTGAAAGATTCCTTCAGGGAAGGAGCAGATATGTTCAACCACTGCTCATGGGTTTGTAGTGAACCCATCAATTCATTTTAGTCATTTTGGACAAATCCTTTGCCTCTTCAATGGTAATGACTATAGGATCAAACCTAGTAGGAAAAATTCTTAATATTTTCTCAATAATCCTTTGTTCTTCCATTGTTTCCCCATTAATTCTAAGCCGATTTATCAAAGTGGAAACGTTAGTATGAAAATCTAAAATGGACTCACCATATTTCATTTGTAGGGTCTCAAAATCTCTTCTTAAGAACTGCAACTTAACCAATCTCACTTTAGTTGTCCCTTTATAGATGTTTTGTGAAATTTCCCAAGCCTATTTTGAGTAGTTAGTTGCAACAATGCATGGGAAAGTAGCCTTTGTCAAGGCAGCCTCAATCAAACTAAGGGACTTTGCATCTTTCATCCTAACTTCTTTCAATTAATTCTTTTGAGGATTTGAAAGGGAAGCATAAGTTGCTGGGTCTATGATATCATTGAACCCATTAGTGACCAACTCCCATAGGTCATTTGCAACTAGTATTATTCTCATCTTCTTATCCCAAATATCATAGTTCTTACCATCAAAGTTTGGTGGTTGTTTCCAACCTTTGCTCTCACCACCTGCCATTCTTTCTCACATTTGAGAAAATAAACTATTTCCTAGATACCTAGGGCAGAAAAAAAGGCTTTGATACCACTTGTTGGCAGGCAAGGGTGCAATAGTACAAAACATAGATGTTGTGCTATGGTAGAATAAAGGACATAACAAAAAATTGAAAACACACACAAAAATTTGCACAAAGACAATAGAATATCCAAATATAAAAAATATAGATTTATATTATATTCTCCTTTGCTTTCTAAAAATATAAAATATAGAGGTAATTCTCTATTTTACACAACAAACTATTCCACATATAATCTTGGACTACTGTCCTAACCTATGAAACTCACACACCCAAACTGAAATTAATTGCATTGTTGTAACTGGTTGCTACTTCTAAAGAACATTCCCTACTACTATCTCTTATTTTCTTGTTACGTGTTGAACATTCCTATTGTTGTTGCAGGGTTGACTTCATAAAATAAAAAAATAAACAGACTCATAAAACCAATGGTTGCATTCTATATGTTTGTCTTATTTAAAAGACCAAGCTAAAAAATGATCACTCCATTTGAAATTCAAAATTACCTACCACTATTAATTGTTGTAGGTCAAACAAAAATTGTAAGTCCATGTGGGGGATAGATGAGAGAAGTCTAACCTGAGATTAAATATTTCCAACAGTATGAAGGTTCAATAGCTACTTTGGAAATTCTGAATGAGATGACTAAAATAAACTCAACATACAATGATGATTGATACTCTTGAATTTCAAGTCTCTTGTATGTATAGATGGATCCACATTTCTGACTTTAGAATTCAAGTTCTATATGATCCAGCTAGATTTTGTAATGGTTCCAGCATCTGCCAAACTATATGCTTATATGGTACTAGGATCAATGGGGGTCGAAAGGTCATAACAACATGAAACAAAGGGTCAATGCCACAAGAAGAGTCCTAGAGGTCATTGTGACCAGCCATGGTGTGGAACTCCACTTCTAGCAACCTCTCTAATTAGAAAAGTAGTCGCCAATATTGTTTCTGAACCACTAAAAATATATGCTGAAAGGGGAAGAGGATACCCAATTAGGCTCTTAAGGTTTCTCACCTACGAGCAAGGTTAGGAAATGACTCTCTTTCATGCTAATGATATGATTTTGGTGATTTCATTCAAAGGATAGGGGTTAGGGCTTTTGGAAATGGGTTGTGATGTGTGTGCCTACATGTTGGAATGTAATGAAGTTAACTAACTATGAAATGTAAATTAATGTAAATCTAAACTACATGCAAAGTAAACTAAATGACCTAAAATTTATGCAATCTGTAACAAAACTTGAAATAACAGAAGTGGTGCACCTAGAAACTAGAGGTTGATAAAGAGAATCCTTGGAATATTTTGGAATCTACTAGAAATATTCACAGGGACACTTACGCTAAGATGGGCGACCTAGTCCTCTTCCTGTGAAACTTTGTCGAAATGGATTTTTGGTAAAAGGGTGTCCAAAAACACATAAACCACTTTTCAGGCTTGGTATAGGGACAAAGTCTCCAATTATTGCAACCTAGTCCTCTTGGAGCTTTTGGGAGTTTCGAGGCTAGAATTTGGAGGTGCCCACTTGTACTTCCTTTTCTGGAAAAGGCCTGTGTCTGAATCTTCAGAAAATGACCTGCAAGTTGTCTTTTAGCTCCTTCTAGGGTTTGATGACTTGGAATCATGTAGATGGAATGATGACAAGATTTTCAATACTTTAGTCTTTAAATAATCTGCGTACAAACTTGCAAAGCACACATGCAAAGAGAAGGAAAAGGTTAGGGCTAGAGAATAGGGGTTTGCCTTAGTCAAACCCCATGATGGTAATAAAAACCAAATGAAATAAAAATGAAAGGGAAAGATGATTGAATAGAATACAAATGTAAACACTCACCAAGCCCTTGTTGAGGAAGTCTGAAGATGTGCAATAACCAGCTCTAATGGAGGTTGCTTGCGGTGCTTAGTGCTTGAATACTTGCTGCTTGTTTGAGAATATTGAGTGCTTGAGTTCTTGTGAAGATAAAAATTATGTTAGGGGGGGTGAAATGAGGATGAAAACCCTTATTTATACAAGCTATGCCCTAATTTCTCAAAAATAACACACGGTAGGTCGACCTTAGGGTTTTGGAGCAAATTCTTGTTAGAATCTTATTTTAAATTTTAATTTTATGCCAAAAGGGACTAGGTCACCCAAGGTGGCAACCTAGTCCACTTGGACAGATTCAAGTGGTGGTTGGGAATTAAGTGGTGTTAAATGATGATTATCGGGATTTTCTCTCGAAACACACTTAGGCTAGGCCTAAAAGTGCATTAAGGGGCTAATTTATCATGAAAAAGGGTTTAATTAGTGAAGACAAGACTAGAAAAGTGTGAGGGTCAATTAGAACACCTTACAACACTTTAGACTAAGGCTTGGAAAGGGGTTATTTAGGTGAATTATTGTAGAAAATTCCTAGAAAGGTGAGGAAATGTGTTACAACACTTCACAACACCCTTGTAAGACTTTGTTAGGTTTTTGTTGATTTGTAAGCATTTAAGGCCTAATGTGAATGTGTTGGCCACATTACAACATTAGATCAAAGTAAAACAATGCCAAAATCCAAGTGAAAAGGCCCAAATGAGTGAAAAGTGGCAAGGCTACACTTTCTGGTGACACATTTACCCCACACTTTATTGAGAGGATGAACTTGCTTCAAACTCGTACTAAAGTAGCCAAGTCATGCATATTGAGATGGATACAATGTATTCATGCTAGTAAGATGAGATTACTACAATCGAGAGGGATGATCAAGTTGTTGGATGTTGTGGTTGTGTTGCTGATATGTGGTTGTCATTGATGTCAACACTATTAGCATTGGTGATTATGAAGGTTGTATATGTCAAGTATATTGAGAAAATTAGAATAAATATGTTGTAGGAATTTTGTGAAGCTATGATGATCAGAATGATGGACAGTTGTGTATGTTGATAATCAGAGGTCATGCACTAAAGGGTTTGTTCTTGAGCCTATCTAGTATGTTATCTGGAAGTTTTAGTGGTACGCATCAAGATTGGAGCGAGTAATGAGTTTCTGAGTTCCTGTAATTATTCTGTTACTATAGCAAGCAATTCTGAAAGAAGAGAATGGATTTATGATAAATTGAGTTGTTACATATGCTATTTTGATGTTCAGTGATGTTTCTAGATCATGCTCTATCAATGTGGTACGTCTGCGTTGATCGGTGTGCTCGGGATCGAAGATTTTTTATTGTATGTTCAAGGTTTTCATGTTCTTGGCAGACATGATCGTGGTAGCGTGTTGTGGATCCTTATGGATTAATATTTTATTGTTTGGCATGTTTGAGGATGTTGATTTAGGTCTTTATTATTATGTGACCAACTTAGGTTGGTGCACATTGAGTTTTTCTCTTGTATTGAGCTGACATTTTGTAATTTATTCTTTTACTTATGGCTGATAGAGTTGTTGATGTAATTTCATGTAGCGGGTATATAAGAGAATTTTTTTCTTCATTTTGAAGTGTGTGATGTGTGTGGTGTATGCTCAATGAATTTATGTGAAGTGTATGTGTGAATAAAGACTAGATCATTCGATATCATAGAAGAGTGTGAAAAAGATTGAGCGAAGTGTGAAGAAGTGGTTTTGTGCCTAACCAGAACTGTCATCAGGTTTTTGAAGAAGCTAATTTATTAGTTCAACCTCATCAAATGGATTTAATCTGATTGTTTCATGTAAGGTAGTGAGCCTTCCCTTCTAAGCAGTGAGCTCTATGCAATGTGCCTAAATGCATGTGCATTCCTTATTCATTTTTCATTATACTTCTAATAGGGTATAATCTTGTCGACTAACATCCACTGTGGTTTTTCCCCTAACAAGGTTTCCAAGTATAAAATCTTGGTGTTCATGTGTTTCTGATGTGTTTTTGATTCATGCTTTCACTGTTAATTATCAGATCTAAGATTAAAGGTTGATTAAGGTTGAATAAGTATTAAATTTTGTAACAACTAATTCACCCCCCCTCTCAGTTGTCTATCCTTGTTTTTCCAACAATTGGTATCAGAGCTGGTTCCTCTGAAGAAGTTTAATAACTTGAGGTGATCTGAGATGGTATCATACAAGAAGGATAGTCCTAGATTCGATGGTACAAATTACTCTCTATGAGAGGTCAGAATGGAGTGTCATTTGAAGTACATTGGTTAACCATTCTGAAACATTACAAAGAACATATATAACATTCCTCAAAATGGTCCCTCTACTTCTGATGAGATCAAAGAAGCTAAAACTAATATTAAGGCAATAGAAGCATTGCTAAGTGGTTTGATAGATTCAGAGATGAAAAATGTGATAGGTCTGAAGACAACACATGAGATCTAGAAGAAATTAGAGACATTGTATGAAGGAGATGCACAAGTAAAGATTGCTAAGCTAACAAGTCTGAAAGGAAAGTGGGAGAACTTGAAGATGAGTGAAGATGAAAACATTGTTTCTTTCATGTAGAAGGTAAATGAAATAGTGAAGGGTATTAGATGTGTCGGTGGAGTTATGGAAGAAGATGAGATTGTGGCTAAAGTTCTCATATCAGTGCCTACTTCCTACAAAATGAAAGCTCATGATATTGAAGAGCTTAGGACAGTAACAAATTTGACAAGAGACATGTTGATTGGTAAACTAGCTTCCTTTGAGTTGAGTGAATTTGGTGAGTCTACTCCTAAAATAAAATCTTCATTTAAAGCTACTGTCTCCAGAAAAAAGCCAATAGAGATATGATCTAGGAGAAAGCTCCATAAAGACATTCAAGTATGAAGATGAGATGAGACAGATTGAATATGAAGAAAGAGAGTTGGAAGCATTGATTATGAAAACAGAATCCAGAGGACATGCTAAGTACGAAGGAAAGCTGCCTATTAAATGTTTCTCTTGCAGTAAGATAGGTAATTTTGCATCAAGGTGTCCTAAAAGAGATTCTAAGTATAAAACTGACAAGTCTAGATTTCGAAAGAAATGTTATTATGCTGAAGAAGGTGTTATTGATTATGAATCTGATAAAAATTGGAAATGAATATGGATGGGTATTCATTTCTATCAAGGAAATGGTATGATGTCAACTGAATCTACTAACAATCAAAATATTGAGAAAGCTCCTACAACCAAGATTGATGAAAAATATGAGTGGGTGATTGACAATAGATGCTCACATCATATCACTGGTGATAAAACAAAGTTTCTAAGCTTGGAGATGTATGACGGTGGTCTTGTAAGATTTGGAAATAACAAGGCTGGTGTGATTTGTGGTAGAGGCACTATTTCTCTTGGTGGTAAATGCAATACTGATGATCTCCTTTATGTTGAAGGATTGAAGCATAATTTTTTGAGTGTTGGACAAATGGTAGACAAGGGATACAATCTTCACTTCAAAGATGGTAAGTGTAGGATATTGGGAAGCTTTGGAAATGTAATTGCTTCAGGTACAAAGACAAGAGGTAATATTTTTCACTTAAGTGTTGCTAGTGAAAGTTGCTTAATTGCTCAAGTTGATGTAAGCTAGTTATGGCATAGGAGGTCGTGTCATCTGAATTTTGATAACATTATCAAAGTAAGCTCCACTAAAGTAGTCAAAGATCTACCTAAGTTAGTAAAGCCTACTGACACTGTATGCAAGGAATGTTAGATGGGAAAGTAGACAAGGATTTATTTTTGGAGCAAACAATATCATTCAAATGGAGTACTGGAGTTGGTTCATACTAATCTATGTGGTCCAGCAAGAATCAGAAGTCTACAAGGAGAAAGGTAATTTATGTTGATCATTGGTGATTACTCTAGGATGATATGGGTTACTTTCTTGAGAGAAAAACATGAAGCTCTAGAAAAGTTCAAATTTTTCAAAGCTATGGCAAAAAATGAGATAGGTTTGAAGGTCAAATGCTTAAGATCAAACAGAGGTGGTGAATTCGCTTCCCGGGAGTTCAATACATTTTGTAAAGAGCATGGAATAAAAAGAAAGTTATCTACTCCCCAGACCCCTCAATAGAATAGATTGTTGAAAGAAAGAACAAAACAATTCTAGATGCTGCTAGAACTATGATGTTGGAAGGTAATGTACCTCATATCTATTAGAGATAAGTTGTAAGCACTTTTGTATACACTATCAATCGAGTAAATGTAAATGGTAATTCTAGTAAGACTCATTTTGAGTTGTGGTTTCGTTATAAGCCTATTGTTAAGTATTTTAAAATCTTTGGAAGTAGATGTTATATCAAGAGAGATGAAGATATTGGCAAGTTTGATGCTAGAAGTGATGAAGGAATCTTTCTAGGTTACTCTGCTAAGAGAAAATCCTACCGGTGTTACAATAGAATATTGAAGAAAATGGTTGAAAGTGCAAATGTCAAAGTTGATGAAGACGTTGTTAGATCATCCAGATACTGTGGATATGATTTAGATAATCAACAAGATAGTACTGATAATGGAAAAAATACATAGACACAAAATCAAGTTCAAATTGTTCTGGTGAATCAAGAGAATCATGAAAGAGAAGCTAGTGGAAGTGAAGAAGAGATAGCATAAGAACCAGAAGTCAAAGAGAATCCAAAAGTATCAAGGTATGTAAAGCTAAATCACTCTAAGTATCCGATTATAGGAGATACGAACAAAGTTGTGCAGACTAGAAGAAGAATTGCAAGAGAATATTGCCTGATTTCCAAAACTGAGCCTGGTAATGTCAATGAAGCATGTAAAGATGAATAATGGATGGAAGAAATGAAGGAATAACTAATGCAGATAGAGAAAAATGATGCATGGATTCTTGTTCCCAGACCTTAGGATAAAAATGTGATTGGAACCAAATGGGGTTTTTGGAATAAGTTGAATGAACAAGGTAAAGTGGTCAAAAATAAAGCAAGACTAGTATGTAGAGGATACACACAGATGGAAGGTATTGATTTTGAAGAAACATTTTCCCCTATTGCTAGAATTGAATTTGTAAGGTTATTTCTTGCTTATGCTACATTCAAGAATTACAAAGTCTATCAAATGGATGTGAAGACAACATTTCTAAATGGAGAATTAGAAGAATAAGTTTATGTTAAGCAACTAGATGTATTTCAACTGACTGATGAAAAAGACATGGTTTACCGACTGAAGAAAGCACGATATGGACTCAAACAAGCCCCTAGAGCTTGGTATGCAAGACTGGATCTAAATACTTGTTGAAGCCTAGATTCAATAAAGGTACTGCTGACAACAATCTGTATTTCAAGATGGATGAGGATAAAGAGTTTATTATTGAAGTCTTTGTTGATGACATATTTTTGAAGGTGATGATGACTTATGCATGAAGTTTGATGATGAAATGAAAAGTGAATTTGAGATGTCGATGATAGGAGAGCTGAAATTATATTTAGGATTGCAAATAACTCAGTTAGATGATGAAATTTCATATCTCAATCCAAATATGTAACAGAGATACTAAATTTTTTTGGCATGGAAGACTCAAAGCCAATTGGTACACTGATGGTAACTGGATGCAAGCTAACATAGAATGATGATTTTCCTAAAGCTAATTAAACAAGGTACATGTCAATGATTGGTGGATTTCTCTATTTGACTCAGACCAGACCAAACATTATGAATGATGTGTGTATGGTTGCTAGATATCAAGCTGATCCAAAGGAATCACATGTTTCTCCAATAAAGAGAATTTTCAGATACTTGAAAGGAACAACTAATTTTGGTCTTCGGTATCCTAAGGATGATGATCTTAATCTGAATGCCTTTACAAATGTGGATTGGGCAAGAGATTTAGATGATAGGAAAAGTACAAGTGGTGATGCATTCTTCTTAGGGAAGAAGTTGGTGTCTTGGCTAAGTAAAAAGCAGAATTCCATTTCCTTATCTATTGCTGAGGCAGAATATATTGTTGTTGCAAACAATTGCACTCAAGTATTATGGATGAAATGGATGCTGAGAGATATCAGAATTGATTATAATGAGACTATTGCTATATTTTGTGACAATTCAAGTGCCATAAACATTTCCAAGAATCCGGTGTTACATTCAAAGATATCTCTCAAGTATCACTTTTTGAGAGACAAAGTGAGTGATAAAGAAGTCAAATTGGAATATGTGCCCACTAAGGAACAAATTATAGATATATTTACTAAATCGTTGCCTAAGGATACTTTTGATTATCTCAAAGGAAAGTTAGGGGTGATTTCCCCTCCTAATCTGAACTAAGATGCAAGTGTTTGCATCAATCCATGCACTTAATGTGAGATCTTGTTTTGGATTGATGTTGTGGTGGCTACTACTTAGGGGGAGTATTTAGATGATCCAAATGACATGTGGTTCAGAGATTGTGTACCTTTTCCATTGATGTCAAAGGGGGAGAAGTGTAATGTGAAAAACCTTGTAAAATCCAAAGGGGAGAAGTGGAGAACAAAGGAGGAGAAGCGTACTATGTGAAGAGTTAGTTGTGTTGATGGTATTTTTCACATCATGTGTTTCCATCAATACCAAAGGGGGAGATTGTTGGATTTTGTGGTTGTGTTGCTGATATGTGGTTGTCATTAATGTCAACACTATTAGCATTGGTGATTCTGATGGTTGTATATGTCGAGGATATTGAGAAAATTAGAATAAATATGTTGCAAGCAGTCTGTGAAGTTGTGATGATCAGAATGATGGGCAGTTATATATGTTGATAATAAGAGGTCGTGCACTAAAGGGTTTATTTTTGAGCCTATCTAGTATGTTTTATGGAAGTTTCAGTTGTATGCATCTAGATTGGAGTGAGTTATGAGTTTCTAAGTTCTTATAGTTATTGTTACTGTAGTAGGTGATTCTGGAAGAAGAGGATGCATTTTTGGTAAATTGAGTTGTTGCATATGCTATTGTGATGTTCAGTGATGTTTCTAGATTGTGCTCTATCATTGTGGTATGTCCGCGTTGATCAATGTGCTTGTGATTGAAGATTTTTCTTTGTGTGTTCGAGGTTTTCATGTTCTTGGCTGACATGGTGGTAGCGTGTTGTGGATTCTTATGGATTAATATTTTATTGTTTGGTGTGTTTGAGGATGTTGATTTAGGTCTTCATTATTATGTGACTGACTTAGGTTGGTGTGCATTAAGATTTTCTCTTGTATTGGGCTGACAATTTGTAATTTATTCTTTTACTTATGGCCGACAAAGTTGTTGATGTATTTTCATGTAGCGGGTATATAAGAGTGATTGTTTCTTAATTTTGAAGTGTGTGAGGTGTGTGGTGTATTCTTGGTGAATGTATGTGAAGTGTATGTGCGAATAAAGATCAAATCATTCAATCTCAGAGAAGAATTTGAAGAATATTGAGTGAAGTGTGAAGAAGTGTTTCTGTGCCTAACCAAAACTATCATCAGGCTTTTGAAGAAGCTAATTTCTTAGTTCAACCTCATCAAATGGATTTAATCTGATTATTTTATGTAAGGCAGTGAGCCTTCCCTTCTGATTAGTGAGCTCTAGGCAGTGTGCCTGAATGCAAGTGCATTCCTTATTCATTTTTTATTATACTTCTAATAGGGTATAATCTTGTGGACTAACATCCACCGTGGTTTTTCCCCTAATAGGATTTCCACATATAAAATCTTGGTCTTCATGTATTTTTGATGTGTTGTTGATTCATGCTTTCACTGTTAATTATCAAATTTGGGATTAAAGGTTGAATAAGTATTAAATTCTGTAACAATTGATTCACCCCCCTCTTAGTTTTCTATCGTTGTTTTTCCAAAAAAATCCCCCAGGATCAAGATCCCATGGTGAACCAAACATAAGGACAAAGATCACACAAGAAAGTGATGTGAAGGAGTGAAGAGAAGGGAAAGTCAAATCAAGCTTCAACCATTTGTATAACTAGTTGTGGATCAGATCTAGTCTTTTTTCCTGAAAGGAAGATGTACTCACTCTAGGGCAATGAGACTTTCAGTTGTCCACCAAGTGAGAATGCCTAAAAGGTGAGAAACACACACTCAATTGGTATGCACTCACACACACAAAGGTAGCTATGGGGAAATTCATGCCGCTAGTTGGGCTTCCCACTCAACCATACCAAAGTTATACCTCCTGATAACTTTGATAAGGTGCCACAAAGGATAATGGTTTGTGATTCATGAGGCAAGCAATGGTACATATGCTTGGAGCTCATGAACAAGTGCAAGATGGCACCATAGGCATGCAAGTTGTGTTATGCAAGGTGGCCATGTATGCAAAAATGCAAAAATGCAAAATAAAAAAAAATGTAAAAGAGTGTTCTAAGGAGTTTTATTTGATTCATGTGAGGTCAGAAAATTATATCTAATGTCTCCAAGAGAGGACCAATCAAATAATATAATATTCACAACTTAGGGGATGCACTGTGTAGCATCGAGCCACTAAGAGGAATGCAATATTCTAAGATAAGTCACTTTCATGAAGGACATTACACCCAATGTTATCCACAAAGCGAAAAATATGTTTGAAGTAATAAGGCTGCACTAGGAACCAAGGACAAAGAAAAGAAAATGCAAAAAAAAAATAATGCCAATGTATGCCCCCACTTTAAAGGAATTACTACACACCATTTGTGAGCAAGTACTTTAAAGTAGAGAAAGGAAAAAATGAAAAAAGAAAGAGAGGGGCATGAGAGCCAACTTGGAAAGCCCTATACCAAGTGGTATGTTTCCAAGGGAGGCTACGTCATATAAAAGAAAAGGAAAAAGAAAAGAGAAAGGGGGGGTGCCCCCAATATAAAAAACCACAAACACATAAGTGATCTATGGATTTGGGGTTAGTATGTTCATTGCTGAAATATTTGTTTAAAGAGCACATAATTGTCATCATTCCCCCAAATACATAGAACATGAAGGACACAAAGAGAGAAAAAACAAAATAAAAAGGAAAGAGTCATTTTGGGGCAACATGAAAGAGACATAGGATGTCTCGATGCTTTGCATCATCCCCAAAAGGACAAAAAAAGTAAAGGAAAAATAAAAATAAAAAGAGCCATTTTGAGTCAACATGAAGGAGACATTGTGGTCTCAATGCTTTGCATCATCCCCAAAAGGAAGATAGAAATAAAAATGAAAGGAAAAGGAAAAGAGCCCCTTTTGGGTCAACATGAAGGAGACATTGTGGTCTTAATGCCTTGCATCATCCCCAAAAGGAAGGCAACAAGAAAAATAAAAAGTGAAATGAATGAACAACATATAGAAGAAGCAAAGACAAATATAAGGTCACAAAGATGAAGAAAACATCAAACAGAATAGTACATGGGAACTTGTTACACACAGACAAACACAATACTAGTAAGGTAAGTGTTAGTCAACCATTAAGCGATTCATCCACCTCCCAATCTTAGTGGGTATAAGCAAGAGGTGAAAAATGAAGCTAAGGGACAAGGAAAAATGCATTACTAGGATAAGGCTAGCAACCTCTTGCCCCCATTAAGTGCAAGGCAAGAGTGAGTTGAGTGGGTTGATGGGAAGGATCATGTAATAGTGAGAAGAAAATTTTATGCAACTAGTACATGATCAGGTATGTGATAATAGTTTATGGTTTGAGGGGATATAAATTATTGCAATCAAAGTGATACTTATTTAGTATCTCTCTCAAATGATGATACTCATCGCTTCTATGGCCAAGAACATGATGGTAAGCACAATATGGTACATTATCATCTTTTGGATAGATCACCAACCTATTGTGAGGAGGCAATATAATGAGCCCTTTGTTTAGGAGGATTTGCAATTTCCTCTCAAATGCAGGTGGTGGATGAAGAGGAAGTTTAAGTTTATGTAATTTATACGGCCTCTTGCATCTGCTAGATTCTCCAACTTCAAAAGAGGAGATTACGAGAGGAGGTCCTGAGATGATCTTAGGATTGTTTTTGTTGTTATTAGGAGATGGTGAGTGTTCTTTAGGAAGGAGAACATCCAAATCAGGATGGGAATCGAAGATCACCATGCCATTGTCACAAAGCCTAAGATATTCTCTAGGAGGCACACGGTCATGAGGGGGATCTTGATAACCTATTCCCTTTGTATGTTCATGAGGTGATACTTGTTCATTAAATTTGTGTATTTCATGTTCATTTATTGTATCACCACCTTGTTTACTTAGAATGGTAAACCCTTTTCCATAGGTTTGTTGAAGATTAATTGGAGGGTGGATTACTAGATAATGGTAAAAGGTTTGAGTAGTGACAGGTTTGGATGAACTAGGTTCACCTTGGTTAGGGAACTTAGGTGCATTATTTGTTTCAAGATGGAGATAACCAAATGTCACTAGGGGCAACATGTTAGGAATTTTAGGTTGGTTCATGGATGGGTAGAAAAAGGCATTTTCTTCAAGATTGTCAAGGTATTCATTGAGGAACTAGTTCATGCTAGCATCATCATCTCCAATTATGTCAACTTCATGAGGAGGACATTCATTTAGAGTTGATTAAGCAGGGGTGGGTTCAAGGTCATTCGGATCAGTGCCAAAGGCACAACTTGACATGTCTACCAGGGATTTGAAGGAAATCCAAAATGTTTTGAAAGACATAGCCATGGTGAAAGAAAACTATTTGCAATAAATTGAGTAAAAGAGAAAATATGGAAAGATAAACAAAAATGAAATTACAAAAAATAGAAGTGCAGACAATGTTTCTGGAAATGACATAAAATACTATGCAAAATGTGCAAGAGGACTAGGTCACCCAATGTGGCGATTTAGTCCCAAAAATGGTTTTTTTGACAATTTTTGGAAGTTTTGAATGCATTTTCTATTTTTTATGCTTTTCCAGTGCAAGTACAGAATGAAAATGCATATTTTTTTGTACTTTTTTCAATGAGAATGCAATGCAAAGTGCAAGTGAACATGAACTTTTCACTAAGGCACTTTTTAAGAATCCTAGAATGCAAACAATGCAAAACCCTAATGCAATGCAAGTTTTTTCTCTAGGATGAAATGCAAAAATCAAAAGTGAAGAGAAGTGTTCTAAGGATGGGTTCACTAAAATGAACCACCAAAACGATACCCCAAAAGGGAAAGAGGATTCCCCAATTAGGATCCTATGATTTTTCACCTAGGAGAAAGGTTAGGAAATGACTCTCTTTCATGCTAATGATATGCTTTTGGCAAGTTCATTCAGAGGATATGGGTTAGGGCTTTTGGAAATGGGTTGTGATGTGTGTGCCTAAATGCTGAAATGTAAAGTAATGTAAATATAAACTACATGCAAAGTAACTAAATGACCTAAAATGTATGCAATCTATAACAAAACTTGAAATAATAGAAGTGGTGCACCTGGAAACTAGAGGTGGATGAAGAGAAGCCCTAGAATATTCTAGAATTTGCTGGAAATCTTCGCAGGGACACTTATGCCAGGAATGGGCGACCTAGTCCTCTTCCCGGGAAACTTTTCCAGAACAGGATTCTAGTAAAAGGGTATCCAGAAACATAGAAACCACTTTTTAGGCCAGGTACAGGGACAAATTCGCCAATGATGGTGACCTAGTCCTCTTGGAGCTTTCAAGAGTTTTGAGGCTAGAATTTGGAGGTGCCCACTTTTACTTCCTTTTCTAGCAAAGACCCGTATCTGAATCTTTAGAAAATGACCTGCAAGTTGTCTTTTAGTTCCTTCTATAGTTTGACAACTTAGAATGATGTAGATGGAATGATGACAGCCTTTTCAATAATTTACTCTTTGAATAATCTTCATACAAACATGCAAAAAACACATGCAAAGAGAAGGAAAAGTTTAGGGTTAGAGAATGGGGGTTTGCCTTAGTCAAACCCCATGATGGTAATCAAACCCAAATGAAATAGAAATGGAAGGGAAAGATGATTGAATAGCATACAAATGTAAACACTCACCAAGCCGTTGTTGAGGAAGTTTGAAGATGTGCAATAACCAGCTCCAATGGAGGTTGCTTGAGGTGCTTAGTGCTTGAATGCTTGCTGCTTGTTTGAGAAGATTGAGTGCTTTAGTGCTTGTGAAGATGAAAATGATGTTAGGGGGGTGAAATGAGGATGAAAGTTCCCCTATTTATACAAGCTATGCCCTAATTTCCCAAAATAGCACATGGTAGGCCAAACTTAGGGTTTTGGAGGAAAATTATCGTTAGAATCTTATTTTAATTTTGAATTTTATGCCAAAAGGGACTAGGTCGACCAAGGTGGTGACCTAGTCCACTTGGACAAATTCAAGTGGTGGTCGGGAATTAAGTGGTGTTAAATGATGATTATCGGGCTTGTCTCCCAAAACACACTTAGGTCGGGCCTAAAAGTACATTAAGGGGCTAATTTATCATGAAAAAGGGTTGAATTAGTGAAGACAAGCCTAGGAAAGTGTGAGGGTCAATTAAAAAACCTTACAACTCTTTAGACTAAGGCTTGGAAAGGGGTTATTTAGGTGAATTGTTGTAGAAAAGTCCTAGAAAGGTGAGGAAATGTGTTACAACACTTCACAACACACTTGTAAGACTTTGTTAGGTTTTTGTTGATTTTCATGCTTTCAAGGCCTATTGTGAATGTGTTGGCCACATTAAAACATTAGATCAAAGAAAAACAAGGCCAAAATCCAAGGGAAAGGGACAAATGAGTGAAAAGTGTCAAGGCTACACTTTTTGGCAACATAGTTTCAAATAATAGCATATTTATTGTAGAGGAAGCCTTGAGATGGAGACAGGCATTCTTATTATGTGCTTGTAAATTGGGGTCCTACTATTATTGAAGAAGAGGGATAGTCTTGCAATCAATCTTCAAGAAACAAAATTTTTCCATGCATAAAGCATAGTCTACTTGCTATATTATTTATGTGATGGGTGTGCACCACAAATAGATTCTTTGAAAGATGTTTTGTAGTGGAGAGAAAGGTCTTGGGAAAGAATTTATATTCAACAACAACTAGGTGAAGTTTCAACTGTACTAAAATCTTTTGCTGACTATGTGGATAGCCTCTGTGTCATCACATATCTTGTAGATTATGAAATTTGGTTGAGAAGATTAAATAGAGCACTGCATGATGAAGATCATGGAAAATCCATAGATACTACAACAACCTCAATAAGAAGTGATGATGTGGCCATACAAAAAAGATTACATTTGGTGTTAGTCTCTAGTTGGATTCTTCTTGAACTTATTGTACATCTTATTGTAAATCAGTTCAGTTTTATCAGTTCAAGATTGTAAGTTTATGCTTGAACTTATTGTAAATCTTTTCATTTTATGGAATGGCCTTATAGTTAAATTTTCCAAAATAAAATAAAATACCTCTCAAATAAATAAACATAAATCTCCACACAAACAAAAAATATTTTGTAAATAGTTATTTAAATAAATAAGATAATTTTGAATTAAAATTTGATAACAATCTATTAATAAATTAGATATGATATAAAAATTATGAGACATACTCATTAAGTCCAATTACTAATTTAAGTAAAACTTTTTAGATTACTTACAATGGAAAAAAGTTTTTAAAATATGCATGTCAACCTTTTACACCAATTACTAATATAAAAACTATCAACATATCCATCTTATCCAAAACTTATAAAGTTAAGTACAATAACTTATGAAGTACAGTACAATGACAAACATAGCAGTAAGGTGGTTGTCAACGGCAAAGGCTATCCAGCCCCAAAAGAGCATGGGGCATCTAATGGGGATGGCCTACCATGCCCATCCTATCTGCATGGTCTGACATGTTGTACATCACATATCGTACAACTGCCGGTTTAAATAATAATGGTCTGTCAAATTTGTGTTTTCAATAGTTTATAACTTAGAAAAAAAATGCAATGATTAGTTATAAAACCCTAATATTTTTAGTTCTACTTTATGTAGACACCGAAAATTGGTCTAGGCCTACGAGCACCACTTTCGACATAATTTTCTATTATCCATGGTCATGATTAAATAATGTTAATTATTTAATTACCTTTCTAATATATATTTCTTCTATTAATTAAATACCCCCTTTTAATTAATTCATAAATGACCTTTATTCAACTTGATTAATTAAATAAATCATATTTGTTTAATTATGTCGCTAACTAATTAATTATTCCTTCTTAATTAAATAATTTATTATTTAATTATCCCTTTGTCATACTTCAACTATAATTAAATATTTATTATTTAATTAATTCATTTAACCTTTTCAACTATAATTAAATATTTATTATTTAATTATTCAATTCCACCTTTTCAACAGTCAAATTAAATAAATTATCTTTATTTATTTATTTAATTAAATCATTCATTTTCGAATGTTGAATTAAATCAACATTTAATTCATATTATTAATTATGTATGTCACATTCTTTTATCATTAAGTTATCTAATCATTCACTCACCGTCTGACTCAAGATCTATTTTTAAATCCGCCAGTTATCTCTGGGTTCAGTATCTAACTATCTCTACAAGAGGACTCTCTGTCACAACTAATCAGTTAACTAGTTCTAACTCATGTGCATGAATGCGTCTATTAATTAAATATCTTTATTTTATTAATTAATTCATGTGTGCATTCGAATTCTTCATCTTTGAGTTCTAACTTTGTCTTTGTCATTCAAAGTCTATTTATTCTTTTCTCGAAGACTCTTAACTGAAGATTAAGATCTAGAACTCTTGTTATTTCTATTTTCGAAGAGTCTTGACACAAGATTAAGTTATCGTTCTAATTTAATCTTTATCTTGTAGTCTTTTCTAACTCACGTTTTATCTGACACATAAATCACATTGGATGGTATTCATCAATCTCATCCATTGATCTCTCTTTGAATCTGAGCCGATCGTTCGAAAACCCAAAATCTATAAAATGTCCTATCATTATCATTATTCCTCCTCCCGAAATCATACACTTTGAGAAGAAACTTATCTTCGATATTTTTCTTAGACATTCAACAACGTTATGCTTGCATCAATACTGAAAATCTGAGGGAAAGAATACTGAGACAACAAAATGGAGAAGGAAAATCAAGATAATTTGAAGGAGTGGATGCATATTCAATGATAGATTTCCAATTGATTTGTTTAGTTTAATTATGTTTACTTGTTTTGTTCTTTTTTGTTTTGATTTAGATTATTTGTTAGATTAGACTTGATCATTTTTAATCTGTGCAGCTATAGCATTAATCACTTACAGAAAATCTACGTCTATATTTGGTGAACCCAATGGGAACATGCTTCAAATTCGTGCAACATCTTTCCATTCTTCCATTTTTTATTTTGTAGGAATCGTACGGCACACCACATTTGTTCAAATAAATGACGCATTTGTCTTCGTGAAACACATCCGCTACATTCCGCAACGCATCAACCATTCTGCATCGCATCCGTGACACTTTACACTGCATCCACCTGTCAACAATTCACGCCGCATTTGACTTTCAACATGAACCACATCCACCTATTAACATTGAGCCGCATCTGTGGCTCTAAATGCCGCATCTGCCTGGTAATAGTTTTTTTTTCACTTTTTTATTCACTTCCACACATTCGCGTTTTCATTTTCATTTTTTCATGTTATTTGATTTTTTACTAATGTTTGTTTATAGCTATGTTAAGGTGGATTAATTTAGTTTTTGCAAGACGAAGCATAGAAGACCAAATAAAACCAAAAACCAATATTTTCTGTAGGATGAAAAGCCGAAGACACAAAAACAAAAATACTGATCAGTTTGCATGTTGGACCTAATGACTTTGTTTTATTTAAAAATATTTTTATTTGGTAGATAAATCATTGTCATTTGGATTAAAAAGAATCAGTGTTTGTTTTGTTTGGTGTGAACTTAGCACATTTATGTCACCCTTTACAATTTGGTATATCAAAGTATCCTCTCCACTTGCGTACTCATGCGATCTTGGGTGTAAGAGAAACGGTTACTGACTCTAGACCTTGGGCCTATCTTGGTGGGAAAAAGTACTCACCCCAAGACGACTCAGACCGGTAACACACTTTAGCCAGCGACTTCGACCTAGTCTATAAAAACAGATTTCTGGGAGAAACCCCAGAAATCACGCTCACTATTCAAACGAGAAGGGTAGAAATGGTCTCTTGCCAAGCTGAATAGCGCCCCACGAACGGAATGCCCTTACTAAAAACCACGTTGTAGTTTTGCCAAAATCCTATCTATTTGCTGGTGCAGCAGGTTCGAACCTGTGAATCCGTCTTACATATTTACGGTTCATGTGTGGAGATGAGATGTATGCCATGGGAGTTTCATTGGTACAGTAGCTTGGCTGCCTCATATAAGTGAGTGTCATCGAGGGGAGCCAGTGGGGTCAAGCTACTAGTCATCCACCTTGAATATGCGTAGCTAGATTTATCCAAGTGTAGATACCGAAAATTGGTCTAGGCTTGCGAACACCACTTTTGACATTAATTTTCTATAGTCCATGGTCATGATTAAATAATGTTAATTATTTAATTACCTTTCTAACACATATTTCCTCTATTAATTAAATACCCCTATTTAATTAGTTCATTAATTCATTATTTAATCTTTATTCAACTTGATTAATTAAATAAATCATATTTATTTAATTATGTCCATAACTAATTAATTCTTCCTTATCAATTATTTAATTACCTCTTTATCATATTTTTCCAACTATAATTAAATATCTTTATTTAGTTATTCATTTAACCCCCTTTATCTATAATTAAATATTTATTATTTAATTATTTATATTATCCTTTTCAAACAGTCAAATTAAATAAATTACTTTATTTATTTAATTAAAGTCTCTTATTTTTGAATGTTGAATTAAATTAACATTTAATTCATATTTAATTATTTATGTCACATTCCTCTATCATTCAGTTATTTAATTCATTCACTCACCTTCTGACTCGAGATCTGTTTTTAGTTCTTTAGTTATCTCTGAATTCAACACCAGTTTATCTCTAAGAGAAGACTCTCTGTTACAACTGGTCAATTAACTAGTTCTAACTCCTGTTTGCATTTGAATGCATTAAGTCTTCGAGTTCCAACTTTGGCTTTTGCATACAAAGACTATTTCTTCTATTTTTGGAGATTAAGATTTGAACTCGTGTTCTAACTCATGTTCTAAATTAGTCTCTATCTGCAGTCTTTCTTGAACTCATGTTCTAACTCACGTTCTATTTGAGACAAAACTCACATTGCATGGCATTCATCAATCTTTTTCGTTGATCTCTCTTTCAATCTGAGCCGATCGTTTGAAAACACAAAATCTATAAAATGGCCTGTCATTATCATTATTCCTCCTCTTGAAGTCACATACTTTTGAGAAGAGATTCAACTTCGATATTTTGCTTAGACACTCGATAGAATTATACTTGCATTCAAACACATAAATCTAAGGGCAAGAATACTGAAAAGGAAAAATGGAGAAGAACAATCAAGATAATTCAAAGGGATGAACACATATTCGGTGAGATCATTTTGGTTTTATTAGTTTAATTTATTTCCTCATTCTTTGTTGTTAGATTTTAGATTATTGTTTAGATTAAGATTTAACTTTTTTTATCTAGTCATGCTTGCAGAAAATCTAGGATGTTAGATTTGGTGAACCCGACATGAACACCCTTCAAAATCTGCACATATTTTTGTCTTTCCGTTTTTTTGTTTTATGTTCTTTTTTGCAGGTTTTCTGTACGATGCACCACATCTGTTTCACAAAATGACACATCTACATCCACGAACTGCATCGGTGAAAAATAACGATGCATCTGTTATCAAAAGCCACATCTGCAAAGTCACAAACAACATTCGCCTATCAACAAATTCGTGAACCGCATCCACTTGTCAACAAATTCATGAACTTCATCCACCTGTCAACAGTCGAACTGCATTTGTGGCTCCAAAAGCTGCATCTGGCTGGTAACATTTTTTCACTTTTTTATCGATTTTCGTGCATCCATATTTTCCTTTTTCACTTTTTAGGCAGTTTGGATTTTCGCTAATGTTTTTTTCAGTTGTGTTAGGGAGGGAAAACATAGTGTTTGCAGGATGAAGCATAAAAGACATTTAAAAACCTAAGACAATTTGTTGTAGGATGAGAGCTAAAGAGCAATGAACTACTGATGAATTTGCATGCAGGACCTAATGCCTTTGTGTTAATTCATTCATTTAAGCAAGCTTTTGTTTGGTAGATAGATAATCATTGTGTGGGATTAAAATGAATTTTCTGATTGATAGATAGAAAATTGTCATTTGGATTAAAAAGAACCACTGTCTTCTTTGTTTGGTGCTTTGCATGTATCTGTAACCCTTACAATTCAGTACACTGAAGTATCCTCTCCCCTTGCGCAATCATGCAATCCTCGGTGTAAGAGCAACTGTTGCTGACTCTAGAACTTGGGCCTATCTTGGTGGGAAAAAGTACTCACCCCAAGACGACTCAGACTGGTAGCATGCTAAAGCCAAGCCACTTCCAACCAGTATAGAAAAGTGGATTCTTAGGGAAAGTCCACAAATTACGTGCACTATTCTAATGAGATGGACATAAATGGACTCTCACCGACGTTGGATAGTGTCCCACTAATGGAATTCCCTTATTCAACACCTTGTTGTAGAGTTACCAAAATCCTACCTACTTGTTGGTGCAGCAAGGTCGGCCCTATGAAGCCATCTTATATTCTTACGGTTTATGTGTGCAAATGAAATGTATGCCATGGGAGTTTCATGGATACAGTAGCTTGGCTGCCCCATATAAGTGAGTGTCATGGAGGGGAGCTAGTGGGGTCAAGCTATTAGTCATTCACCATAAATATGCGTAGCTGGAGAAATCCAAATAAGAATTCAACAAGTATTGTCCTAAAATCCTAGGTTGTAATTGTTTTTCGAGTCTTAACAGTCCTTCCATCATACAAAAACTAAAAATACATTGATTGATGTGTTTGCTCTTTGCTGTATTCGTCAAAATCTTGATCAAACAAACAAATTCAGTCAAAAACTTTCGAGAAAATTTCAACTTTCAAAAAAAATTCAACTGTCCGAAAATCGAGTTGCATTTGTCAGTTTAAATGCCAGCTACGTATTAGCGAGTCAGATCTGTTAGGGGAAAAGCCGCATCTAGTTGTCAAAATTTTCACTTTTCATAGTCTGCATATCATGAGTCGCATTTGTCAGTTTTTGAGTCACATGTGTTCGTAAAAACCGCATCTGTCAGTTTTCAAGCCGCATGTGTATCGGTAAATTGCATTTGTCATAGGAAAAACCGCAACTGTCAGAAACACCGCATGCACTATCAAAAAGCCGCATCTATCAAAATCTGAACCGCAATTGTTAGGAGAACCGCATTTGCTTGGAGACAGAAAACATCAAAAAATCATGAACTGAGTCCATAACATCATTGTCATAATTTGTTGTAGGTTCTTAAGATCAACCTTAGATTCGAAACTGGTAAATTTTGCTCAAAATTTGCATCGTTAGGTGTCATATACATCTTAGTTACCATCATTAGGTGTCATATATGTCTTAGTTACCATCATTAGGTGTCATATACGTCTAGGCACGGTAAACATCTTAGTCATAGTCATCCTAAGTTGCATGCATATAGATACTCAGTAGAAAATTGCATATAACAGATTACATAACTTTCCTCGTCATTGGAAACATTCATGTGTCGATTTGTCAAAATCATTGAACCTTGTCACTTTAGTCCCATCTAGTGGATCTTTTCAGCTTATTAGTCTAGTTTGAAAAATCACCTTGTCACTGTCCTTGTAATACAATCAGGTTCCTTGGTGAAAAACAAGTCTTTACATGCATTTATCCCATAGGTGGTAGGTTATACCATCTTAGACTCATTTATCATCATAGTCTACTCGCATATTGCATTTTGTCCATCCTATCATATGTCATCTTAGTGTACATCTTTTAGAAACCATTTTAGCTACATCATTTATTGTCAAAAATGAAAAAAAGATCGAAAAACATAGACATAGGTCATATTAGTTTTTAGGCATAGTCTGCATTACCCATTTTGAGCAACTTTTTCATGGTCAAAAAAAGGTCCAAAAAGAAACACAGAGCAATGATAGACCCCAATGAATTCATCAATCTATTTAGAAACCAACCATTAGGAAGTAAACAACCACACAAGCCTTTGCTAGAAAAACATGTCACTAGGGACACGCATGGTTAGATTTACATAGAAGAGATAGACGTAGTAGTACAAGATCCTGAATTTGCATCCTTCATGGATGAATGTTTGGCAAATGATCCCCAATGCTATCTAGCAAAATTGCTTGTAGAAGGTGCCAAACTACCCATAGGATTTGATATTCGTACTTTGCAAACACAATCAACTCAACCATCCCAAACTGCAACGTCAACAGTCTATATTCCCCAAATAACCGTAGAGATACCAACTAGTATACCAACTCAAACATCATCAATTGTAAACACAACCCCTTTCAACATAACACAAGGTTTACAATTCACTGTGGGGGCAACTTCCTCCAACCCCTTTGGCACCAACATGACTGGTAAGAGAACCAAAGTTGGCGGAAATATACCTATACCAAGTCAAATCATTCAGATAGGAAGCATTCCTATTCCAAATCAGACATTTCAGATAGGAAGCATTCCTATACCTACTCAAACCATTTAGACAGGGAATATCCCATACCAAATCGGAATATTTTGAGAGGATATATTCCCTCGCCTAATCAGAACCCGTCACAGAACATGGCATATCAAAATACTTACATTGATCCAAATATCAAAAACACCATGTCCTTGACGCAAGTCGATGTCCTTCAAAACAAGATGCAAAATCTTCAACAGCAGATGGACAACATGTCTATGTCCGAAAAATGAATTATCTCAATGCAAGACCTATGTCCATGTCCCTTTGACAAAGCGCTTTACATGACACCTTTCCCCCATGGATACATTATACCAATTTTTCCTAAGTATAATGGGAGAAAGAATCCTATAGAACACATTAGAGAGTTCTCAACAACATGCATGGACATAGTGTATGACCCCACATACTTGATGAGACTATTTCCACAAACCCTTGTCAGGATAGGACTAGAATGGTTCTCTAAATTACCATATGGTATACGATCTTGGGGCAAATTAGCTGAGACGTTTATCGAACATTTGACCTTTAACATAGACAATGAGGTAACAATTGCAACCTTGTGCCACACGACACAAGAAGATGGCAAAAATTTCACCACTTTCTTCCAGAGATGGCGAAGTGTAGCTAGTAGGTGTCCAGTTGAAATACCTGAAAAATGAAAGGTCACAATATTCCTAGAGAACATCAACCCCAAATTGCGAAGTGATCTAAGGGTACACTATTGTACTTCATTATCAGACTTGGTACAAAAGGGAATCATCCTTGAGAAAGGCCTTATAGACAAAGGAGAAATGAAAACACCAAGTAGGAATCCGATTGTCCAACATCAGAATGCACCAAATGATAGAAACAAATTCTGGTCTAGGAACAAGAATGTTACAAATGATGGCATTGTTGATGCTAAACACGTACATACAGGACCGGTAATCACACTTAGAGGTTATAATCCCAATCAAGGCATGAGGAATAGTCCAAATCAACAAGCTAACTATGTCCAAAATTCACAACAACAGAGACCACAACAAAGGAGATTTCCTACACGTGAATTTACACCTTTAGGACAACCAATCGAGACTATCTTCAAAGAATTGATTAAGCATAATCTCATCAAACCTTTGGAACCAAGAGAGTATGATCCCAGATAGTTCAAACCTTCATGGTGGGATGATAAATCTTTTTGTGACTATCATCAAACCAAAGGGCACAACCTCCAACAATGTCATCAACTCAAGAACATAATACAAGACTTTGTTGAAAATGGAACCATAGAGGTTGATGGGCAGAAAAACAGTAAGAACAGTGATCATAAGGTCTTCACAGACCCATTACATGACCACACAAAAGGAAAAGCCTCCAGTTCGGGACCCCAGAATAATCCATCGGCCAACTATAACAATACCAAGTATGACTATGGTAAAGGAACGATCATAAACCACCTCCGAGCCACAAACGAGAATGTCAATACCTTCACCATCAAGAAGCATCTAGAATGTAATGTAAACACATGTAGAACTAAGATTACTATCCTTGGTCCTTTTGAGCCATCTACACAAGCTTCCAAGTTCAAATACAACCTGCTTGATCAATTAAGTAAAACCCCCGCACAAATATCTATCTTGGAATTGTTGACCTTATCACCTGGGCACTGAGCCATCCTTGACAAAGCTCTACAGAATACAACTATTCCTATATACTTGGATGTCAATTGTTTCAAAGAAATGGTGGGATATTTGACCAACTCACATCATGCCACATTTTCCCAACAGGATTACTCAACTGAAAAGTCTGATCACAATGATCCCTTACATCTTGAAGTCCTAGTCCATCAAAACAAAGTCCTATGAGTCTTGGTAGACGGAGGAGCAGGTTTGAACTCGTGTACCCTAAAGTTGGTTAAGGCATTAGGATTCTCCAAAGACTATGTAGATACCTCTAAGAGTATAGTCATCAAGGCTTACGATGATGAGGAAAGATCATCCAAAGGAGTTGTCACACTCCGTATCCGAATTGGCCTAGCAATCATGAACACCAACTTCCAAGTCTTGGATCTCACCCTCCCATACAACTTGTTGTTAGGTAGACCTTGGATACACACAATGAAAGTTGTACCTTCAACATACCACCAATGTCTCAAGTTCCAGGCTATAATGGCACAGAGATCACCATTGATGGTGATCCAAATCCTTTTCAGTATTGTACAAGCCTAAGGGAAATTCCACAATGACAAGTAATAGTTAACCAAGAAGCTTCATCATCCACTCCTAAACTCGAGATCCAAGACAAGGGCTATGGCGAGTATAATATAAAGGCATCATACTATGTTAGCAAATTGATTCCACCTAAGGCATATGGCCTACCCGTGGCAGATAGAAGATAGTAGGTGGTCACATTTCATGTTCCCCCTACAATGACATTAACCAAATGGGGAGAGTTAAGTGAAGAAATTGTGGATCAAGGTGATTCCTGGTTGTATCAAGAAGAACATGAATACCCCTCCCCGTCTATTCAAATAGCCAAGGACCAGTATGGAAAAGGTTTTAAGACAATGCAAAAGGAAGGCTATGATGGGCATAGTGGGTTAGGTCTATATTAGAATGGAAGGACAGAACCAATCACTGTCTACCCATGACCGAAATACTTAGGGCTAGGGTGTCAACCGCTTAGAATCGGGTTTCTTGGTACTTCTTCATCATTTCAAGAGGAAGTGAATGATTATGCTGACATCAAGACATATCATGAATCACTTCCCCTAGTTTATGACAAACCTCTTGTCTATGATGAATCCCCTTACTCAAGTGATGGTGAATGCGAGTCCCTTTCATCTACTAGTACCATGAACATAGATGCCTTATTTGGAGAATTGGACCTAAACGTGAAACCTTTACCAAAACTATAAAGGTCCTCGTCCTAAGAAGCACTTGTCCAAACAAGAATGGCAGGAGAACTATTATTGGGAAACCCTTGATCATGCATCTTGGGCACCTAACAAGCCATCTTCTGACGAATCTGCCCTTACCATAGTCCCACATCAGAGTATACCTACACCTAGGAAGAAGAATAAGAAGGAGTTAGTCCAAAACTTCTGCGACCATGTCAACCACTTCATATTCACCTTGTCAGCAGATACCTTTAAAAACTCCTATGATGACATACCCCTTATATATCCCGAACTTATCAACTGGGATCAACAAGGTACACCTATCATAGATACATTCGAGAATGACAAACTGATTGCCGAGTTCATGGGACTTAGAGAAGGCATAGCAAGAGGGGACCATAAAGTAGGTTTTACCATAGACTTGGATGATAAAGCATACTTTGGGGAGTCTATTTGTACCTCTAGTTGCAAAAATGAAAATAAAGAGAAAAAAGACAATAAAAAGAAAAATGATGAGTCCCTACGTGAAAACCGAAAGGCACGTTTGGATGAAGAAAAAGTCAAAATAAAGGATGTATCCGAGGGTGAAAAACTCTCAGAGGCACCCAGGGATAGAGGTTTAAATATTCTCCCTGTTGAACATGAAAAGTCACCAATGCTAGTAGAAGAATCTGTGGAAGTCAACATAGGTACAAAAGAAAATCCTCGGAAGGTGTATTTTGCAGCTTCTTTAACAGAGACAGAAAAACATGAGTTTAAGGACTTCTTCAGAAAGAGACAAATAAACTTTGTATGGTCATATGCTGACATGCCTAGGCTGGATCTAGACCTAATATTGTATCATTTACCACTATAGCTAGGTATTAAGCCAATCAAGCAGAAGTTGACGAAAATGCCTCCACAAATTGCTCTCTGATCAAAGTAGAACTTAAGAAACTTTTTAATGTAGGATTCATAAGGACAATAGACTATGCAAGTTGGATATCAAATATTGTACCAGTGACTAAGCTAACTGGGGGCATTCACATTTGCACTGACTTTAGAGACATCAACAAGGCATGTCCTAAGGATGACTTTCCTTTGCCAAATATCGACATGATAGTAGACCTTACAGGAGGCTAAGAGATGTTATCCCTCATGGATGGTTTCTCTGGATATAACCAAATTAAAATAGCACCTAAAGACCAGCAGAAAACAACTTTTACATGTCCATGGGGCACATACTGTTGGAATGTTATGCCGTTTGGCCTTCAGAATGCAGGAGCTACCTATCAACGGGCCATGACTACGATTTTTCATGACTTTGTACATACTTTCATGGAAGATTATGTAGATGAAATCATAGCAAAATTAGAGACAAGGGAAGATCATTTGAAAGTCTTAGACAAGATATTCCAAAGGCTAGAGAATTACAATGTCAGGCTAAATCCAAAGAAGTGTGTCTTTGGAGTAAAATCGGGGAAACTATTAGGGTATAACATCTCTCACATAGGAATTGAAGTAGATCCAGAGAAGGTAAGAGCTATCATAGAAATGCCTCCTCCCATCTACATTGGTCAACTCAGAACCCTACAAGGGAGATTATAGTCAATTAGACATTCCATAGTACAACTGGCGGATAAAATACCTCAATTTCAGCATCTACTCAGGAAAGGAGTACCATTTGTATGGACCCTTAAATGTCAAGAGGCCTTCCAACAAATCAAGGACTATTTGCTTACTCCACTAGTCCTAGTGCCACCTAAAGAGGGAAAACCATTGATACTTTACATCTCAGCAACTCAATCGGCATTAGGGGCTCTTCTCGCACAACACGATGATCAAGGTTATGAGAGAGAAATCTATTATATCAGTCGTACCTTAGTGGGCTATGAATTGAATTATAGCAACATAGAACATGTCTATCTTGCGGTAGTTTTTGCTACCCAAAAACTTTGGCACTATATGCTCAATCGACAAACAATGCTAATTGCAAGGATTGATCCACTTAAATACCTCCTAAGTAAGGAAACTTTAATAGGTCGATTGGCTAAATGGGTTATGATACTTAGTGAGTATGACATTCAGTATGTCGAAAGGAAGGCTATAAAAGGACAGGTGATTGTAGATCAACTAGCTTATGCACCTATAAAGGCAGACCATCCATTAATGGAAAATTTTCTAGATGAATTTCTCTTCAACATTGACATTAAAAAAAAATGGAAACTGTACTTTGATGGGTCACATACAAATCGTGGTTCAGGAGCTAGTATCTTATTTGTTACACCTCAAGGTGATACCATTCCCAAATCATTTAGGATTTCATTTCCTTGTACCAACAATATAGTAGAATATGAAGCTCTAGTGACAGGGTTGAAAATGGTAGTTCAATGGAAAATTAAGAGCCTAGATGTTTTTGGCGACTCTCAACTTGTAATCCGACAGGTAAATGATGACTACGAGACTAAGGATGAGAGGCTTGCACCTTACAAGCGAATGGCTGATAGTTTCAAATAGTATTTCAATGACATAACTTTTCAACAAATACCATGTATCCAGAATAGAGCTGCAAATGCAATGGCAACCATGGGTTCCTTGTTGGATATTCTGAGTAATGTGCCTAAGTTCAACTTCTTGGTTGAATAGCTTTTGGTTCCCACTTATGATGTCCCCGATACTGCGATAGTGTGTACCATTGTTGGTCCTACATCTCCTTGATATAAAGACATATTCGATTACCTCACTGACCAAACCTTACCTCAAGACTTGTCCAATAACCAGCACTGAACCTTCATCTGAAAGTCAGCCAAGTACACTATCATCGAAGAAACCCTGTATAGACGTACCTTAGATAACGCCCTTATGAGATGTCTTGATGCTGAAGAAGCACAAACAACTTTGCGAGTGATACACAAGGGTATATGCGGATCTCATTCGAGTGGTCCCACTCTAGCCCACAAGATTATGAGACTAGGTTACTATTGGCCTACAATGGACAAAGACTCATACGTCTTTGTAAAGAAGTGTAGACAATTTCAAATACATGGAGACTTGATAAGAGCGCCAACCCAGGAGCTTCATCCAATTACTTCACCATGGCCCTTCACTCAATGGGGACTCAACCTTATAGGTAAGATACACCCTCCCTCATCAAATGGCCATAAATTCATCATCACTGCCACCGAATACTTGACCAAATGGATTGAAGCTATTCCCATGACATACATAACCGACACACAAATATCTAAGTTTATCCTAAACTATATCATTTGTCGGTATGGTGTACCAAAATCCATAATCACAGACAATGGCCACCCATTCAAGAATCAAGAAGTACGCCATTTATGTGAAGAATTCCACATCAAACACCATTTCTCCACCCCGTATTACCCACAAGGTAATGGCCAAGCTAAGGCATCTAATAAGACTATTGTTAGAATCCTTAAGAAGACTGTCAATGACATTGGTCATGATTGGCACCTACAACTTAATCCTGCCTTATGGGCTTATCACACAAGCATCCGTACTCCTACCGGCACCACTCCATTTTCCCTCGTATTTTGGGTCTGAAGCTATCTTACCTATCGAGGTTGAAATACCTTCTCTATGGGTATCCTTGAAGGGTCATATTGACGATGAAGAGTACTGTGTCCCTAGGTTACAAGTGCTGGAATTGTTGGATGAATGAAGACAGAAAGCATTAGATCATTTGCAAGCATATCAGAATTGTCTTCATCGTAGTTACAATAGGAAGGTTCTCAATAGACATTTTGACATTGGTGACCAGGCATTGATGGAGAATCCTAAGAACCAAGCTGAAAGAGAGAAACCAGGTAAGTTTGAGCCTAACTAGTTGGGGCCCTATATTGTTACAGAAGCCTTTGGATCAGGAGCGTACCAACTCTCTACTCCTGAAGGAGAGCCGATTTTGTCCCCTATCAACAGTCTGCATCTAAAGAGGTTCTATGCTTAGTCTCTGAGAATCTGTGTCTTAATCTAGAAAAATACAAAAAAATGAAAAAAAAAAAAAATGGTTACCATGATGAAAACCTAGCAAACAAGCGTCTTTGTAACACCAAAAAAATTAGAAAATCAACAAAAAAGTAAAGAGAAATAAATCTGTCCAATAGTGAAAACTGCTATGGTGGTGCTATGGATAAGTACCATGGTGAAAACCTGGCAAACAGACACCATGTGTAGTCAGGCTCACTCTTCCATCTACCATCATTCTAGTCAAACCTTTTTCACCATGTCTCATAATAAATGGTTGTCTTATCCATTCCTTGGAACGATTGACATCTAACGTCCATTCTGTCACATTACCCACTCCATCTTCCAAATCATATTTCCAACTGGGGGAAAATCCTTTCTCTATGCCCTAACATCATGTACATAATGTCACACCATCAAAAATGTCTTGAAAAATCCCAAAAAACATTAGAAAACAAAAAAAATCCAAAAAAATCAAAACATATGAGAAAATCCCAAAAATCATGTCAAGTCATCATGTCAAGTCGGTCATGTTAAGTCAGTCATAGAAATAGTCGAACTACGTTGCCTCTACGACTGGGACGTAGGCAAGGCCATCAATCGATGTGCCCCCAAGGCATTAGGTATGTCAGTCTAGGTTTGTTATGTATCACACACATTTTAAATCATGACGCTTTGTATATTCAAAGTCATTGGTCGTGTCGAACTACGAGGTCTCTGCGTGTAGAATGTAGGCAAGGCTAATCAATTGATGAGTTCCCGAGACCACACTAGGTCAGTCCAATAGGGTTCATTCACAATCACTATCACACAAGTTGCGTATCATAGTTTAAGGTATCATCTCATGTCATACACTGTCTACATGCACACACTTTTATCAGTCAATGAATCAAAACAAGAAATGCATCAACAAGGAAAAACATCTCAAAGTCATCAAGTCAATATCATACACATTGTCAAAGTGATCAACCTATGTCTTAAACAAGATATGTCTTTCTTGTTAACATACGTCATCAAATTGTCATAGTCTCATGTGGCTTGTCACTTCAACATCATTAGTCTCCAACGTCTTATACGACACATGTCTTTCTGAAACTAGGCTTTGTCATGCCTTACATAAAAGTCACCAAGTCGAAACCAGACTCAACGTCTTATGCGGTATGTGTCATTCTCTCACATTACGCTATGTCAAACATCAACATCAAACAATCCCACAAGATCAAGTTTTGGCGAATACATTTATTTGGCTTTATGACATTATATCTTATTTTGTCTTATCTTTTTATCGATTCGTGCCAAATCCTATTACTAGCTTTCTCAAGGATGTGCCTTGAAGGATTTAGAGAAGCAACGATGTCTCAAGACTCTTTTTCTTTGGCTGCTATCTGTCAACTATCTTTTTAAACATTGGTTTTTGAGTCATGTTACTAGTTTCCTCAAGGATGTCCAATCAAGGATTTAGAGGACTAATGACGTCTCATGACCCATCTTTTATTTGTCTGTTGTCTATGGTTTGTCTTGACAAACTGACTGGGGCAATATTGTCCTTAGTATGAGTTAAGACACTCCTTGTCTATGAATATCTATTTTTCGTAGATGGATGACTTTGTACATTATGGTCTATCTCATATCATAGTGTGTACTATCCATCTATGTCATGTCCCGCCCAATGATGATAAGAAGCAAGTATAGTGTATTTGGAAATATATCAAAGATTATAACTTTTTCTCAATCAATCAAACTTTCATTATGTCTTTTTCTCCATCAATTGAATTTAATTATTTCTTACTAACATTCTGCATTCATTTCATCCTAACATTTCTCTTCTTCAAACATAAAGATAAAGTCTTGTGACACCATAGAAACATTAGATCATTTGCATTAGCATAAATTTAATGAGCATTCCACATAGTTGCATTACATTTCATTTCATCATTACATAGTAGGCATTGCATCATCATCACATACATAAGGTAAAAATTGCATGTACATATCACCATCACATATAAATAAGCATCATATAGAACATTTTCATTCATTATCATAAGTAAATAGAATCATCATAATGTCATTATAAAATGCATAACTCATAAACATGTAGAAACATTCATTCATAACATAGAACTGTATATCATGTAGAAGCCACCAAAATCATATATATATATCGCTCAAAAATAGTGTGTCATAGTACAATGTCTGAATGTATCTATAAATAAAACATGAGCTCGCAGGCTCTCTGATCAAGGTATACATGTCTACATAAATAAGTCCCTATCATCGTGTCCTGCTACCTTTGCTGTCATGTGGTGATGGTGGTGGGAAAAGACTCAGATGTGCTCTCTGCGAGGTGGAAGGCCTCTCATATGGACCTGGCCTCAATGGTCCTACCACCCCCTCAATGCTCTGTGTCATCTGACTCCTACCCTATGACCTCTGACTCCGCACCTCTGAAAAGCTAGGAGCTCATCTCTCTGTTGGCACAAATACCTCATAAAGATCCCTGTAATAAGTTGCTCTATCCACAGATCTGACCAACTCTGCCACCATACTATCAGATGACGACCCACTGTAAAGGCGTCTAAGCTTTGTGAACTACTGCTCTATCTCATGTCTCTACGTTATAGCCTGGTCTCTCTCCATAAGAGCACTATCCCTCTCTGAGCAAGCACTATCTCTCTCTACATATGCACTGTCCCTCTCTGTATAGGCACTGTCTCTCTCTAGTCTCATCACCTCAAACTCTATAGTCATAAGTCTAAGTCTCTCCTCCAAAGCCTCCCTGTCACCATCCCTAGGAGCATCCTCATCCCGTCTCCCCTCTACAATCCAATCTCGGAGCTCTCTCTCCCGCTCCTCTATCTGTGCATCCTCCTCATTGTCATCCTCCACATCATCCTCTTCGTATCCTGCCAACACACCCAGAGGGTCTAAATCCATCTTCGCATCCAAATCCTTTGCCACATCCTCTACTAAAACATCTACTGCTATACGCCCCTTAACCACTACCTCCGCTGCAACATGCTCACCCCCAACCTGTACATCCACTCTCCCTTCGATGTCTGCCATCGGTACATCCATTGCCACTACCTCCTAAATAGGTGCATGTACACCTGCCTGACCCCCTCTCCATCCTCTCCATCCTCGTCTCCCGCCTCTACCTCCACCTCTGCCATCATCTCCATCACCTCTACCACCAACTCTACCCACTCTAGCACCTCCACCTCTTTATCATCCTCTCGGCCGTGTGCCTCGTCTCTCGATTGGTGTTGGCTGGTCAGGATCTGTATAAGGAATCGGGCGATGAACTGCCCACCATGCATCATATGCAACTGTAGTCCCTGGATTTGCTAATCCATATCTCCATCCCCATTGTACTGGCTATAATGCCTATATATCTGCCTCCGTACTAGCCACTGGAATCATGGGTCCAGACCATGGAACCTCTCTCGATGACCAAGCAAACTCTGCTCTACCCCGAGGCTCATCCTGAACCTCTCCAAACTGTCTTAGAACTCTGTCTGGCAGATGTTGCTCAATAATATGAACACTCGAAACAGTCCTCCCAATGAGATACTGTGTCTGTCTGTAGAATGGAAAATGTATATCCTCATCCACCCACTCCTCACAATCCATGTAAGGTCTCCATGTGAACTGATCAAGAATATCCAAGGCATGTCGCCAGTACCCTGTGTCTCCCACATGGGTCTACGTAATCTATCCTATATATCAAACACATATAGGTGTCTCTCCTCTCTCTCTACTATAACTGGAGGACAGAAAACAACTATCCTCTCCCAATCCCATACCATCAACAGTGTCATCCCACAACTCAATGCCTGTGCATCTCTATAGACAATGTCATGTAAATGGAAGTACAACATCCCAAGTAGACATGGACCCCATGCATATCTCGTCTCACTCTCCAACATGCCGACCAGCATAGCTTCCCATCCCACTGGAAATCCGTGACCCCATCTGTCTAGAAGAACTATATCCCCAATCAAGGTACATAGGATATAGTCGATCCGATTGTATCTGTTTGCTAGCACTAGCCATCTAATCTCATAATGCTCGATCCTGAGCCTACTAATGTCATCCACCTAATAGAATCGTGCTAACTCTATCAATCCTCACTGGGTATCATACATAACCCACTCACCTCTAATAGGTAATCTCAGAATCTTGTACACATCCTCCAATGTGACAGTGGCCTCCCCAGTCGGTAAATGAAACGACAATGTCTCTAAATGCCATTGCTCACACAGTGTCATCAACATCCCCCTGTTCACCCGAATGGCAGGCATCGACAAACAGTGACAAAGGCCTAGCTTCCACAGAAGCCGAATCTCTGCAGAGGTCAACCTATCTCTCAAGTTGAATGTGTCTGGTCGAGACTCCTGCATATAAATAGGATCTAACACCACCTGCAATTTAACCATGATGTCAGCATTTTTCAAATTTTCTTAGGAATTTTTTTTGAAAATTTTACTAGTCAAATGCGGCTCACATTACAGATGCGGTGCATTTTTGCAAATACATTGCACAAAGCCTCACATGCGGTGCATATTTCATATGCGTCACATATTCTCCACAAACCCTTTTTGACTACTCCACATGTGGTTCACTAAACCACATGCGGTGCATTTTTAACAAATGCGTTGCATTTTTCATTACCCTCCTATCTACAACATATGTGTTTCAAAATGCATATGTAGTTCAAAACGTCACATGTATTTATCCCTATCGCACATGTGTTGCATAACAACACATGTGGTGCATTCTAATTCACATGCAGTCATTCCCTAACTAGCCAAATCTAGCCCTAACACGTTTTTGCAAATGCGTCATTTCGCAGTCAGATGCGGTGAATACGACGACAAATGCGTCACTTACGACGCACCACATTTGCTTAATTGATTTTCTAATGCCTAGAAAAGCATGCAAAATTAACTTTCAAGGGTTCATTTTCGGATACATACTAGTGGTCTTGTGTCGGTTGGCCTCCTGAACGTCTAGATCCGATAACCGCGATGCGAAGTGTGTGGAATGGGTGCCATTTCGTCCGCCGGTCAGAGCAAAAACTCCTCTTTTTCTATCTCCTCCGAGTGCAAATGAATTGGATTTAGCCCTAATTCCTATTTATAGGTGGGTTAAAAATGACATTTCTTCAGCCCTTCTCTATTGGCCGCTTAGCCTTTCACCTTCAAACGACCCGTACGCATCCGTCTCAACTCCAAATTCATTTTCGTGAACTCCATCACTGACTATCAAATTGACTTATCAGGAATATTTCCTGATTTTTTTGAAACTTTTTTAAAATTGTCAATTTTCCCGAGGGGCCATACCTTAACCTATTTCATGCTGGGGCATGATCATGGCATATTTTCTTTAACACAACGTTGTACCAAAATTGTATCAAAGAGGGGCAAACTGTAGATACCGAAAATTGGTCTAGGCCTGCGAACACCACTTTCGACATTAATTTTCTATAGTCCATGGTCATGATTAAATAATGTTAATTATTTAATTACCTTTCTAACACATATTTCCTCTATTAATTAAATACCCCATATTAATTAATTAATTAATTAATTATTTAATCTTTATTCAACTTGATTAATTAAATAAATCATATTTATTTAATTATGTCCATAACTAATTAATTCTTCCTTATCAATTAAATAATTTATTATTTAATTACCCCTTTATCATATTTTTCCAACTATAATTAAATATCTTTATTTAATTATTCATTTAACCCCCTTTATCTATAATTAAATATTTATTATTTAATTATTTTTATTATCCTTTTCAAACAGTCAAATTAAATAAATTACTTTATTTATTTAATTAAAAGTCTCTTATTTTTGAATGTTGAATTAAATTAACATTTAATTCATATTTAATTATTTATGTCACATTACTCTATCATTCAGTTATCTAATTCATTCACTCACCTTTTGACTCGAGATCTATTTTTAGTTCTTCAGTTATCTCTGAATTCAACACCAGTTTATCTCTGTGAGAAGACTCTCCATTACAACTGGTTGATTAACTAGTTCAAAACTCCTGTTCGCATTCAAATGCATTAAGTCTTTGAGTTCCAACTTTGGCTTTTGCATACAAAGTCTATTTCTTCTATTTTTGGAGATTAAGATCTGAACTCATGTTCTAACTCACGTTCTAAATTAGTCTCTATATGTAGTCTTTCCTGAACTCGTGTTCTAACTCATGTTCTATCTGAGATAGAACTCACATCGTATGGTATTCATCAATCTTGTCCGTCGATCTCTTTTTCAATCTGAGCCGATCGTTTGAAAACACAAAATCTATAAAATGGTCTGTCATTATCATTATTCCTCCTCCCGAAGTCACATACTTTTGAGAAGAGATTCACTTCGATATTCTACTTAGACACTCAACAAAATTATACTTGCATTCAAACACATAAATCTGAGGGCAAGAATATTGAAAAGCAAAAATGGAGAAGAACAATCAAGATAATTCAAAGGGATGAACACATATTCAGTGAGATCATTTTGGTTTTATTAGTTTAGTTTATTTCCTCGTTCTTTGTTGTTAGATTTTAGATTATTGTTTAGATTAAGATTTAGCTTTGTTTATCTAGTCATGCTTGCAAAAAATCTAAGATGTTACAGTAAGAACTCAACAAGTATTGTCCAAAAAGCCTAGGTTGTAAATGTTTTCTGGTTTTAACAGTTCTATCACCACAAACTAAAAACACATTGAATTCTGTGATTGTTTTTGCTATATTCGTCAAAAATTTTGATCAACAAACAGAGTCAGTCAAAACACAACCTTTAGAAAAAATCGCAACTGTCAAATTGAGTCACAACTTTCATTTTTAACACCGCATATGTCTTAGCGAGTCGTAATTGTTAGGGTAAATGCCACATGTGTCTGTCAACAAAGTCCACTTTTACACATTCAAATATTATGAACCGCTATTGTCAATTTTAGAGTTGCATGTGTATATGCAAGCTGCATCTGTCAAATGGAAAAATGTAACTATCTATCAACAAGTTTAGGTTCACAAAATCTTTATTTCGAGTTGCAACTATTACTGTGAGTCGCATCTATCAAAAGTTAAACCACATCTGACACAAGTCAAAACAGCTAGTCGACATTCAAAACCTGTTTTTAGTCAAATCACCGCATATGCATGATAAACCGCACTTGTCAAAATTAGCACTACATCTTATAGGTGAACCACATTTGACGGTCAACAGAAACTGAGAAAACTACAAACCGAGTCTGAAAACATAAACTATCATATTTCGCTTTTGTTTCTTAAGATCAACCTTGGACAAAAATTGGAAAAATTTGCTCAAAAACCTTGCATCATTAGGTGTCATATACGTCTTAGTCATATTCATCCTAAGTTGCATGCATTTAGATAATTCCTAGGAAATTGCATATCATAGAATAGATAACTTTCCTCGTCATTGGATATGTTCATGTTCTGATTTGTCACAATCATTGACCTAGTCACTTTAGTCCTATTTGTGAATCTTTCTAGCTCAACAGTCTAGTTTGGGAAATTCACCTTGTCAACTGTCTTTGTCCTACAATCAGGTTCCTTGGTCAAATTCAAATCCTTGAATGCATTTATTCCATAGGTGGTAGGTTATACCCATTTTAGAATCATTTACCATCATAATCTACTTGATTTTTGCATATTTTCCATCCTACCATACGTCATCTTAGTATACGTCTTTTTAGAAATCATTATAGCAACATCCTTTATTGTCAAAAAATTCAAAAAAAAAACCATAGACATAAGACATATCAGTTCTTAGACATAGTCCACATTACCCCATTTTGAGCAACTTTTCATGGTCGAAACAAGGTCTCAAAAGAAACAAAAAGCAATATCGGACCCTAACAAATTTTTCAATCCTTTCACAAATCAACCATCAGGGAAAGAAAGACTAGATAGACCTTTTCTTGAAAAACACATCACTAGAGACACACATGGACAAATTTATATTGAAGACATAGACGCCGCTGTACAAGATCCTGAATTTGCATCCTTTATGGATGAGGGTTTGGAAAATGATCCCCAACGCTATCTAGCAAAGTTGCTAGTAGAAGGTGCCACACTACCACCAAGATTTGATATTCATACTTTGAAAACACCGCCTATTCAACCAACACAAACTGTGACGTCAAGTGTTTCTATTCCCCAAATCACCCCCGCAATACCAACTAGCATACCAACTCAAACATCATCAATTGTGAACCCAACCCGTTTCAACATAACACAAGGTTTACAATTTACTATGGGAGCAACTTCATCAAACCCCTTTGGCACCAACACGATTGGTAAGAGATCCAAAGTTGGCATGAATATTCCTATACCAAATCAGAACATTCAAACAGGAAATATTTCCAACCCAAATAAGAACATTCAAACAGGAAATATTCCCAATCCAAATCAGAACATTCAGATAGGAAATATTCCCAATCCAAATTAGAACATTCTAATGGGATATATTCCCTCGCCAAATCACAACTCGTTACAGAACACGATATTTCAGAACACCTACATTGATCCAAACAACGCAAACAACATGTCCTTGACACAAGTAGATGTTCTTCAAAACCAAATGCAAATGCTTCAACAATAGATGGACAATATGTCTATGTCAGGCAAATGAACTATCTCAGCGCAAGACCTATTTCCATGTCCATTTGACAAAGCGCTTTATATGACACCCTTCCCCCATGGATACATTATACCGAATTTGCCAAAGTATAATGGGAGGAAGAATTCTTTGGAACGCATTAGAGAATTCTCAATGACATGCATGGACATATCATATGACCCCACGTACTTGATGAGACTATTTCCGCAAACCCTTATCGGGATAGCACTAGAATGGTTTTCTAAATTACCATATGGCATACGATCCTGGGGTGAATTAGCTGAGAAGTTTGTTGAACACTTTGCCTTTAACATAGACAATGAAGTAACAATAGCAACCTTGTGCCACACAACACAAGAAGACGGAGAAAATTTCACCACTTTTTTTCAGAGATGGAAAAGTCTAGCTAGCAGATGTCCAATTGAAATACCAGAAAAATAGAAGGTCACAATATTCCTTTAAAACATCAACCCAGAACTGAGAGGTGAATTAAGGGTACATTGTTGTACCTAATTCCTAGACTTGGTACAAAAGGGCATCATCCTTGAAAAAGGCCTTATTGACAAAGGAGAAATAAAAGTACCAGGCAGAAACCCAGTTGTCCAACATCAAAACACACCTAATGATAGAAACAAATTCTGGTCTAGAAACAAAAATGTTATAAATGATGACATTATTGATGTTAAAACCATACATACGGGACCAGTTATCACACTTAGAGGTTACAACCCCAATCAAGACATGATGAATAGTCCAGATCAAACGGCCAATTATGTCCAAAATTCACAACAACGACGACCATAGAGGAGATTTCCTACACGTGAATTTACCCCTTTAGGGCAACCAATCGAGATAATTTTCAAATAGTTGATTAAACATAATCTCATTAAACCTTTAGAACCACGAGAATATGATCCTGGATAGTTTAAACCTTCATGGTGGGATGACAATGCCTATTGTGACTATCATTGAACAAAAAGGCACAACCTACAACAATGTCGACAATTGAAGAATATTATACAAGACTTTGTTGAAAATGGAACCATAGAGGTCAATGGGAAGAAAAATACCAAGAATAGTGATCATAAGGTCTTCACAGACCCATTACATGACCACATGAAAGGAAAGGCCTCTAGTTCGGGAACCAAGAATAATCCATCAACCAATTATACCAATACCAAGTATGACTATGGTAAAGGAACGATCATAAATCACCTTCGAGCTGCAAATGAAAATGTTAATACCATCATCATTAAGAAGCATGCATAATGTGCTATAAACACATGCAGAACTAAGATAACTATTCTAGGTTCTTCTTCTAAGCCAACTACACAAACTTCCAAGTTTAAGTACAATCTCTCTGATCAATTGAGAAAAACCCCCGCACAGATATCCATTTTGGAACTATTGACTTTATCACCTAAGCATCGAGCCATTCTTGAAAAAGCTTTACAGAATACGATTGTTCCTACAGACTTAGATGTTAATAGTTTTGAAGAAATGGTGGGATATTTAACCAACTTGCATCATGCCACATTTTCCCAACAAGATTACTCAACCGAAAATTCTGATCATAATGACCCATTACATCTTGAAGTCCTAGTCCATCAAACCAAAGTTAGATGAGTCATGGTAGACAGAGAAGCAAGTTTGAACCTGTGTACCCTAAAATTGGTTAAGGCATTAGGATTCTCAGAAGAATGCGTAGACACCTCTAAGAGTATAGTCATCAAGGATTATGATGATGAGGAAAGATAATCCAAAGGAGTTGTCACACTCCCTACTAGAATTGGCCTAGAAATTATGAACACCAGCTTCCAAGTCTTGGATCTCACCCTTTCATATAACCTATTATTAGGTAGACCTTGGATACACACAATGAAAGCTATACCTTCAACATATCACCAATGTCCTAAATTTCCGTATAATGGCATCGAGATCACGATTGATGGTGATCCAATCCTTTTCAATATTGTACAAGCCTAAGGGAAATTCCACAATTATAGGTACCGATTAACCAAGAAGCTTCATCATCCACTTTATCTCTATACGTTGACCCATCACATCTTACCAAGTCCATTTCATTCAAACCACCATCATCCACTCCTAAGGTCGAGATCCAAGATAAGCGTTGTGGATAATATTAAATGAAGGCATCATACTGTGTCAGTCAACTGGTTCCACCTAAGGCATATGATCTACCCATGGCAGATAGAAGATAGTCAGTAGTCACATTTCATGCTCCCCCTACACTGACATTAACTAAGTGGGGAGAGTTAAGTGAAGAAATTGTGGATCAAGGTGATATTACCTCCTGGTTGTATCAAGAAAACAATGAATTCCCCTCACCGTCTATTCAAATAGCTAAGGGCCAATATGGAAAAGGATTTAAGATAATGTAAAATGAAGGTTATGATGGGCACAGTGGGTTAGGACTACATCAAAATGGAAGGACGGAACCAATCACTGTCTCACCACAACCAAAATACCTAGGGCTAGGGTTTCCTAGTACTTCGTCACCATTTCTAGAGGAAGTGAGTCCTTATGCGGACACTGAGATATCTCATGAACCACTTCCCCTAGTTTATGATGAATCTCCCGACTCAAGCGATTGTGAGTGGGATTCCCTTTCCTCTACCAGTACCATGAACATAGATGCTCTCTTTGGAGAATTGGACCTAAAGATAAAACCTGTACCAAAATCATCTAGTCCCTGTCATAGGAAACACTTGTCCAAAAAAGAATGGCATAAGCACTATTATTGGGAAACCCTTGATCATGCATCTTGGGCACCTGACAAACCATCTTCTGACGACAGCCCTTACAATAGTCCCACATCAAAGTTTACCTACCCATAGGAAAAAGAACAAGAAGGAGTTAGTCCAAAACTTTTGTGACCATGGAAAACACTCTATATTCACCTTGTCATCTTCCACCTTCAATAACTTTGATGATGACATGCCTCTCATATATCCCGAACTTATCGACTAGGATCAACAAAGTACACCCATCATAGAAACATTCGAGAATGATGAAGCAATCATTGAGTTCATGGGACTTCGAGAAGGTATACCAAGAGGGGATCATAAAGCTGGTTTTACCATAGACTTGGATGACAAAGCATATTTTGGGGAGTCTATTTACACCTCTAGTCACAAAAATGAGAAAAATGACAAGTCCCTAGGTGAAAACCGAAAGGCGCTTTTGGATGAAGAAATAGTCAAAATAAAGAATGTATCCAAGGGTGAAAACCTCTCTGAGGTACCTGAGGATAGAGGTTTAAATATTCTCCTCGTTGAACAAGAAAAGTCACCAATTCTAGTAGAAGAGTCTATTGAAGTCAACATAAATACAGAAGAAAACCCTCAGCACATATACTTTAACACATCATTGACAAAGGCAGAACAACCCGAGTTTAAGGACTTCTTCACAAAGAGATAGATAAAATTTGCATGGTAATATGCTGGCATGCCTAGGCTAGATCCAGACCTTATATTGCACCTTCTACCATTACAACTAGGTATTAAGCTAGTCAAACAGAAGTTAAGGAAAATGCATCCGCAGATTACTCTACTGGTCAAGGCAGAACTTAAGAAACTCTTGGATGTTGGATTTATAAGAACTATAGACTATACAGACTGGATTTGAAATCTTGTACCAGTGACTAAATGATCTAGGGGCATCCGCATTTGCATAGACTTTAGAGACATCAACAAGGAATGTCCTAAGGATGACTTCCCTTTGCCACACATAGGCATGATAGTAGATCTTACAGCCAGATACGAGATGTTATCCCTCATGGATGGTTTCTCTGGATATAACCAAATCAAAATCGTAGCTAAAGAACAACACAAGACAACTTTCACGTGTCCATGGGGCACATACTATTGGAATGTTATCCCTTTTGGGCTTAAGAACGCAGGAGCTACCTATCAACGGGAAATGACTACAATTTTCCATGACTTTATACATACTCTCATGGAAGATTATGTAGATGACATTATAGCTAAATCAGAAACAAGGGCAGATCATTTGAAGGTTCTAAACAAGATATTTCAGAGGCTAGAGAATTACAACATCGAGCTAAATCCAAAGAAGTGTGTCTTTGGAGTGAAATCAGGGAAACTTCTAGGGTATATCATTTCAAGAAGAGGCATTGAAGTAGATCCAAAGAAGGTAAGAATTATCATAGAAATGCCTCCTCCTATCAGCATTGGTCAACTAAGAACACTACAGGGACAATTATAGTCCATCAGGCATTTCATTGTACAATTGGCAAACAAAATACACCCATTTCAACATTTACTCAAGAAAGGAGTACCGTTTGTGTGGACACCTAAATGTCAGGAAGCTTTCCAAAAAATCAAGGATTATTTGCTCACTCCAACTGTCTTAATGCCACCAACAAATGGAAAACTATTGATACTATACATTTTAGCAACTCAGTCGACATTAGGGCTCTTCTCGCATAAAACGATGATCAAGCTCATGAGAGACCAGTCTACTACATCAGTTGTACCTTGGTAGGATATGAATTAAATTAAACAACATAGAACATGCTTGTCTTGCCATAGTCTTTGCTACCCAAAAACTTCGGCACTATATGCTCAATTTCCAAAAAATGTTAGTTGCAAATATTGATCCACTGAAATATCTCCTAAGGCACCATTAACAGGCCAATTGGCTAAATGGGTTATGATACTTAGCGAGTATGACATCGAATATGTGGAGAGGAAGGCTATAAAAGGACAAGTGATTGCAGATCAGTTAGTAGATGCACCTATGAAGACAAACCATCCTTTGGTGGTGGATTTTCTTGACAAATTTATCTTCAACATTGACACTAGAACCAAATGGAAATTATACTTTGATAGGTCAGATACAAATTGTGGTTCAGGAGTAGGTATCCTATTTGTTACACCTCAAGGTGATACCATTCCTAAATCATTTAGGATTTCTTTCCCTTGTACCAACAACATAGTAGAGTATGAAGCCTTAGTGACAGGATTAAAAATGGCAGCTCAGTGAAAGATAAAGAGTCTACATGTTTTTGGTGATTCTCAGCTAGTAGTCTAAAAAGTAAATGATGATTATGAGACTAAGGATGAGAAAATTTTCCCCTACAAGTGCATGGCCAATAGTTTCCAATAGTACTTCGATGAAATTACCTTTCAAAAAATACCACGTATTCAGAACAAGGCTGCAAATGCTATGGCAACCGTGGGTTCCTTATTGGATATTCTGAGCAACGTGCCTAAGTTTGAGTTCCTAGTTGAACAACTATTGGTCCCTGCCTATGATGTCCCTGATTCTAAGATGGTGTGTACAATTTTTGGTCCTACTTCCCCTTGGTATAAATACATATTCGACTATCTAACTGACCAAACCTTACCTCTAGACCTATTAAATAACCAACGCAGAACCTTTATCCATAAGTCAACTAAGTACACCATCATTGAAGATACCCTGTATAGACATACCTTAGATAATTCCCTAATGAGATGTCTCGATGATGAAGAAGCACAAAAAACCTTGTGAGTGGTGCATGAGGGTATATGCAGATCCAATTCTAGTGGTCCTACTTTAGCCCATAAGATTATGAGATTAGGTTATTATTGGCCTACAATGGAGAAAGACTCATATATCTTTGTAAAGAAATGTAGACAATTTTAGACACACAAAGATTTGATAAGAGCACCAACATAGGAGCTTTGTCGATTACATCACCATGGCCCTTTGCTCAATGGGGACTTGACCTCATAGGTAAGATACACCCTCCATCATCCAACGACCATAAATTCATCATAACCACCACCGAATACTTCACCAAATGGATTGAATCTATTCCCATGACCTACATCACTGACACACAAATATCCAAGTTCATCTTAAACTATATCATTTTTCAGTATGGTGTACCCCAACCCATTATTACAGATAATGGCTGCCCATTCAAAAACCAAGAAGTATGCCATCTATGTGAGGAGTTCCATATCAAACATCATTTTTCCACCCCATATTACCCACAACGTAATGGCCAAGCTGAGGCATCTAATAAAACCATTGTTATAATCCTAAAGAAGACTATCAATGATGTTGGTCATGATTGGCACCTACAGTTGAATCCTACTTTATGGGTTTACCGCACAAGCATCCGTACTCCCACTGGCACCACTCCATACTCCCTAGTATTCAGATCCGAAGCTATCTTACCTATTAAGGTTGAAATTCCTTCCCTGAGGGTATCATTGAAAGGTCACATTGATGATGAAGAATACTGTGTATCCAAATTACAAGAGCTAGAATTACTGGATGAACGAAGACAAAAATCACTAGACCATTTGCAAGCATATCAGAATCGTCTTCGTCATAGCTATAATAGGAAAGTTCTAAATAGACACTTTGACATTGGTGACCTGGTTTTAATGGAGAATCCCAAGAATCAAGATGAATGAGAAAAGCTAGGTACGTTTGAACCTAATTGGTTAGGGCCTTATATTGTCACAAAAGCTTTTGGATCAGGAGTGTACCAACTCTCTACTCCTGAAGGAGAGCCACTTTTTTCACCAATTAATAGCCTGCATTTGAAAAACTTTTATGCATAGCTTCTGAGAGTCTTTGTCTTAATCAGAAAAGTACAAAAAAATAAAATGAAAAAACAAAAAAATGGTTACCTTGATGAAAACGTAGCAAACATGCATCTTTGTAACACCAAAAAAAATGAAAAATCAACAAAAGAGTAAAGAGAAATAATTCATCCAATAGTGAAAACCACTTCGGTGGCACTATGGATAAGTACCATGGTGAAAACCTGGCAAATAGGCGCCATGTGTAGGCAAACTCGCTCTTTCGTCTACCATCATTCCAATCAGACTATTTCACCATCCCTCATAATAAATGGTTGTCCTATCCATTGCTTGGAACAATTGACATCAAAGTATATTCTGTCACATTCCCCACTCCATCTCGCATGTCTTATTCCCAACTGGGGGAAAATCCTTGTTTTGTGCCATGAGGGTACATTACACCATCGGAAAATGTCCTGAAAAAATCCAAAAACATTAGAAAAATTCAAAAAGACAAAAAAATAAAATCAAAACATATCAGAAAATCCCAAAAACAAAGTCAGTCATGTTAAGTCAGTCGTAGACATAGTCAAACTACGTTGCCTCTGTGAATGGATGTAAGAAAGGCCATCAGTCGATGTGCCCCTAAGGCATTGGGTCTGTGTGTCTAGGTTTTTCATGTATCACGCACATTAAAATCATGGCTCTTCGTATATTCAAAGTCATTGATTGTGTTGAACTATGAGGTCTCTGCGTGTACAATGTAGGCAAGGCTAATCAATCGATGAGCTCCCGAGACTGCACTAGGTTAGTCCAATAGGGTTTATCACATTCACATTCACTATCACACACATTGCATACCATCAGCTTAAGTTTGTATCTTTAGTTAGTTATGTCAGTTAAAGTTTGGTCGAACTACGAGGTCTCTACGTGTAAAACGTAGGCAAGGCTAATCAATCGATGAGCCCTCAAGGCCGCATTAGGTCAGTCCTTTAGGGTATCATCTCAAGTCATACATGATCAATACACACACACACTTTTAATCAATCAAGGAATCAAAACAAGTCATGCATCAACAAGGCAACATCTCAAAATAGTCATCAAGTCAATATCCAACACATTGTCAAAGTGATCAACTTATGTCTTAGCAAGATATATCTTTTTTTTCAACAAACATCATCAAATTGTCATAGCCTCGTGTAGCTTGTCACATCAATGGCATCAGGCTCCAATGTCTTATATGGCACGTGTCTTTCTGAAACTAGGCTTTGTCATGTCTTACATAGATAGTCACCATGTTGAAACCAAACTCAATGTCTTATTGTGGTATGTGTCATCCCTCGCATTACGCTATGTCAAACATCAAACAATCAAACAATCCCACAAGATCAAGTTTTGGTGAATAATTTTATTTGGCTTTATGACTTTATATCTTATTTTGTCTTATCCTTTTATCAATTTTTGAATTAGTTCGTTTACTAGCTTTCTCAAGAATGTCTTAGGACTCTTTTTCTTTGGCTGTTGTCTGTCAACTATCTTTTTAACTTTGGTTTTTGAGTCATGTTACTAATTTTCTCAAGGATTTTCTATCAAGGATTTAGACGAGCAATGACTTCTCATGACCCGTCTTTTATTTGTTTGTTGTCTTTGGTTTGTTAAAATAAAACAATTGGTGCAATCTTGTCATTAGTATGAGTTAAGACACTCCTTGCCTACGACTATCTGTTTTTCATAAATGGATGAATTTTTACACTTTTTACACTATGGTTTGTCTCATATCATGGTGTGTACTATCCATTTGTGTCATGTCCCACCCAATGATGATAAAAAGAAAGCATAGCATATTTGGCAATAAATCGAAGATCATATGTTTTTCAATCAATCAACCTTCGCTATTTCTTACTAACATTCTGAATCATTCATGCTAACATTTCTCTTCTCTGACATAATGATAAAGTCCTATGACACAACAAAAACATTAGATAATTTGCATTTCATGCATATAGAGACATTAACATCTTCATTACATATTTACGATATCATTGCATAATAGGCAGTCCATCATCATACGATACATAATGGAAACATTACATGTACATTTCACCATCACATATAAATAAAATCATATAGAACATTACATCCATTATCATAAGCATATAGAATCATCCATAACATCATAAACTTCTTAAACTCATCACAGGTAGAAAATTTCATTCATAATACATATACATACATCATCTAGGAAACATAATCATATAGACGCAATGCATCATCATAAAATAGAACCACATATCATATAGAAGCCGCTAAAAATCATATATATATCGCTCAAAATAATGTGTCATACTACAATGTCAAAATGTATCCATAAATAAAAATGAGCTCGTAGGCTCTCTGATCAAAATACAATGTCTACATATATAACAATATCAACTTGTCCCACTACCACTACTATCATGTGGTGAAGGTGGTGAAAACTGCCTCAGAGGTACTCTCTATGAGGTGGAAGGCCTGTCATACAAACTTGTCCTCAGAGATCCTACCACACCCTCTGAACTCTATGTCCTAGTCTGACTCCTATCCTATGATCTCTGGCGATGAACCTCTGAAAAGATAGGATCTCATTTCTCTTCTAGCATCACTGATTCATATAAATCCTTCTAATATGATGCTCTCTCAACTGATCTAACTACCTCACGAGTAAAACCATCATATAGGTGCCACTGCAAAGGCGTCTAACCTCTATGAACTGTTGCTCTATCTCCTATCTCTAGGCTACTGGCTGATCCCTCTCCATAAGAGCACTATCTCTCTCCATAAAGGCACTGTCTCTCTCTATCTGCACGGTATCAAGATTTGTTCTCATCAGTCTCAACCTCTCCTCCAAAGCCTCCTTGTCACTATCTCTAGGAGCCTCCTCATCCCGTCTCCCCTCAAAAATCCAATCTCGGAGCTCTCTCTCCTGCTCCTCCATAGGTATCTCCTCCTCAATATCATCCTCCCCATAGCCTACCAGAATACCAAGAGGATCAATATCCATGTCTGCTTCCTCATCCTTTGCAAGGTCCTCTCTACCAATATCTACCTCTGCATGCTCCTCTGCTATTGCCTCCTCAATAGCATGCTCATCTCCAACCTATGCCTCTGCTCCACCTATGAGGTCCATCATCGATACATCCTCCACCTCTGCCTCTCGAATAGGTGATATTCCACCTACTCGTCCACCTCTCCAACCTCTTCATCCTCGCCTACGACCACCACCGTTACCATAATCACCACCACCCCTACCACCAGCTCTACCACCACCTCTCCCTCTACATTGTCGTCTCATCCCTATGCCTCGTCTCTTAACTGGTGCCAGCTAATCCAGATATGTATATGGAATCGGACGATGCTCTGCCCACCATGCATCATATGCAGCTGTAGTCCCTGGATCTACTACTCCATCTCTCCATCCCCACTGTAATGGCTATAAAGCCTATATCTCTACCTCTACAGTAGCTACTAGAATCATAGGACCCCAGTGTGGAACCTCTCTGGAAGATCGAGCAAACTTTGCTCTACCTCTAGGCTCATCCTGAACCTCTTTGAACTGTCTCAAAACCCAATCTGGAAAGTGTCTCTCAATAATATGAACACTCGAAATAGTCCTCCCAATTAGGTACTGTGTCTTCCTGCAATAAGTCAAATGCTCATCCTCATCATACCATCTCTCACAATCCATGTATGGCCTGCAAGTGACCTGATCCAATATATCAAGTGCATGTCTCCAGTAACCTGTATCTCTAACTTGACTCTGAGTGATGTTTCCCGTATACCAGAAAACATATGGAGATCTGGTCGGTCGCTCTACAGTCACAAGCATATGAAATACCACAATGCGCTCCCATGCCCAAACCATGAGCAGCGTGGTACCACAACTCATAGACTGTGCGTCTCTAAATACTATGTCGTGTAGATGGAAGTATAGAATGCCTAGCAGACATGGACCCCAAGCATACACAGTCTCTCTCTAGCATCCCCACCAACATCTCTCACCACCCAACAGGAAAACCATGACCTCGCCGGTCTGGAAGAACTATCCCCCATATCAATGTACATAGGATATAGTCTATCCTATCATATATGTCCGCCAACACCTACCATCTAATTTTGTAGTGCTCTATCCCTAGACTCCTAATATCATCATACTGATAGAATCTGGAAAGCTCACTAAGCCCACTCTCCTCTGATAGGCAGTCTCAATATCCTATATACGTCCTCCAATGTCACTATAGCCTCCCTAGTCGACAGATGAAATGATGATGTCTTTGAATTCCATCAATCACACAACACAATCAACATGCCTCTATTTTCCCAAATTGTGAGCATAGTAAGCATATGTTGTAGTTCAAGTATCCATGGTAAATGATTCTTAGCACTGACCAACCAAGATCTCAACTCGAGAGTATTGGAATGTGTCTCTCGAGTATATATTGGATCTAAAACAACCTGCATTTCAACCAACATGTCAAAATTTTCAAGTTTTTCTTCGAATTTTATTTTTCGTAAAATTTACCAACCAAATGCAGCTCAATATAACATATACAGTGCATTCATACAAATGCGTTGCATCACAAGAATTTGCATTGCATATTTCATATGTGTTGCACAAATTCTTACCATTTCAAACAAAATGCATATGCGACTCAGAAAAAAAAATGCGATGCATTTTAATTCATATGTGTTGGATGCCTAAACTAGCCTACCTAAGCCTAAACATCATTTTGCAAATGCGTCATTCCGTAGACACATACATTGCACAAAAATGCATATGCGTCGAACACGAATGACCGCATTTGCAAAATAAAATTTACATGCCTAAAACTACGTGCAAAACAAAATTTCAAAAGCTCGTTTTAGGGTACATACCGGTGGTCCTGCATCAGCTGGCCATCTGTAATTCCATATCTAATAACCGTGATGTGTAGTGTAGGGAACTAGAGACATTTTCCTCCTAAGCTCAGAGCAACTTCCTCAATTCTTCAACTCTTCTTGGTGCAAATGAATTGGTTTTCAACCTAATTCCTATTTATACCTAGGGTTTGGGTGGCATTTCTTCTGACCTTGTCTATTGGACGCTTAACCTTTCAACTTCTAATGACTCGTACATGTCCATATCACATCCAGATTCAATTATGTCACCTCCATAGCAATTCTGACCATGAAATTGACTTATCGGGAATATTTCCTGAGTTTTTTTATTTTTTCAAAAATTTGTCAATTTTCCCAAGGGGCATACTCTAACCTATTTCACACTGGGGCACGATCGGGCATATTTTCTTTGACACAACATCGTAACAACATTGTATCAAAGAGGGGCAAACTGTAGTCACCGAAAATTGGTCTAGGCCTGCGAGCACCACTTTCGACATAATTCTCTATTATCCATGGCCATGATTAAATAATGTTAATTATTTAATTACCTTTCTAATATATATTTATTCTATTAATTAAATACCCCCTTTTAATTAATTCATAAATGACCTTTATTCAACTTGATTAATTAAATAAATCATATTTTTTTAATTATGTTGCTAACTAATTAATTCTTCCTTCTTAATTAAATAATTTATTATTTAATTATCCCTTTGTCATACTTCAACTATGATTAAATATTTATTATTTAATTATTCAATTCCACCTTTTCAATAGTCAAATTAAATAAATTACCTTTATTTATTTAATTAATTAAATCTTTCATTTTCGAATGTTGAATTAAATTAACATTTAATTCATATTATTAATTATGTATGTCACATTCTTTTATCATTCAGTTATCTAATCATTCACTCGCCATCTGACTCAAGATCTATTTTTAAATCCACCAGTTATCTCCAGGTTTGGTATCTGACCGTCTTTGTGAGAGGACTCTCTGTCACAACTAGTCAGTTAACTAGTTCTAACTCTCTGTCTTTTGGAGGTTGGATAACCTTTGCCCTTTTGTCAACCATCTATGCTTACTACCTATCATAGTCATTATGTTACTGCAATTCAAAAATATATGGAAAATGGTTGAGAGCAACTCCCACAGTAAAGCTTCGTACAACAACATCTCAAAGTCACATGAAGCCTAAAAATCCCATCCAGAAGATCAAGGATGATGTTGTCTACTCTTTTGGATAATATATATCTAAATCCAATTTACACGGAATCATGAAAGTCCCCACACTGAAATTTATGTAACCATCTCCATGACTTTCTTAGAGTACGAGCATGGCTTATTTTGTAAATAGTCTTTTTATAAGTTAGAAATAATTCAGACTGTTTGTTGTTTGGTGAAGACATCTGACAAACCAGTGGGTCTTCCTCAAACATGCCTTTGACTAAAGTTAATCTATTCAAAAATATTAAAGATGTTTAATTCTATTAAATTATATATAATATCAGTCTTGTGACTATTTATCAGAAGGGGGGAGAGCTCATCTATTTGAGATTTAAGATATTTGAAATATTGTTTTTTCTTGAAAGTAGCACATTTGAGATTTATACAACATGAGTTGTGCATGAATGCATGCCATTGAAAAAAGTTCTATTTTCCAGGGCGTGGCATGAATAGGAGAAGGGGTTATCTAAGGATTTTTGGATAATGTAGAGGAAAAGCTAAATATAGTTTTCTTGTTAGGTATTCTTAATATTTGTGGCATTTTAAGCTACAATATCTAGTGGTGTCACACAAAGATTTCTTGTAAATTGTTGTGTATCGATTCATGTTTTTGTCTTGTGCTCTTGAGGTGAATGGGTAGAGTCGTAATTTGTTTCATATATCTTTCTAAAAAATAATATAGATTTTATCATTGATAATATAAATTTTATCATTGATATTCAATCAAATATTTGCTAGTGTTGTAATTTGTTTCATATATTTTTCTAATAAATACTATAGATTTTATCATTGATATTCATTCAAAAGTTCTTTAAATAGAAGTTATGCAAAGTATGTAGAGCACTTCCTCTTGTAGAGAAATCAATGTGGTTTTTTAGCTTTTCTACAATAAAGTTGTTCCTCAAGATTAATATGATTAGGTGTAGGGATAGGATTATCAAATTGATATAAAAATGACGATTTTAATGAGTTGTTTATAATATTATAAATTAATTGTGTAGATTTATTTTAATGCGATGACTTAGTAAGAGAGTATTGGGTTACACCCTAGGGTAAATGAAATCAGAAGGGTAAGAATGTTATTATTATCATATGAAATTTTTCATCCTCATATGTGATCAAGGATACTCCCCTTACAAACAAAACTCATCATGACACACAGGTTTGCACAACAAAAATGCAAGAAGAAAATGGGCTTGTTTTATTCTCTGGAATGAAACAAAAATTACATTATTCAACCTTATTATATGGCTATCTCACTATAGTTATCTACCAAATTGCAGATCAGAGTATCACTCTTAGTTCTTCCTTTACCAATAGGTGATCGACCTTTCTTCTCTACTTCCCAATCTCATCATCCACCTCCTAATCTGCCACTAATCGACTCTGTGTCTATATACCATACTCCTCCTTCATGTCAGTCCAACCTCTTGACATAATTTTCCTTCCATTTTCCTTAGAACCACCCCGTCATCCAATACACATCCTGATCTTGTAGGAAGTTATCTCTAGTGGAGCTTTTAAATTTTTTCCCCTTGTAGGTATGTTTTGTCCTTAGCTCTAAGTGGTTGTGTCATGGGTTTTCTTTTCAAGCATTTACTTGTTATTGACGGTGGTCGGTCACTTAAGTGGTCTTTTATCCCTTTTTGGTCTTGACTTTACCGACCCCGTTTACCCATCCTTTCGATCTTTTGGCATCATGAATACTATATATTTTTATAGTGTTAGGCTATTGAATTATTTTAGAGTAAACCTCTAAATAATATTTTCAACCTTGAGGGTCATTTCCCCATCCACCTAGTCAGTCCCTTTCTTTATGAATAACCTTTTCGCATGTACAGATTGCACAGCTATCGGATGAAATGATTTTAATCTTGAACGTTGCTCGCAGACCTCACAAGGTTTTTGCTAATGCCACAAATTTGGTGTGAGGCGTGCGAGATGCTGCCATCTATCAAGATTTGATGGTGGGGACCAATTTTGCTCGTTGATCGATGATGGAGGCTGATGCCGACAACTTTTTTTGTACAGACGCATCGTGGCCATTCCTCGCTGACCTCACGTAATTAAAACTATAGTTTCAATAATGTTGTGAGGTGTGTGATTTGGTGACGCATGGACTCCGATGTTGTGCACTGATAACAAAGGTGGGGCCCATTTCATGTTGATGTGGTGCCCGGTAGGTAAATATATTTTCTGTTTGGTGACTAGAGGGTGGACGTGGCATTTTCAAACTATTTTGACTAAATATGAGCCGTTCTCATGGCTAACATTGCATTTGATCGACGACTCGTATTTAAAAATAAACTAGTATTGTACTATAGCCATTTTATCTCGTGCGAGTGAATAGTAATGGCCGAGTTTGAATCTACCTGCATAATTAAATGCTAAAATTTGTGAATTACTATTTATGTGCTATATCTCTACATTGAGGAAGAATTGCTTGGTATCAAGTGAAGCAGGCTGTGGTTACGATTTCTCAATTTCGCTGCCCTAGATGTTATGCAAGTAAAACCATAAGTAGCACATACACCATTTCTTGTAAATTCAGAAGATTTTATGGTTGCTTCCTAGACAATTCGTGATTGTTTCCTGATTCTATTCTTGAAGAATTGTTTGAATAGATTCGCTTTTAGAGCTTTTCTAGATAATTGCTAGGGATTTTTGAATATTGAAGAATTTTTTGTTAAGGCTAAAGGAGAAAATTGTAATTGTTTTCTATCTAAAAATAAGCAAACCCTAGCTCTAATTATCATTTGTCTAGTATAAATGGCACCCAAGGCCCAAACTTTTGGTTCTGAAACCACTACCAAGTCTTTATCCCAAGATATTATTGATTTGTTACAACCCTCTACTAGCAAGAAGCAGGAGGGAAAGGTTTTATTCGATGGACCTCGACTCTTGGAGGGATTGACAAATAAGGAATGTGCAATTCAAGATGCTAAGTTACGATACACCAGGTGGTAGTTGTTCTCCAATTGGTTTGTGAACATGAATTTGTTGGTTCCTTTGTGTAACCCCTAGAGGTTAGACCTGGGTAAATTGGTGGTGCCTAATGTTTATATGGATGTAGATCTTTTAAAGGACATTGCTGCTAGATATGACCCTATGGCCTGAATTGTCAGAACACATGCTAGTGTGTAGATGATTAAGATAACCAAAGAAGAAATTGTAGAGATTTTCAAATTGCATGAATGGATTCGGGATATGGTTCTTGTCGACTTGGAGGTTTTTAGACAAGAATATAGAAATACTAGGGGTTTGTTCAGAACATCTTTTCTAATACCTCATTTGGCAGTCTCAAGAAGAGGAAAAAATCAAAAGAGGGTAGTAATTGGCAAGAATGAGCTTGAACCTTTTCATATGGACTATTTCTCTAGTTATTTCAAGAAGACTATTTGTGCTTTATGTCAGGTTCTGGGAGTCAGCTTAAAGAAAACCTTGCCTATTGATATTATGTATATGGCAATAAATCTCCAGCACCCGGGTTTTAATGTGATATATGATTTTTCCACTTATTTGGCAGAGAAGATGCACAGGGTCTGGTAGCCCTAAAGGAGGGAAAGAATTGGGTTGGATTTAGATGGTACTCCTTCTTAATCCACATGTTTCTATATAGGGGTCAAGCTGTGTTCGAAAAAGATATGGAATTAAAGAAGAAGGAAGATAACATTGAAATGCCTGTCCAATATTGGACAAGGATTCTTGACATGCATGATCATAAGTTTGATTATGTAACTTTCCATAATGTCTTTGGATCTAAATTAAGGAAGGCTCTGGTTCGTGACCCCCCAAGGATCCCAAAAGAAACTCATGACTTCTTGAGGCCGATGGAGAGAAGGCCTAAATTGAACATAATGCACAATTGGGGAGACATTATCCCCTATCATAATACCATAGTTTTTAGGGTTTTTTGCACTAATGTCAATCCAAAGGTTCTACCAAGGGAGGTGCCCCTTAGAATTGGATTCTTGGAAATCATGAGGTAGTTGGGAGGCGCTCAATAAATACACTTGCCAGTTGAATAGAAGAAAGGTTATTTCTTCCTTGAATATACAACATTTTCCAATTTTGTTATGGCAAAAGGAGGATGGAAGGATTTGCACATATTGCTCAGGCCTTATAGGCTAAGGACTGTTCACCCCAGGAATCATGATCCTAAGGGTTTCATCTCTCAAATGAAGGAAAAGAATCGGACATGAGCTTTTGTCCACAATTTCTACTTTCCTGAGTACATCATCAAGAATATTTTTGATTTGGAATTACAAGATAAGAGAAAGGCACTATACATTGCATACTCTAAAATGGTAAAAAGTAAGCAGGAGAAAATACCTGGTTTCAATCCCATACCTAATGTTAAAGATGAGTTTAGTAGGGAAATGCATGCTATTGATAAATTTGAGAGCTTGGTTGGGGTTTTAAAAGATGAAAGGGTTGTGGAAGAAAGGGGAAAATCAAAAACCATTGAGGAGTACCCTGAAGTAAAGCTAGATGAGAGGCCTACTTATTAGCCCCAAAAGAAGATAAGGGTTTTTTCTAGAAGAAAGGGAAGTAGGGCTGAAGATGTTGCTAAAAATATTGCACCATCTTCTTCAAGGTAGTCAGTACAAAATGTTGTTGATTTGGATTCTCCTCCAATTTTTTCACACCAGGCTTGCCCACCATCACCTAAGAGGTAGAAGGTTGAAAGAGTTAAGATTGTTGATTGTGATGGTGATGAGGATGATGACATTATTGTGACCCTCGATGAAATGCATCCTGAGATGCCATTGGACCCAATTGATACTGCAATAGGTTCAGGTACAGTTTCTTTGAGGTTAGGGAAAGATGAAATCAAAGGAATAACAAGCAATGATGACATGAGAATAGAAGCCTATAGAGAGTTCATGATGGATGACTCTTTTATTCAAACCAGTGCTTTTAAAGATTTTGTGTGGAGAGCACATACTAAATTATATGCTTGGAAGGTGGCACATGAGAGAAGTCTGCATACAAAACTCCTAGAGAAGGTAATTCAAGTTAAGGTCAGGGAACAGATGACAGACAAACTCAAAGCAATAACACCAGAGCAAGGTCAGGAATTGGTACAAAAAAGTGGAGTATTGCTACTCCCTGAATGGGATATCAATGATGTTGTGGTTTTTAACACAATAAGAAGAGCTAATAAGACACTTTTTGCTATTGAAGAGGAGGCTACATTGGCACTCAAAGGATCAGCCTTTAGTGAGGAATGTGATGCTTTGGGAATCTGGTCCCTATCCACTGGCTCTAAAAAACCAATTGTTGCAGAACCGCCTGACTTCAGTGGTCACTTGGTTGTGAGGAGAGTTGCTGACAATCCAAATTGGAAGCTACTGATATGGTCATGAATGTTGCCAAATTCACCAGAGCGACTGTTGAAGATTTGACCAAGGACCGAGATACTCTGAAAGGCCAATATAATGACATTATTATTGAATATAATAAGAGTCAACAAAAGGTAGTAGAGTTAGAAACTGAATTGGCTTTATTGAGGCAACAAATGGATACCATGAGGTCTCAAAAGAAAGCTAGTTCTAGACACACTGTTCCTGACCCACCAGTAGAGCAGTCTCAACCTTCTACACTAGCACAGTCTTTGGCTACTGTTCCATATAATATGGGACAAGTGCCTATCACTATTGAGAGGGCTACTAGCCCTGGAGGAGGACTTTCTAGGGAGAAATTGATTCATTAGGTTGAAGAATATAAGGAGATGGTGAAGCAAATATGGGATGCAACAGTGAGAAGCAATGCAGTGATAGTGAACACTGTTTTGAAGCATTTAAACAATGTTCATGCAAATTATCTCCTAATGTTGCAAGCATTAAAAATGTTTCCAAGGGATAAAGAATTGGCTATTCCATTGCTAAACAAATGGAGCCCTAGAATGGAGAAGTTGCAATTCATGGCAGTAGGAGCAAAACAACATGGTGATAAATATCCTACTGTTATAGCAACATATCAATTGGTCAAGGGAATTGTTGAGCAGAAGTTTCAGGGATTTGCTGCCCCTATGGAATCCAAGATTAAATTGCTGAAATATGTGTATGATGGAAAGGACCTAACCCCATTGCCTCATATTTTACATAGTCAGGATGAGATTAAATCCTTGCAGGTTTGAAAGGAGAAAATGAATAATATAATGATGTCTCAAACACATGAGATATGCAAAATGTTGACATCCGCATTCTAGAGAATACATTGGAAAAGTTCTTTTTTATAAGTTTCTTAGAAAACTTTGATAAAAAGGCCACATCAATAATGGAAAACTATGCTCCCTATCGAAGCAACATTGATCAGGTTGTGGCTTTCTAGTGGCCTTCCGAGGAGGAGTTTGAATTATGGAAAAAGGTGTTCACTGATGAACTAGAATTATGAGTGTTATAGTCGAGAATTGCAACTTGGTCATGTATAATATGGGTCTGGCCTTAGATATTATATTCTAAAATTGCATTCTCTTTTTGACTCAAAGTACAGGGTGTTGAGGTGGAGTTAATACTATAATGGCTAAGCATGCATTCGATGTATGGGGAGTGGCCTTTGGAGCAATGTTTTCTTTCCTCCTTATCAACTAATGATGATCTATGTCTTATGCTCTCCACTCGCATAATAGAATTGTAACTGAATCAGGAGTTAGCAGTCCAATAAAAAATGGACATGTGTACTCTCTGACCTGAAGCTTGTTGGTTCCCTTGTTTTATAAAAGGGAATTCTAGGCCGAGAGAGAGCTCTGTCGAAATATCCAAAATATGAGAAATAAGAGTCTAGTAATATAGAGAGTATGTATTGTAAGTCCAGTTTTTAAAGTTTTGAGTCAAATTGGAGAACTTTGTTAATGATGGGGTTTTTGAGCATGTTTGTGTCAAACTCATGAATATTTGGAGTTTATTTTCTCTCCTATTATGTTATGTTACATGGATTATTAATGAAATATCGATCAAAGATGATTTTCATTTGTTCTTTACTATGAATTATGTTTAAATATAGCTCTGGTTCAAAGGATTGGTTAAATGCTTCAGTTAACTAGTAAATTCATGAAATCTAACAAATAGGATTCATAAAGGAGTAATAAACTCAGGTATAGATATATGGGTTGTAATGCAATTCATAATATATCATAAGTGTTCAAAATGAAATTTACCCTGTAGTTCAGTTTTCTCTTTTGACTCTGTGCATTGGGATATGGCACTGGAATTCTGATTACATTTTATTCTCGCATGCTTTGTGTTATGGCATTAGGATATTTTACTCAAACATTTCCTATCAATTTACTTTATGTGGAGTTTGCAATTCTTTGTTAAGTGGACATGAGTCTTTTTAAGGAATAGCCAATTTCTTGAAGGATTTCATCATTTAACATTAATTGGGGATCTATCTATTGCTTACCTATGTGCAAATCAATTGTTTAAATGATGTGTTCTAAGAGCACATGTTAGGGAATACCATCTTGGATTTTACAGAGTCCGAACTGTAGGAGAATAAGCCTTATTTCTATTCTCGTTAAGTTGGCCATACTGCTCCTAGTCTTTTATTATTTAATGTAGCAAGTTCATAGGAGCTTCTAGGAAACATGTGTGGATTGCAATAAAAAAAATCCAACAATCTCATTATCAGCAACTTCAACCAACAACTTCAAGTTTGATTTCATTTATCCATTGATCACACTGATCAACAACAATGATGTGGAATCAATGATTAATATTGTTCCATGTGTTGCCAACTCATTCATTTCTCGATCACCATTTTTCTACTCATGTTTCATCCACCTCCCACTATTACAATACCGAGGGGACTTCAATCCTCTCACCCTAATATCCTATTGTCACCTCGATGCAGTTCACTGCCAAACAACACTATACCACTCGACCATGGCCCATTCAAATGACCCTCGCGATGTTCGTGGATTACCTCTATACCACAAACTCCTTCACCAAACCATCGCAAGGTTGCAATTTCTATACCGCCATACCGTAGCCTCCCTTAACATACTATCGTGGGCTTGCAGTTCTATCCTACCATGTCGAAGGGACTCAATACTTCATCTTGCCAAAATGAGAACCTCCCTTTGATGATAAATATTCTGACCCATTCACTATTGTTGTTAACTCCATTGAAATGTCGAAGGGACATTAGATAAGGTCCCATCAAAGTCACCATGTCACACTGATGAGCCAATCCATTGAAGCGTAGAGCTCCAGATTAAACAAAGGTGTAAACGCAAAGTGTAAATTTTGTAACTCAAAGCCCGACTGCTATACTTAGTAAACATAAGTTGATTAGCCCTTATTGAGAGAAAACAATCACAAATTGATGCAAGATTTCTCTTCACCCTAGATGCTCCTATATTAGAGACTCGAGGTAATTCAAAAATGTTTCATGAGTTGAACTCATAAACATTTGTAGATATTGTGCTTATCCTAGACCCATCTGTCTACCTTATTTTTTTGAACATCTTTTTGAACCTACCTCTACAATTTTATGTCCCTTCCATCCCTCATTCTTCCTCTCTTCCTTCCACTTTTCACATATTCCAATTCCCACCAGTTTGCACTATGAAATGTTGGAAAATCATAATCATCAATTTTATCTTCTTTAGTATAATAAGGACACTCATGCATTGCCTCTCGCCCTATTACCACTACAACAATAGTTCCATTTTCAATCTCCATTTGTTCCATGTGTTCCTCCTTTCCTATATTTCCTAAAAAGTAATTCTCAAATACAAATTCAATGTCAATATCATAATCAAAATACTCATACTTTCCATCTCCCTCCTCTGTATGCTTATCAAGAATACAATAAAAATATTCTTCCTTTTCATCCTGCAATAAACTATCATCCATACAAATCTCTTTATCACATGAGAAATCATCAATTGATGCAAACAAAAGCTCATCAACCAAATCAACATGCACTCTCTCACCTTCTTCCTTACTTACAATTGTAGTACCTTCATTCATCAGTGTACTCACTACTGAAATATTTCCATCTACACTAATCTTATCATGCTCACTTAAACCAGTAACAACATTTTCACAAAAAATGGATTTTACCTCTTCTTTTTTTACCAAAAATTTAATTCTACCCCATCTGTATGCAATCAACATAGCTACAACTTGCATTAGTGAATCCTAATCTTCATCCTCATCCTCTTTAACTAATTGTCTAACTCCATTAACCAAGAATTTTCTAGGGTTATTGCATACATTTTCTTCTTCTTTATTCAGAGGTTTCAATTTGTGCTTGAATCCATATTTCATCAAATAGTAGGTATTAGCATACCCATCATGCAATGCTTTCTTGTCAAACTACCAAGGTCTACCCAATAACAACTGAAAAGAAACCATAGGAATAACATCAAGAAAAAATTCATCATGGTAATCACCTATCTTAAACTTTACCAAGCATTTTTAATTCACCAAAATCTTACAGTCATCCTACAACCAAGAAATTCTATATGGATTTAGGTGCCTTCTCCTTTATATCTATAAATTGTTCACTATTTCTCCTAAAACAATATTTTCAGTACTACCACCATCAATGATAACATCAAAAACTTTACGTTCACACTTACATCGAGTGTGAAATAGTATCTTTCTTTGGTCAGGTTCCTTCTCTTCATTCAGCAAGGCTCTTTTGACAACAAGGGACTCACCCCTTTCAGCATCTTCAAAATGTGACAACTGAGCATCTTCATGTACATGGGCAACTCGAGCATTACCTTTTAGTCTTTTTTTTGTCCTTCCTTGATATTGAGGACACTCAAAGAGCCTATATACTTCTTATCTGCATTGAAAACATGTTCCTTGGAAGCCTCCTCTTCCTGGTCCTCATCCAGATCTTCCTCTACCTCTATATTTCTACTCATGGGACTTGTTTGAGCCTCACCCCTTCCATATTTTTCATCCTTAATGTCTAATCTAGTTCATCCTCTCTTTGCTTCACATAACTTTTACCTTTCCCTTTCTCTTATTCTCAAATTTCATGTTCAATCTTTCTTCTAGCTTCAATTTAAATTGATATGCATCTTCAATGGTGTATATTATTACTAATTCCAACTCCTCTTGTATGTTGGGTTTTAACCCATTGAGATAACAATCTACTTTATCCTTATTCGCTTCAAAATTTCCTATTCTAATCAGGATCTTGTGAAATTCCTCTATGTATTCCTTCATCGTCCTCAATCCTTGTCTCAAATTCTACATCTTCTTGAGTAGCTCCAACTCATAATCAACTAGAATAAATTGCTTCTTCAATTTTCCCACCATTTTGTCCCACTTAGAAATTTTATCCTTCCCTTGTCTTCCTCTTCCAAGCTAGATCTCTTTCCACTATGAACAATGGGTGAAATGGGAAGATGAAAGGGGGTACCTTTTCCTCCCACTTTACCTATGTCATTCAAATATGTCCTAAGAACCCTAATAGGATTGACTATCAACCTCTCAAGGTGATTCAATACACAATTAGGACTTAGGAGGGGGTGTTCTTTCAAATTAAGGGGTTCACCACCAAGCAAATGTTTGGAAAAGACAATGTTTGAAAACACACTATGATATGCAAAACACTCAAAATGAGCTAAATGAAGCTTACAAATACTAAAAATGAACATATTTATCTTCTCTGACCAATGATGTATCTGGAGTTAGCTATCAAATCCGAGACACACCATGATGTGAAAACAATACTTTCAAATAAAACACATCAGGATGCTACCTTCCGTCCATCTATGAGAACTAGAAAACCCATGAAGCCTCTAGGAAACAAGATGCAGGGGATCAGAAAATTCTCATAGATGCAATTGCAAAGAAACTGGAAAAAATCAAGCTAGTTGCTAAGAAAATTAGGAAAACACAAACTGGCTGAGATGGTTTTGAAGAAGAAGAAAAAGAAAGAAATGAAAAGACCCAAGAGCAACCAAAAAAAAAATGATTATAGTGTAGAGAAGAGCAAGAAAGGATGAAAAGGAAGAGATCATTGAGACATCCATGAAAAAGATCTTAACCATCTGCAATAATGACCATGCCCAAAATCAAAGAACATAGTTTAGCTAATCAAGAAGAACCTGGTTTTTCAAATAAGGAGTCTGAAGAAGAAGATTCTAATGTAAATACTCTTGAAACATTTGATAGTGATCCTGATTCTGAACTTTCTGTAAATACTGTAGACAATGAGTTTGATGACTTAGATTTGGATTTTTCTAATTACAAGAATTTTCAAGATGTTGAGCCATGGGAAACCATGAAGAAAATTGCTGATATAGATATTGAGATGAAAGATGTAGTAACAGAAAATGATAAGCCTGGGCAGCTTAGGCCATTTGCTGAAAGTGGCTATATTCTCAATATTGACAAAATTGTGGATCCCTTTAATACTATCTTCACTTGGGTAGATACTCTTGAAAACATGTTTGATAGGAGTGACCAATGGAACAAACCTACAAAAGTTTTGTATGCAGTCAGATTATTGTCTGGTAAACTCAGAAACTAGTGGAACAACTTACTAGATCATGGTAAAAGAAGTCCCATAGATTAAAATATAGATTGCATCAAGCAAAAGGACATGGGGAAGTATGATATCTTTTCTTCTAGTTTTTCATGATTTTAGGTCTTCACTGATAGATCTTTTCTGTGGTGAAACTTCAAATCAACTAACAAAACCCAACAAGATAATCCAAATTTTGAAGTTAAAGAATTTGGCCAAGTTTCACTCATATAATTTAGTCTTTGAAGCCTTTATGATTGCAACAAATGAACTGCACGACCTAACCACAAAACAATACTATTTAAATTCTTTATCTTGTGGTTTAAGAACATGGGTTGAAGACTACATCATCAGAAAAGAGCATAAGATAGTAGAAGAATGTACTTTTGCAGAATTAAAAGGATTTATTGGCTATAAGGTAGAAAAATAATGTCTGATAGGAGATTTTCTAGCCAATAAGGAAGAATACAATTATACATGTAACTTAAAGGAATTTTTTCACTTACCACCTGTTAATCAGCTCGAAGACTTCCAACAACTCAAACAGTTCAAAAGGAAAGGATGTGGTAAGAAATGTAAGTGCAAAGGATGGTCCCAAAACAGATTTGAAGGAGAACGTACATTCAAAAGAAGTAAATTTGGGAAGCATGACAAAAGAAGATACAAAGTGGTTCCATACAAAAGGAGGAGTTTCTCTAGACAACCACCACCATATCTGCTAAAAAGGAGAAATAGGAAGGTCCCTAAAGGAATCAAATGTTTTATTTGTAAAGGACCTCACTATGCAAAAAATTATCCTAAGAAGCTGAATCCTGGTACAAAAATTTATGCAATCTTTGAATATGAAAATTAGGATTGGGAAATAGTAAATAGTAAATATGTTTCCCCTGAAATGAACAATATTTATGAATTAATTGAAATTGTTCTTGATAGTAGTCATGTGCTAAAATTCAAGGATATTAAAGAAAGAACACACCACAATGAAAGGAAAAGTTCCTCTTCAGAATCTGAATCCTCTTTTGAAGATGAAGATTATTTAGTGTCTCTTCTCAAGAACACCCTGGGAGATGTAAAGTTAAAGCTTCAGATTTAAAAATCCAAAGATCCATACAAAATTACAGGAACAAAAGAAGAAAGGAAAAATGTTGTAGAACAATATTTGGAAAATCTAAAGAAATTGGAGTTAGAAAAATATGAACTCCAAAAACAATTTAAATTACAAAAGAAGCTGAAAAAAGACACAGCTAAAGATATTGACCATGGTTAGAAAATTTCGCCATGGAAAAAAGATAAATTCAGAGATAAGCCATCCTCTTCTAAGCATAAAGTCAAATCAAATAATGTTGATATTATTGTTGTTTTCCAGAAACTAGATCTGATTATGAATGATTTATCTGATCTTAAAAGAGCCATTAAATCCATATAAAAGGAAGTGAAAAATATTTCTATCACAGTGGGAGAAATCAAGAAAATTTGTTCAAAGTAGATCAACAATCAGAACAACAACACATGGACCCTAAACCTGAATCAAAAAATGAGGCAACAAAAGAAGGAATCAGTAGTAGTAGTAGCAAAAACATAATCCCAAAAACCAAAGAAAATTATGCATCTCTATTATTGGCTAATAATGGAAATTATATCAGAATTAACTTTTGTTTTCGAGGCTTCAAGAAAATTCCTAATAAGGATTCCTTTGTTGACACAAGATCCTCAAGGTCTTTAGCTAAAAAAAACTGCGATACCTCTAGAGTTTTGGAAGTCAACGTCAGAATTGCCACATAGTTATGATATTAATGGACAAAGGATTCATATGGGAAGATATGCACAAGATGTACATGTGGAAATAATGAGGAATATGTTTGTAACAGATTTCATCGAATACAATGATCTTGAAGATGATGTTCTGTTAGGATTTCTACTCCTCACCAAATATGAACCACTTTGTTTTTAGAAGCATAAAATCTCATTAATACATGAAGATGATTAGGTAAAAATACCCACTCTCAAAATAGTAAATCGAATAAGTTTGAAAATAGTGGGAAAAAAGAGAAAAACTAACCAGTGAAAGAACTAACAGAATCATCTGCATACATGTTCACTAAAATTAAAAATAGATTTGAGCAAGACTATTGTAGTATGAACCCCTTCCAGTTTTGGTCACAAGAGCATGAAGAATGTGAGATTCAAATCCGACCAAAATGTCAATCTGTAATTCTACATGAGCCAGCATATCTCATGAACCCCATAGAGGTCAAATAAATGAATAAGAATTTAAATGAACTATTAGAAGGTCATTTCATTAGACCTAGTAAAAGACCATTTTCATACCTAGCATTCCTGGTTAACAAGAGAGTTGAACAACAAAGAGGTAAAAAGAGATTTTTCATTAATTACAAGCCTCTTAATGATTTAATTCTTCTTTTTAATTATCCAATTCCATTTAGTTTAGACTTGATCAGAAGAGCTGCAAATAAAAAGGTGTTTTCTAAGTTTGATTGAAAATCCAAGTTTTGGAAAATTAAAGTCAAGGAACCGGATAGGTACAAAACTACCTTTTCAGTACCCCAAGGATTGTATGAATGGAATGTTATGTCATTTGGTCTTTGCATTGCACCAGCTTACTTCCAATGAAGAATGGACCAGGCATTGAAGCATTTAAAATATTTTTTTATCATTTATATTGACGATATATTCTTATCTTTTTTGATTCAGAAACAGATCATTTACAACACCTAGAGGAGTTGTATACAACAATAAAAAAACATGGAATATGTTTATCAACTAAGAAAATGGTAGTTGGTCAATCCCAGGTTGACTTTCTTGGTCTTCATTTGAATAAAGGGAAAATACAATTACAACCTCATATTCTTTAGCATATCCAAGAATTTCCAGATATACTAGAAGATAAGAAGCAAATCCAAAGGTTTCTTGGATGCTTTAATTATGTATGCCCTTTTTACAAAGGATTGGCATAAGATAAGAGAGCTATATAGGAGCATCTCAAAGAAGGAAGGAAAATAAGTTTGGTCATTAAAGGCTATAGAAACATTCCAGAGGATAAAAGCTAAATACCAAAAAGAAGGAAAGAAAGAAGGTTGGTCATTAAAGGCTACAAAAACACTCCAGAGGATAAAAGCTAAATGCTAGAATTTTCCTTCTCTCCAAATTATAGCTCCCAGTTTACCATTATTTTGATATACTAATGCCTCTAACACTACATGGTTTTTTGTTCTCATATAGGAAGAAGAAGATGGAAAGAGAAGTATCTATAGCTATAGGTCTGGAACTTTCACTGATACTGAAAAAAGATACCATATTTATGAAAAAGAGATACTAGCAGTTAAGAAAGCAATGGAAAAATTTAAGATTATTCTCAAGCCAGTGAAGTTCACTGTCTGCACAGACAATCAAGCCATGGGAAGCTTCTTGAAAAAGAAGCCCAACAAGGATATTGCCCAAGGGAGAGTAGAAACATGGTATTTTTAATTTCTAAGTTATAATTTTGATATAGAATGGATAAAAGGTGAAAATAATCCATTAGCAAATGAATTAACCAGAGAATTGGTAGGCTCAATCTATACTAATGTTGTTTTCAGAAGTCCAACATTCTACAAATCAGATGGAACTCCAATGTTTGTCCATGAAAACGATGAGAGACTAGAAGATGAAGGAAAGAAAAGAATACTCCCTTACCTACTAGAACAGATTGTTGAAAGGCTACTGGAATCTTATTTCCTCAACAAATATCTTCTAGAAATAAGAAGAATAATCCAATATTATCATGGACAAGGAATAGTTGATTTTGATGAAGAAAAAGAATTCCTAGAACTTTTGGGATTAGAAGATGCCCCAGTAAGACACTAGTGTAGTAGATATGGTTGCATCCACATCAAGGTAAGAGGATTTTTTGGCATGAATTGGTCTAAGAAAAGTAAGATGAATCTTCTCAAATGTCTTAACTATGGATTTATAAGAAGAATTACTTAAATTCATCAAGATTCCTTTGAAGAATACTCAGATTTACTTGGTACAAGGTTCAATGAGGATATGAAGGAATTCTTGGAGCACATCCATCCCAATTTATGGAGAAGAATGACTAGCTGCATGAATCAATATTTGACACATTATCCTCATATTGGATATTATTTTCCGAGAATTGAATTATATCCATTGGAAGCCAGGTGGCACCCAAGAGTCAGGATTGAACATCTGGAAATAACACTCAAACTTGCAATAATGACTAGAAGGATCGAGATGGATTGATAATATTCCCAGGATCATTTTGTACAAAGAGATTATGTGTTTCATGCCTATACTCAAGACTGGGAATTAGAGTTTGCACCTTTACCTGTAGAATTGATGGATCCAATACTACTCCCGTGGAGCTAGCACATGGGCTTGTATGTTTCGTGATGTCAACCACGTTAAGATGTGATAACATGATGCAACCCTGTCAGAAAAGAAAGATCCTTGTAGCCACTCACAGGTGTTAAGTGGGCCCTTCTCTCTCACGAGTGTCCATAAAGTGATCATATTTTTGCTCCACTATGTTAGTGTTTATGATAGACTGCTTAACAGTTGTTTACTCCATAGTGTGGTAGGTGGTAGGATGCGTGTCATTCTTGTATGGTTGGATTCCAATTTTTTTGTAAAATTGCTTGAGGTGAAAAGCTCCGCCCCTTCTATAAATTGATGGGGATGCCTCATTGTTGGCATCAAAATATTTTCGGATTGGATTCTAGAGTCTAGAGTGAAGGTACCAAGTTTTGCATATCAGACGTATGCTCTCTCCTATGCCTTGAGCGATTTGAATGATCAAAAATCTGTCTGTATGTTGTAAGAAAGTTTGCAATAAATAAAAATTATGCCTATTCCAAAAATTGGTGGGACGAATGCCATTGTTGTATGGTCAGATTCTAAATTTATTGTAAAATTCCTTGAGGTTACAGGCTTTTCCCCTTCTATAAATTTTTGGGGACACCTCATTGTTGGCCTTAGAAGATTTTTGGATTGGAGTTTAGAGTCTAGAGTGAAGGTCCCAAGTTCTACATATCAGACATCTGCTCTCTCTTTCACCTTGAGTGATTTGGATGATCATAAATTTGTATGCATGTTTTAAGAAGTTTTGCAGTAAATACAAATTATTCATGTTCCACAAATTGGTATCAAAGCCTATTGTGTGAATAATGCCTGTTGATAGTCTTTCTCTTGATATAATTCCTGGATCTGAATCTGATATATCCTGCTCTCAATGCTTCAACTCTAAGGAACTTTTCACCCCTAATATATGTTGCATTTGTGCTCTATTCATCCTCATTCTCATTGCTATAATTTTGTATATTGTTCAAAAGTGAGATATCCAGTGTATTCTAATCTAAAGGTGAAACATTAAGATTGGATTTGGAGCCAGTAGATCATGAATAGTTGTGGACCCGTAGTAAGACCATAAATTCCGTATTGAAGCCGAAGGATAGGCATGGAAGGGTGAGCAGTAAAACGAAATATGTAGTAGAAAAAGGATCAAAAACACAAGTAAGTTCTAATCTTTCTCCAATGGCTAGCTCGAGGTCAATGAACACTAGTAGCTCTCTCTCTTTTGTCGTACATAACTACTTTGAGGATAAAGAGGAATATGTAGATGAAAAAGGGAATTTTAAATTTCTAGATGTAAAGATATCAGACCTATATCTTGAAAAAGGAATAATAGCTAAATCAATGCATATTGTTTGATAATCTAAATTAAATCTCAAAGTGTTTAGAACTTGGATCTATCCAGTCTATCTTCCATTTTTACTTCCTGCTGATATTAAGAGATGGAGAGAAAAGGGATACTTTCATGTCCATATTTCTTATGTTGATATCATAATTCATCCTCACTATAATTATGACATAGGTGCCGAATATTTTGGTAGGCTCATAGACACTAGATGTCGCATATGGGATGAAGTTGTCGTAGCCCAATTCAGAGGAATCCTTACTAAAGTAGTCTGATGAGAGAAAGGGTGGCGATGGTTTGCATCTCTGTCAGACCAAATTTTATAATTAGTTTAGAAGATAAATATGTATAGTCTGCTCTCTACCTTCTTTTTTGAGTTAAAGGTGTAGAGCTTCAACCTAATTCTATTTATGCCATGATCGGTGGATGCTGCATATATCAATTATTGAACACTTTTTTTCCACCATCAAACTTTCCAGCTGGGGTAAGTTACCTAGAAGGGAACTCAAATATCCTTCATTTTGGCCGTCACATTAATCATGAAGGATTTGATATCAGTTGGCTATGTGCAGGATCATGATGGGCCAAAACTTGGTGATATGTAAGTGATATGATGGCCCATGTGGAGCTAACGAATGTTTTTTTACCCAAAATTGATGAAACAAAAAGGGTTTTTAAAGGAGATTCTTAGCTTTGCACCAATATAAATCTTTACTTTGAATTTAATAAATAATTATTATTCATTTTCTATTTGAATTACGACTAAAGTCTTGATTGATAGGTTGATTGAAAAAAATCTATAGCTTTCAAACGGTATCACATTTTTTGAATCCAAAACATGCGTCACATTCTATGCTTCACATACTATAGGATTAAAAATAAAAAATGAATTTAATGAAGTTTTGACCAATTTAAGGTGGTTAGACGCAAGATTTTTTATATTTTTAAAAGTTGTAATAAAAAATTCATAATTAATTATTTACCTAGAAAAAAATTACAAAAAAATATGTATCACATCGGGACATGAGTCCTCTATTTATATCTAAAATATTATAAAAAAATATTATCATTTTATTCTGGTTAGGGTGGTCAGACAGACACCTACTTCTTATTTTTTCCCTGAAATTTAAGTACTACTGCGCTGAAACTTCAATTTTTTACCAAATAGATTTTATTTATTTTTAAATAAACCTAGTAGTTTAGAAACTACATTCAATTTTCTACATATTCTATTCTTACATATTTTTGAAATAATATACATAACTTATTCAAATTTTTATGTCAAGTTGTCTAACTCTAATTTTTTTGAATTTTATTGCCACTTAAGGGCCTATTTTTTCCATGATGATCCTGCACATACCCGGTTACCCTATTATTGAAAAATTGATCACCCAATCACAACCCTGATTTCAAGAACTTCCTACGCCATCTCCTAGGTTGTGGTCTAGCAAACCCCTTGTACAAAGCCGAACAATTTCCAATATCAATCTTTGATCTTTACTTGAGGAAACTTTGTTCGAACAACTTGAAGCCTCTACCAATAGCGGGCCTAGTCTGCCTAAAATATCTTATTCTTTGTCTAGAAATTTTCCAACTACTTCAAATAAGCCATACATGGATTATAATCCTGATGAAGGCTTAGGATCATCCAACAATTTCCCTCTATATAAGCAACCCTCTATTAATTTGTATCCTTTTAGAGCTTCCTTGGCTACACTCTCTAACTTAAGTAGTCACCTTGAGCTAATGGAAAAACTAGCTAGACAAGTCAGCAAAAAACTAGCCTTGACTCCCAAGGAAGAGGATCAGCAATAGAAAAAAGGAAAAGGAATCAAACTCACCAAAATGGGTGAAAAAGGTTGTATGATGAAAGAAAAGCTTCCCAAAGCAAGAGCTAAAAAGAAAAGCATCTATAAAATGGAAATGAAGGGAAAAGAACAAGAAGTCATAGGCTATGAACCTGGAAGGTGGCCAACCCTAAGACATTTACAGCTATCAATCAAGACAAACAACTCTAGGGAAAATATGAAGCTAGACTCCATGTTGATCTAGGAGAAAAACAAAAAACTCTGAAGCACAAAGAAACTGATTAGCTCAGTGGATGATCTTAGCACATGACAACATTGATGATATGGATGTAGATATTAAAAGAATTGGAAATAATTGTTTAAGGAATTTATTAGAACTACAAAATATTTCTACTTTTGTTACAAAAATTGAGCACAATTCTTCTTCTCTGACCAATGATGAATCTAGAGTTAGCTATCAAATCCAATAGACACACCATAATGTGAAAATAATACTTTCAAATCAAACACATCAAGATAGCTACCTTTCCTCCATCTATGAGAACCAAAAAATCTATGAAGCCTCTAGGAAACAACATGCAAAGGATCAAAAAATTCTCATAGATGCAATTGCAAAGAAACTAGAAAAAATCAAGCTAGTTGCTAAGAAAAAGAGGAAAACACAAACTAGCCGAGATAGTTCTGAAGAATAAGAAAAAGAAAGAAAAGGAAAGACCCAAGAGCAACCAAAACAAAAAAGGATTATAGTCTAGAGAAGAACAAGATAGGATGAAAAGGAAGAGATCATTAAGACATCTGGATGAAAATATCTCAACCATCTACACAAATGACCATGCCCAAAATCAAATAACACAGTTTAGCTAATCAACAAGAAAAGGGAAATATACGTGATTGGTTGCAGGAACTAGAAGTAGAAGAAGAACAACCAAAACTTATGTATATGGATGAACCTGGTTTTTCCAATAAGGAGTCTGAAGAAGAATATTCTGATGTAAATACTTTTGAAATATTTGATAATAATCTTGATTTTGAACTTTCTGTAAATACTGTAGACAATGAGTTTGATGATTTAGATTTAGATTTTTCTAATTATAAGAATTTGCAAGATGTTGAGTCATGGGAGTCCATGAAGAAAATTGCTGATATAGATATTGAGATGAAAGATGCAGTAACAGAAAATGCTAAGCCTGAGCAGCTTAGGCCATTTGCTACAAGTGGCTATATTCTTAATATTGACAAAATTGTGGATCCCTTTGATACTATCTGCACTTGGGTAGATACTCTTGAAAACATGTTTGATAGGAGTGGCCAATGGAATGAACCTACAAATTTTTTGTGTGTAGTTAGATTATTGTCTGGTAAACTCATAAACTGGTGGAACACTTTACCAAATCATGGTAAAAGAACTCCCATAGATGAAAATACAAATTACATCAAGCAAAAGGACATGGGAAAGTATGATATATTTTATGTTGGTTTTGAAGAGTTTAGGTCTTTGTTGATAGATCTTTTCTGTGGTGAAACTTCAAACCAAGTAACATAAGCCAACAAGATACTCCAAACTTTCAAGTTAAATAATTTGGCCAAGTTTCACTCATATAATTTAGTCTTTGAAGCCTTTATGATTGCAAAAAATAAATTGCACGACCTAACCATAAAACAATACTATTTCAATTCTTTACCTTGTGGTTTGGGAACATGGGCTAAAGACTACATCATTAGAAAAGAGCATAAGACAATAGAAGAATGTAATTTTGTAGAATTAAAAGGATTTATTTTCTATAAGCTAGAGAAACAATGTCTCTTGGGAGCTTTGCAAGCCAATAAGGAAGAATACAATTATACATGTAACTTAAAGGAATTTGGTGACTTGCCACATGTTAATCTGCTCATAGACTTCCAACAACTCAAATATTTTAAAAGAAAAGGATGTGGTAAGAAATGTAAGTGCAAAGGATGCTCCCAAAATAGATTTGAAGGAGAATGTACATTCAAAAGAAGTAAATTTGGGAAGCACAGAAAAATAACATACAAGGTGGTTCCATACAAAATGAGGAGGTTCTCTAGAAAACCACTACCATATCTACTAAAAAGGAGAAATAGGAAGGTCACTAGAGGAATCAAATGTTTTATTTGTAAATGACCTCACTATGTAACAAATTGTCCTAAATCTAGGTACAAAAATTTATGCAATGTTTGTATATGAAAATCAAGATTGAAAAATAGTAAATAGTAAATATGTTTCCCTTGAAATGGACAATCTTAATGAATTAATTGAAATTGTTCCTAATAGAAGTCATGTGCTAAAATTCAAGGATCTTAAAGAAAGAACACACCACAATGAAAGGAAAATTTCCTCTTCATAATCTGAATCCTCTTCTGAAGATGAAGATTATTTAGTCTCTCTTCTCAAGCACACCCTAGAAGATGTAAAGTTAAAGCTTAAAATTGAAAAATCCAAAGATCCATACAAAATTATAGGAACAAAAGAAGAAAAGGAAAAATGTTGTAAAACAACATTTGGAAAATCTAAAGAAATTGGAGTCAGAAAAAGAAGAACTCCAAAAACAATTGAAATTCAAAAAGAAGCCAAAAAAAGACACAACTAAAGATATTGACCATGGTTACAAATGGAATAAAGATAAATTCAAAGATAAGCCATCCTCTTCTAAGCATAAAGTTAAATCAGATAATGTTGATATTATTGTTGTTTTCCAGAAACTATCTAATTATGAATGATTTATCCGATCTCAAAAGATCAATTAAATCCCAACAAAAGGAAGTAAGAAATCTTTCTGCCACAGTGGGAGAAATCAAGGAAATTTTGTTTAAAGAAAATCAACAATCAAAATAGCAACACATGGACCCTAAACCTAAAATAGAAAATGAGGCAACAAAAGAAGGAAGTAGTAGTAGTAGCAGTAGTAGCTTAATCCCAAAAACCAGAGAAAAATCAGCATCTCTATTATTGGCTAATAATGGCAATTATATCAGAATTAACTTTTGTTTTCCAGGTTTTAAGAAAATTCTTATGGATGCCTTTTTTGACACAAGATCCTCAAGGTCTTTAGCTAAAATAAATGCCATACCTCCAGATTTTTGGAAGCCAAAGCCAGACTTGCCACATAGTTATGCTATTAATGGAGAAAGGATTCATATGGGCAGATATGCACAAGATGTACATGTGGAAATAATGGGGAAAATGTTTGTAACGGAGTTCATCGAATGTAATGATCTTGATGTTAAGTTAGGATTTCTATTCCTCACCAAATATGAAGCACTTCATTTCTGGAAGCATAAAATTTCATTAAGACATGAAGACATTTAGGTAGAAATACCCACTCTCAAAATAGTAAATCATAAGTTTGAAAACAATGAGAAAAAAAGAATCAATGAAAGAACTAACAAAATCATCTGCAGACATGTTCGCTGAAATTAAAAATAGATTTGAGCAAGACTATTGCAGTATGAACCCCTTGCAGTTCTGGTAACAAGAGCATGAAGAATGTGAGATTCAAATCAGACTAGAGTTTCAATCTATAATTCCACATGAGCCAACATATCTCATGAGCCCCACAGAGCTCAAAGAAATAGATGAGCATTTAAATGAACTATTAGAAGGTCTTTTCATTAGATCTAGTAAAATTCCATTTTCATGCCCAACATTCCTAGTTAAAAAGTGAGTTGAACAACAAAGAGGTAAAAATATATTTTGCATTAATTGCAATACTCTTAATGATATAATTATTCCTTTTAATTATCCAATTCCATTTAGTTCAGACTTGATTAGAAGAGCTGCAAACAAAAAGGTGTTTTCTAAGTTTGATTGCAAATTTGGGTTTTTGCAAATTAAAGTCAAGGAATCAGATGGGTACAAAACTTCCTTTTCAGTACCCCAAGGATTATATGAATGGAATTTTATGCCATTTGGTCTTTGCACTGCACCAGCTTACTTCCAACAAAGAATGGACTAAGCATTGAAGCATTTAAAAGATTTTTGTGCAGTTTATATTGATGATACTCTTATATTTTTTGATTCAGAAATAGATCATTTACAACACCTAGAGGAGTTGTATACAACAATAAGAAAACATGGAATATGTCTATTAGCTAAGAAAATGGTAATTGGTCAATCCTAGGTTGACTTTCTTAGTCTTAATTTGAATAAAGGTAAAATACAATTACAACCTCATATTCTTCAACATATCCAAGAATTTCCAGATATACTAGAAGATAAGAAGGTTTCATGGATGCTTGAATTATGTATCCCCTTTTTACAAAGGATTGGCAGAAGACAGGAGAGATATACAAGAGCATCTCAAAGAAGGAAAGAAAGAAGGTTGGTCATTAAAGGCTACAAAAGTAGTCTAGAGGATAAAAGCTAAATGCCAGAATTTGTCTTCTCTCCAAATTCTAGCTCCCAATTTACCATTGTTTTTATATATTGATGCCTCTAACACTACATGTTTTGTTGTTCTCATACAAGAAGAAGAAGATGGAAAGAGAAGTATCTAGGACTATAGGTCTGTAACTTTCTTTGATACTTGAAGATGATACCATATTTGTGAAAAAGAGATACTAGCAGTTAAGAAAGGAATGGGAAAATTTAAGGTTTTTCCTAGGCTAGTGAAGTTCACTATCTGCACAGACAGTCAAGCCATGAGAAGCTTTTTGAAAAATAAGCCCAACAAGGATATTTCCTAGGGGAGAGTAGCAAGATGGTATTTTGAATTTATAAGTTATAGTTTTGATATAGAATGGATAAAAGGTGAAAACAATCCATTAGCAGATGCATTAACTAGAGAATTGGCAGGCTCAATCTATACTGATCTTGTTTTCAGAAGTCCAGCATTCTACAGATCAGATGGAACTCTGATGTTTTTCCAAGAAGATTATGAGATCCTAGAAGATGAAAAAATAAAATAATACTCCCTTACCTACCAGAACAGATTGCTGAAAGGCTATTGGAATCTTATTTCTTTAACAAATGGCTTCTAGAAATAAGAAGAACAATCCAATATTATCATGGACAAGGAATAGTCGATTTTGATGAAGAAAAAGAAAATTTCCTAGCACTTCTGGGATTAGAAGATGCCCTAGTAAGATACTGGTGAAGAAGATATGGTTGCATCCACATCAAGATAAGAGGATTTTTTGGCATGAATTGGTCTAAGAAAAGTAAGATGAATCTTCTCAAATGTCTTAAGTATGGATTTATAAGAAGAATTAATTTTCATCAAGACTCCTTTGAAGAATACTCAGATAATTTACTTGGTGCAAGGTTTTTTGAGGATATGAAGGAATTCTTGGAGTACATCCATCCCAATTTATGGAGAAGAATGACTAGCTGCATGACAATATTTGACACATTATCCTCATACTAGATATGATTTTCCTAAAATTGAATTATATTCATTGGAAGCTAGGTGGCACCCAGGAGTTAGGATTGAATATCTAGAAATAACACTCAAACTTGCAACAATGGAAAGAAGGATCAATGTGGATCAACCATATTCCCAAGATTATGTTATACAAATAGATTATGTGTTTCATGCCCATACTCAAGATTAGGAATTAGCCTTTGCACCTTTACCTACAGAATTGATGGATCTAATACCACTCCCTTGGAGCTAGCACATGGGCTTTTATGTGTCGTGATGTCACCCATGCTAAGATGTGACAACAAGATGAAACCCTATCAAAAAAGAAATATCCCTATAGCCACGTACAAGTGTTAAGTGGACCCTTCTCACTCATCGATTTCCAAAAAGTGATCATCTTTTTCCTCCACTATGTTAGTGTTTACAGCAGACTTCTTAACAACTGTCTACTCCATAGTGCGGTAGGTGGTGGGGTGTTTGTCATTCTTGTATGGTCGGATTCTAAATTTATTATAAAATTCCTTGAGGTTACAAGCTCTGCCTCTTCTATAAATTGTTGGGGACGCCTCATTTTTGGCATCAGAAGATTTTTGGATTGGAGTCTAGAGTCTAGAGTGAAGGTCCCAAGTTTTGCATATCAGATGTATGCTCTCTCCTATGCCTTGAGTGATCTAGATGATCAGAAATTTGTATGCATTTTCAAAGAAAGCTTGCAATAAATAAAAATTATGCTTGTTCCACAAATTGGTGGGATGCATGTCATTCTTGTATGGTCGGATTCCAGATTTATTTTAAAATTCCTTGAGGTTACAAGATCTGCCCCTTCTATAAATAGTTGGGGATGCCTCATTGTTGGCATCAGAAGATTTTTGGATTGGAGTCTAGAGTCTAAAGTGAAGGTCCCAAGTTCTACATATCAGACCTCTGCTCTCGCCTACGCCTTGAGTAATCTGGATGATCATAAATTTGTATGCATTTTGTAAGAAAGTTTGCAATAAATACAAATTATTCATGTTCCACAAATTGGTATCAAAGCCTATTGTGTGAATAATTCCTGTTGATAGTCTTTCTCTTGATATAATTCTTGGATCTGAATCTGATATATCATGCTCTCAATGCTTCAACTCTAAGGAAATTATAATCCCTAAGATCTATTGCATTTGTGGTCTGTTTATCCTCATTCTCATTGCTATAATTTTGTATATTGTTTAAAAGTGAGAAAGCCAGTGTATTCTAAGCCAAAGGTGAAACATTGAGATATGATCTGGAGCTGAACTCTGCTAGTAGATCATGAATAGTTGTGGACCCACAATAAGACCATAAATCTTGTATTGAAGCCGAAAAATAGTCATGGAAGGGTGAGAAATATGACAGAAAACATAGTAGCAAAAGGATAAAAAACACAAGTAAGTTCTAATCTTTCTCCAATGGCTAGCCAAAGGTCAATGAACGCCAATAGTTCTCTCTATTATCTCATACATAACTACTTTGAGGATAAAGAGGAATATGTAGGTGAGAAAGGGAATTTTAAATTTCTAGATGTAAAGATATCAGACCTATATCCTAAAAAAGGCATAATAGCTAAATCAATGCATATTGTTTGACAATTTGAATTAAATCTCAAAGTGTTTGGAACTAGGATCTGTCCAGTCTATCTTCCATTTTTACTTCCTACTGATATTAAGAGATGGAGAGAAAAGGGATATTTTAATGTCCACTTTTCTTATGTTGATATCATAATTCATCCTCACTCCAATTATGACATAGGTTTTGAATATTTTGGTAGCCTCATAGACACTAGGTGTCGCATATGGGATCAAGATGTTGTAGCCCAATTTAGAGGAATCCTTACTAAACCCCATGATGAGAAAAAGGGTGGCGATGGTCGGATCTCTGTTAGACCAAATTTTACAATTAGTTTAGAAGATAAATATGTGCAGCCTGCTTTCTACCTTATTTTTCAAGTTAAAGGTGTAGAGCTTCAACCTAATTCTATTTATCCCATGATCATTGGACACTACGTATATCGATTATTGAACATTATTTTTCCACCATAAAATTTTTGAACTGGGGTAAGTTACCTAGAAGGGAACTCAAATATCCTTGATTTTGGTCATCACATTAATCATTGTTTGGTTCTACACTATTGAATTCATTGCAAGTGAGGGAATGATCTATGGTTGAAGTGTCTTGTGTCATAAGATTCTCATGATTCTCATCAATTGGATATTGTAACACCATAATATCTTCTTTACTAATAAGAGAGATATTAGGAGAGGGGGAAAGTTTATTGTTGTGATTGATGATTGCATTACTTTACTCTAACGTGTCATTCTCTTGTGCCATAGTATCTATCCTAAGAGGAGATATTTTTGGAAAGTGACAAACAATAGGTTCATCACATGGCATGATTAGATTTGGTAAAGTAGCTTCATCGCTCATAGGAGAGGTATGAAGAGACAGATAACTAGGAATTAGATGGTTACCAATGATTGGACTATTTTTTTCAAATAGAGTCTTCCAAATGTGAGGACTATTAGGAAGGAGAGAAATAATGCTATAAATCTCTATCATTGGATTTCTTGAGATGAATATATCCTTATTTATTAAAGCATGATAACAAATAGGGGAGATGTCGGGAGAGGAGTGAAGACTAGGTAAAGGAGTAACCATGAGCTTAGATTTGTATGTCATAAGTGCTTTGCAAGGGGGGGGAGGAGGAAGAAAAACAAGACTTTTATGATCTTCAATTATTGTGTCTCCTTTCCACAAGATACCTTCATCACCAATGGGAGAGATATCAAGAGAACAACAATTATGAGCATCATAAGTGTCAATGCTTGCATCCTCTTGGGTCAAACCTTTAGTGGATGAGCTAGAAGAGATGAATTCATCAAGGGATTCATCTAACACGTCTAATCCATCACTACTAAAGGGCTCAAGGATTGTGTGAGGGGGTGCTTTTGATGTTGTTCAAGTGTTATTTTTGTTTTGTAAAGAATGTGATCTAAATGAACTAGGAACTAATGTTGAAAATGAAACTTGAAAAATTCTAATACTCTCCATAAGTGCAATGAATTATATGAAATGTAATTCAATGTAAAGACCTAGGATGAAACACAACTTTCAGATTTCAAACAATGTAATTTACTGATTATACTGGAAATAAAATTTTGTGAATGCAAAATGGTATATAAGCAATGCATGAAATGGACCAATTTAAGCTAGATTGAGTAAAATTCATGTAACAGAAAGACAACCTACTAATAAAAATAGATAATGGCACAAAACATAAGCTTAAAAATAGGGTTTTTAGCTCTATAAATGACAGATTCAAGGGCCTGAATGGACTAGGTCGCCCAAGGTGGCGACCTAGTCCACCTGGTGATTTTTTTGAGAATTTGCAGGATATTGTGATGGTTTTACATGGTTTCTATATTGGGTGATGCAAAACTAACATGCAAATGCAAATTTTCAAAAATGTTTAATGTTTTAAGATGCAAAAATAGAAACCTATATGCAATTTCACTAATGCAAAATTTAGAAACCCCAGAATGAAACATGCAATGCAAGTTAGCTCTAGGACCATGAAGGACTCTAAACTAGAAAGTAAGGGTATTTGAAGGTTGGGTTCACCAAAATGTAACATAGATTTTGGCACCACAAGACTCTCTAACACTTCTAGGGTTTTTCACTTAAAAGGAGAGAGGTAGGCCAAAATGCTAATGTTACATTCAAGATTATGTGTTAATGGGGTTACGAATGTGTCTAAATATGATGTCTAAGTGCAAAAAACTGAAATAAAGATGACTTATTAGTACTAAATCTAAAGAACGTGAAATGATGGAAAACACAGTGTTGTATGCAAACATTTACAAAATGACCTTAAAATGTAAAATTTAACAAAAAAGAAAGTTGGAAATAAAAGAGGTGCACCTGGAAAGGTATTGTAGACTTGAAGGAACTCTGAAATGTTTACAATATTGATTAGGTCTGGCAAGACACTTGTGCCAAGCTGGGCAACCTAGTCCTTTTTCAGGGTGATTTTGAAAAACCGCTCGGAGGCCTGCTTCAGTCAAATGGGTATCCAAATCTGAAGAAATATCTGGAAAATATGTACAGGGGGACTAGGTCACCACAACTAGTGGGAGTGTCCCATTTCCCTATTCTAAAAATCTGAAGGTTGAATCGGAAGCTCTTGATTTGCAGTTTTTGTTCCTCTAAGAGTCCAAACCAAAAACCTTGATTTTCAGCTTGTAGGGGTATTTTTTGTAGATTCTTGATCTAATAAACAAGGAGATTCCCTAAACAAGTCTTCAACCCATTCTTTAATGATCTCCAAGCTTCCAAAATACCTGAATCTACAAACACACAAGGAGAGAGAAGGAAATGTTGATTGTTAGGGCATGCGGATTTTCCTTGGTCAAACCCCTTTTAGATAATTAAATCAAGTGAAGAAATAAGATAATGTAGCATGAAATATGATGCAAATGAACTAATACCTTGTCATGATGATTTATCTTAAGTTGCAACAACAATCAAGAAATATTAAACCCTTGAATGCTTCAGAAATGTGTCTTAGTGGCTTAGAATGTAGAAACTTTAGCTTGCTTGAGAAGATGAATGATATTGTTAGAATGAAAATAAAAACCCTTATTTATACAATTTATGCCCTAATTTCCCTGAAATAACACCACACAGGCCGACCTTAGGGTTTAAGAAATAAAATCCTAAAAGAGTTTTGAGTTAAATTTGAATTTTATGCCAAAAGGGACTAGGTCGCCCAAGGTGGCAACCTAGTCCACTTGGAAAAATTCAAGTGGTGGTCGGGAATTAAAATATGATTAATGATGTTTGTCGGGATTGTCTCAAAAAATACACTTAATTCGGGCCTATAAGAGTATTAAGGGGTCATTTTTAGCATAAGATTTAGGGTTAATTTAGTGATGACAATTCTAGGAGAATGTGAATTTTTTTTACAACACCTTACAACACTTTGCAACACTTTGGAACAAGGCTTGGAAAGGGGTAAAAAGAAGGTCCAAAATCCATAGGCAAGGGCCCAAATGAGTGAAAAGTGTCAAGGCTACACTTTTTGGCGACACGGTATGGAATTAGTGTAGTATGAATTGAATTGGGTTCCCATACCTATAAATAGGAATTATTAATTGATAGGAATAAATAAATAGAACCTTATTGGGATATGCATTAGTAATCAATGATTTTTTTGATTTATGGTCTTATTTTAAAATGGGTATTGGCAAATGGTGGTTTATTATACTTTATGGTCTTAAATAATTATATGTTTTTTTGCTACATTGTTCATTCTATTTCACTCTCCTCAGTATTATTACTTATATGGTTATAAAACCTTGGATATGGGAACCTATGTGTATGTTCCTTGAGAAATTATGGTTAGGAGAACTACATGGTACTTTAATCCCATTTGGAAGAGGGTATGTAGGTACTCCTTTGGTAAAATATGTTCTTCTAACCTATGTCTATAAGGGATAGTTTAGGAATATCTCCAAGGGTTGTGTTTGTTCCTTAACATGTTATCATCAAGCTTATCCACTTTGAAATTTGTGGTATTTATGTTCTTAAAATTATTCTTCAATCCTAGATGAAATTTTAGCATCACTATCACCAAGGCCTATCTTGATGTGAATGTATGACGATACCTCTAGTCTTATTTGAAGAAAATATATTAGAGTTATGTGTTAAATACTATGGATTTTTGTCTTGGATCATTGACAAGCATATAAGGGTGTAGGTTATTTTCAAGAATTAGAGAGTTATATTCTTTTTCAAATATGTGAATAGTAAACTTGATCTTGATATGGTTATTAATGAGTTGAGGAAACATTTTAACACATATTTAATCATGATTTCAAGGAAAGTGAGTAGGATTTAATGATGTAAAAAATATTATCATGCATGGGAGGGTTTTTTCTCTAAATATGTATCTAATTTGGTGTTAGTTTTAAGATAAGTTTCTTATTATTTTCATCTTTGCCATATGTAAGCAATTAATAGTAAATATTACCAAATATACTTGAATATTTTACCCTTGTATTTGTCTAGTGGAGAAATGTATGATATTATCTGTGATTTATATGATACAAAATGTTACCTACTTACATGTATAATAGTACCTATATTACTACTATGAGTTTAATCTTTGTCTAATAAATAATTTGTTCTCAAATACCAATTTTAATTAAGTGAATAAGCTCGATTACTTTATAGGTTGGTGTTTTTATGTGTGTGTGTTGAGTAGAGGTCAACTCATGTGAGTTAAATATGTTAATTATGTGTTGGTAATTTGACATCAAAGACCTATGACACCTAACATATAGGTTTATAGATCACAATATGTGATATATATTTCGGTCTACTTGACCAATACTTGCAAACCCTTGTGATGTTTGGATTATGTGTACATTTGGCTATAAGATGATCCCACATATTGGGATCAAGTATAATAAATTATAGGTGTAGATAATAGGCTATCACTAGGAGTGTGTAGGTGATAAATGCAATTAATCATAGAATTTCAACATGGTCTAGAAATATGAAATGTATTCTGTCTAGTTTTCAAATATGTTATTTATTCTAATACCCGAATGGTAACAATTAGTTTTTTAAGGATGTAAACAATTGAATTTTTAAGTCATGTAGCATAGATTTTGGCACCACAAGAATCTCTAACACTTGTAGGGTTTTTCACCTACAAGGAGAGAGGTAGGCCAAGATACTAATGCTGACATTCAAAGATCAAGGGTTTCGAATAGGTGTGATGTGTGTGGAATGTGTCTAAGTGTTGGATGTTGATAAAGGAAATCAAATACTAATGTAAACCATAGAAAATAAAACTATGTTTGAAAACACATAATGATATATAAATGACCTAAGAAACATAAACAAACTATTACACAAATAAATAGAAATGAAAGGGTGCACCTGGGAGTGAGTTGCAAACTAGATTGGAGGCTAGAAATTTTGCTAATGTTGATTGGGACACCTGTTCCAATCTGGGTAACTTAGTCCTAGATCTAGAAAAACTGGTTTGGAGCTCATTTCTGCTAAATGGGTGCCCAAATCTACAAAAACCTTTGAAAAGAAGGTTCAATAGGACTAAGTCGCCATTTTTGGCAACTTAGTCCACTTCTAAATTTTTGAAATTCAGAGAGTGGAAATGGAAGCCCTTGGTTTGCACTTCAGTTCTCCAAAGGTGTTTGTTTCTAGAATTCTGATTCTTTGACCTGAAAGTGACTTTTGTAGATTTTTACCCTATAACGAAGATTTTGGCACCTTAATGCTTTCTTACACTTCTAGGTTTTTACACCTAAAAGGAGAAAGATGGGCCAAAAGGTTAATGTTACATTCAAGATTAGGGGTTTGATGGGGGTATGAATGAGAAATATGTCTAGATGGAGGGATCTAAATGCTAGAAATGGAAATCAATGATTGAATACTAATACTAACCTAGAAAATGAGCTATTCTTGAAAACACATTAAGATATGAAAACATTAAACGAAATGACCTAGGAATGAACATGAAACAAAATAGAATATTGTAAAACTAGAAATGTGTATTTGGAAAGGTATTGAAGACTTGAAGGAACTCTGAAATTGTGAAAATACTTATTTTTATGTTTGGCGGGACACTTGTGCCAAGCTAGGTGACCTAGTCCCTTTCGGTGTGATTTCAAAAAACTGCTTTGGGGCCTCTTTCAGCCAAATGGGTATCTAGATCTGCAGAAATATGTGAAAAATATGCATAGTGGGACTAGGTTACAACAACTGGTGGGAGTGTCCCTTTTTCCTTTTCGAAAGAGTCAAAGGGGGAATCTATATGCCTAAACTTGCACTTTTGTTCCTCCAAGTGTTTAGACCAAAAAATATGATTTTCGGCCTATAGGTGTCTTTTTGTGGATTTTTTCCCTAGCTAACAAGGAGGTATCTTCAACAAGTCTTCAATCCATTCTTCAAGCCTTCCAAAATACCTAAATCTTCAAACACAGAAAGAAGGAGGAGAGAATGTTGATTATTAGGGCATGGGGGCTTGCCTTGCTCAAGCCACTTTTAGATAATTAAATCAAATGATGAAACAAGATAAGAAAGCATGAAATGTAAAGTAATGGACTTATTACCTTTCCATGATAATGGATCTTGAGTTTCTACAACAATGGTTGTGGTTTTAGCCCCTTGAATGCTTCATAAATGTGTCTTGGTGACTTAGAATGTGGAAACCCTAGCTTGCTTGAGAAGAGTGGTGAATGAAGAGTGCTTGAGAAGATGAATGATGTTGTTAGAATGAATTAGGGTTAGAATGAGAGTAAAAACCCTTAGTTATATTAGTTATTCCCTAATTTCCCCTAAATAACACCACGCGGGTCGACCTTAGGGTTTAAGAGACAAAATCCCAAAAGAATTAAGTTAAATTTAAATTTTATGCCTGTGTCGCCAAAAAGTGTAGCCTTGAAACTTTTCACTCATTTTATCCTTTTTCCTTGGATTTTGGCCTTTTTTTGCTTAGATCTAATGTTGTAGTGTGGCCAACACTTTCACATTAGACCTTGAATGCTTGTAAATCAACAATAACCTAACAAAGTTCTACAAGTGTGTTGTGAAGTGTTGTAATACATTTCCCCAATTTTCTAGGACTTTTCTACAATAATTCACCTAAATAGCCCCTTTCCAAGCCTTAGTCTAAAGTGTTGTAAGGTGTTGTAATTGACTCATGAAATTTTCTAGGCTTGTCACCACTAATTAAACCCTTTTTAATGTTGAATTTTCCCCTTCATGTGCTTTTAGGCTCGACTTAAGTGTTTCTCGAGAGGCAAACCTGATAAACATCATTAATCACCACTTAATTCTCGACCAACACTTGAAAATTTCCAAGTGGACTAGGTCACCACCTTGGGCGACCTAGTCCCTTTTGACATAAATTTCAAATTTAAGACAAAAACCTAACATGAATTTTCCTCCAAAACCCTAAGGTTAGCCTATCATGTTGCATTTTCAAGAAAATTAGGGTTTAGTTTGTATAAATAAGGGTTTTCATCCTCATTTCACCCCCCCAGCATCATTTCATCCTCACAAGCACTCAATCTTCACAAGAAAGAATTTAAGCAATAAGCACTTCAAGCCATCTCCATTGGAGCTGGTTCTTACATGCTGCAAAAATCTTGAACAAAGGATTTTCTGAGCATTTGCATTGTTTTTCATTCAATTGTATCTCCTTTGATTTCTATTTCATTTGAGTTTAATTACTATCAATGGGGTTTGACTAAGGCAAACCCCTAATCGCTAACCCTAACATTTTCCTTGTCTTTTAATGTGTGTTTTATAGGTTGTATGCATATTTGGCAAGGAAAAAAGTGTTGAAAAGGGTACCATCATTACATTCAAGTCAACTCAAATCATCAAACCATACAAGGAGCAAAGGGACAACTTGTAGGTCATTTTCTGAAGATTCGGACATAGGCATCTTTGGTGAACTTCTCCCTGTACTAGGCCTGAAAAAGGGTTTGACATTTTTGGATACCCTTTTTCCCGAAACCCAGTCTGGCAAAGTTTCTTGGTAGAAGGACTAGGTCGCCCATTCTAGCATAAGTGTCCCTGTGTAGATTTCAAGCAAGTTTCAAAACATTTCAGGGCTCCTCTTCTACAAGTTTCATTTCCCAAGTGCACCAACTCTGTATTCTCTAGTTTCCTTTAATATTACATAACATTTAGGTCATTTAGTTTACCTTTCATTAGTTTACCTTTCATTAGTTTACATTTCTTTACTTACATTCCTTAGTTAGATTAGTATCATTTAATTTCAGCATTTAGCCACACTTCAACACACACAACACAACCTCATCCAAACCCTACCCTTTTAAATGAATTCACCAAGAAGGTTAACATTAGTGTGAAAGAGATTCCATTCTCCTAACCAAGTTCTCCCAAGTGAAAAACCCTACGGGCCTGGTAAAGGGGAATCCTCTTTCCCTTCTCACACACCATCTTTTTCGTGGTTCATTTTGGTGAACCCGATCATAGACCACTAGTTAATCTTTTGATTTTTCCATTTGATCTTAGGAAAAAGCTTGCATTGCATTAGGTTTTTTCATTTTTTGCATCCTATGGTTTGTAAAAAGTGCATTAGTGAAAAATTCATATTATCTTACACTTTGCATTTCATTTTCATTGAAAAAATATTAAAAAAAAATCATTTTAATTCTATGTTTGCATCAGAAAAGCATATAAATTAGTCAAAACTTCATAAAAGTGTCACAAATATCACTACTAGGACTAAGTCACCACACTAGGTGATCTAGCCCTCTTGCACCATTCACATTGTGATTTTTGGCATTTTTAAAGAATTTTCTACACTTTAGTTCTTTGGTTCTGCATTTTTTTCATTTTGTTCTAGAATCTTAGTTACAAGTAGTTTAGTCTCTTTTGTTTACATTGCATTAGCATACACCCTACCTTTAGCAAACTTTGTATGAGTGTTTGGTGTTATCTTTTTGATACCATAGTGAGACGAAGTCTAGACTCATGGCATCTAACAACAACACTCTTGTTGTAGACCTTGGGATAGCTCAGGCTTCTACTCCTAGTATCAAGAGTAATGCACTAGGCCTAGAGACCATCCTTAGCAACTCTTTCCACCTAGGAGACACACATGGTGACAACAAAAATTATGACCTCCCAAATGAAAAGCTCTTTCACATCCATGTTGATTTAGTCGACCTTCAACATGAACTAAGCCTTGAAAACATATCTTCCACTGCCATCCCCACCATAGAGAACCTTCACTGCCTACTTGACTACGATGATGGCCTAGTTGTTGTGAAGAAGATAGTGGAAATCTACCCAAAAAATGCCTCTTCCACAGCTAAGGTATCTTACCCACACACCTATGTTGTTGGCTAAGGAGGACCTTCCACTCCTCCCCCCTCAACCATAGCTTCCATCCCCACTTATGCATCTCTTAGTGTGACAACAATTTTCTAAAAAATTAGTAATGCGGTACCTTCCCTCGACATTCCTACTAGCATTTCCACTTCCCTTGTGGAATTACATCACTTAACCTCTTCCACCATACCTCCCATTAGCATCCCCTTCACTTCCCCTTCCACTATATTCACCCCATCACCACTTGCCCTTCCACCTCATACGACTTATATTGATCCCCTTATCACACAACTTTTTCACACTGTCACCTCCATGCAACAAAAAATCTCCACCATCACCCAAAGAAAACATGGTTCACCTACCCAGTACGTTCGTAGCAGTCCATTATCCTTAGACATCGTACACACCCCACTACCACTAGGAATCAAAATTCCTAGATTTGAAAAGTACGGAGGCAAGGGTGATCCTTCTAATCACGTTAATTCTTATACTGCTTTATGTAGTGATTTTGTTCTTGATGACAAAGTTCTAGCCAAGTTATTTCCTAGAACCCTCAAAGATAGTGCCTTGGATTAGTTCTCATCCTTACCAAATACTTCCATTAGTTCATTCAATGAACTTTTGGATGCCTTCATTTGCCACTTCCAAGTCCATATGACCCCTAAAAAGACCTTGGCAGATTTAATGAGATGTAAGCAAGACACCAATGAGAAGATAACCAACTTTATCTCTCGTTATCAGGCACCTTATTCATTAATTGAGATCAATATACTTGATACACATATGCAAAATATGTTCACTAAAAAATTTATCACACCTCTTCAAGACAAGCTCACCCTCATGAAGTTTCCTTACTTCATGCACCTTTGCACAACACTTTGTGATTATCACAATTCAACTAGTAGTGATTTGCAATCCACTACTAGTCGCATTGAGAAGTCTGGTGCTCCCAACCAACCTACCTCTCAACCATTTAGGAAGCCAACTAAAGGGGTTTTGCAATTTAACCCTTCTTCCCAAATTCCTCCACCTATTAATAAAGAAGTGGGCATTGTCAAATCTGTCATTCCCTTCAATTATGGAGATCCCAAATGCACCTTCACGCCTTTACCTGATACACTCCATAATACCATGACTCAATTGTTACAGCAACAATTGATTTCCTTACCTGCTATCCATGCACCGAATCCTAATAAGCCATTACCTCCATCCTATAAATCCAATGCTTATTTTTACTTTCATCGACAGAATGGACATGACACAGACCAATGCAAGCATCTCAAGCACCTTATGCAAGACCTCATTGACTCGGGTCGTCTATTCATTGCCAGTACCAATGATAAGATCAATAAGTCTGTTGCAGCCCCAAATCAAAGCTTACAAATCTACACTAATCCTATTCCTAAACACAATGTTTCATTTGTCAAAGCAGGCGAAACTTCACAAAATGATGTTAGGAATGTTGACACCCAAGATGAACATTTCAATTCTCTTCCACCTATAACCCATGTCATGCCTATGGAAAAAATGGTAGGCATGATTGACATCATCCATCATAAGGGCCAAACCAAAACACCTTTTGAGATTACTTTTTCACCTCAAGATATACTTAGAAATCTTCTTGATGGTCCACTCTACAAGCTGGTAGAATTTATGATAATCCCACTAATGGGATACTCATAGATCCCGCCTATGGTGAGAATGTGATCACAGAAGAATTCCTAGTATTACATGATATTTATTAAGATGTTTATGAAAAACCTACTGCATGGATTAAAACACATCATGGTTTTTCATTCCCTATGATCAGATCGATTGCTCTACCATTATAGATAGGTCTGCAGACATTGGATATTACCTTCTATATCATACCACAATCGAAACAATTTCATTTGTGACTAGGCCACCCGTTGCTTCATTCAATGAAAGTAGTCCCATCTTTAATTCATAAATGTTTGAAGTTTCTCGTTGACAATGAAATATTCACCATTCACCATAGTGGCTTCAATCCTTTATCTTCCAAAGGAAACTTTTCTTTGGAAGCCTTTTGGCCTACACCCATGGAACCCATCACCCCTAGACGATATTTCTTTTTCATTGCATATCAAAAGTTTAAGGAAAATAAAATCTCTAAGTTATCCCTTCGCAACATGCCTCCATCTACCTCTGAGACACCCATCCTTGATGAGGCTATGTTGCAACCTAAATTTGACCTACCTAATCATACCACACCTGAAACATCCACCACCTCCTCCAAGCGGCCTCATGATCATGACAGTAATTCCATCAGGCCTACCCGCATCAAACAAGTGTATAAAGCTAAGGAGAAAGTGGATGAGCCACCCATGGTTCCTCCCGCTCCTCCCCAAGGAATGATAGGAAACATATGGTGGACCAACCCGCTCCTTTTCATAAGCCACTTGATAAATGATTAAAATGAAACAAAGAAGCTAGGGAGTGTAGGCGTCATCATCGTGCTCTTTCTCGTCAGACACGTGATGAAGAAAATATTGAAAATCATAATCCACCTGTTCCAAAATTAGTGTGTGATGACCCTCCTCCCCTGCCATCAAAGCTTGATCCTACACCCCCATTGCAACTAGTGTTTCATCCTTCAGCTGATATTTTCCTTCACCCTCCTATTGTCATCAATTTATAGGATGATGATGAGGAGAATTCTAAAATAGATGAAGAGGTACATCACACTTTGAATACATTATTTTCCTCTTCAATGAGCATACATGATAATTCTCCCCGTACAAGCATTGATCTGGATGCTAGTTCCATAATTGTTGTTGTCCCTATCACTATTCGCCCACCTAAATTTCATACTGAGCAAGATTGGGAGGCGGATGACTTGCTTGATGAGTGACAAGAATTTTCCTAGCTAGTTTCTTTTCTTTTCTTTTTTTGCATGTTTGTTTGTAATGTTCTCCCCATACTGTTCTATTTGATGTTTTCTCTCTCTTTGTACCCTTCTTCTATTTTTCTCTTTCTTCTTCTATATGTTGTACATTCATTTCACTTTTATTTTTTCCTTTTTTCCTTCCATTTGGGGATGATGTAAGGCATTGAGATCGTAACGTATTCTTCATGTTGACCCAAATGGATCCCTTTTCCTTATCGCTTTTTGTTTTTCTTTTTTCCTTCCATTGGGGATGATGCAAGACATTGAGACCACAATGTCTCCTTCATGTTGACCCAAATGGAACTCTTTTCCTTTTCGCCTTTCATTTTATTTTTGCCTTCCATTTGAGGATGATGCAAGGCATTGAGATGACAATGTCTCCTTGATGTTGACTCAAAAATGCTCTTTGTCTTTTTCTTTTTTTCTTTTTGTTGTACTTTTGGGGATGATGCTATGCGTCGAGACATCCTATGTCTCCTCCATGTAGACCGAAAATGACTCTTTCTCTTTATTTTATTTTTTATCTCTTTGTGTCCTTCTTCCCATTCTATGTATTTGGGGGAATGATGATAGTTTCACACTCTCTACACAAACAAATAATTGCAGAAATGAACATACTAACCCCAAATCCATAGATCCCTCATGTGTTTGTGGTTTTTCATTTTGGGGGCAACCCACTTTCCTTTTGTTCTTTTCTTTTACATGAGGTAGCCTCCCTTGGAAACATATGACTTGGCATAGGGCTTTCCAAGTTGGCTCTCATGCCCCTTTCTATTTTTTCCTTTCTCTACTTTAAAGATATTGCTCACAAAATGATGAGTAGCAATTCCTTTAAAGTGGGGGCATACATTGGCATTATTTACTTTTGTATTTTATTTTCTTTGCTCTTAGTTCCTAGTGCAGCCTTATTACTTCATACGATGTGTTGCTCGCTTTGTTGATGAAATAGGGTGTAATTTCCTTCATGAAAGTGACTTATCTTAGCATATTGCACTCCTCTTAATGGCCTAATGCGACACACTACATCCCCTAAGTTATGAATTTTCTATTCTTTGATTGGTCCTCTCTTTATGACATTAGACACAATGCTCCCTAAGTAAAATACCTCACATGAATCAAATAATACTCCTTCAAACACTCTCTTTTTGCATTTTTGCACTTTGCATTTTATATTTATTGCATTCTTGGCCACCTTGCATAATGCAACTTGCATGATTGTGGTCCCTTGTCTTTTGTGGCACCTTATCAAAGTTGTTAGGAAATGTAACTTTGGTATGGTTGAGCGGGAAACCTAAGTAGCGGCATGACTTTCCCCATAGCCACCTTTGTATGTGTGAGTGCATACCAACTGAGTGTATGTTTCTCACCCTTTTGGGCCTTCTCACCTAATGGAAAACCAAAAGTCTCGTTGCCCCAGAGTGAGTACATCTTCCTTATAGATAAATAGCCTAGATCTGATCCACAACTAGCTGGACAAATAGTCGAAGCTTGATCTGACTTTCCCTCTCTCTTCCCTCCTTCACATCACTTTCTAATTTGATATTTTGTGCGTATGTTTAGTTTTCCATGGGATCTTGATCCTAGGGGCTTGATCATACCTCTCGATTGTATCCATCTCATCTTACTAGCATGAACACATTGATCCCTCTCAATATGCATGACTTGGCTACTTTAGTGTGAGTTTGAAGCAAGTTCATCCTTTCACTAAACTGGGGGCTAAATCTGTCGGTAAAAAGTGTAGCCTTGACACTTTTCACTCATTTTGGCCTTGTTTTGCTTAGATCTAACGTTGTATTGTGGCCAACACATTCACATTAGGCCTTCAATGCTTGCAAATCAACAATAACCTAACAAAGTTCTACAAGTGTGTTGTGAAGTGTTGTAACACATTTCCCCACTTTTCTAGGAATTTTCTACGATAATTCACCTAAATAACCCCTTTCCAAGCCTTAGTCTAAAGTTTTGTAAGTTGTTGTAATTGACTCTTGCACTTTTCTAGGCTTGTCACCACTAATTCAACCCTTTTTAATGTTAAATTTTCCCCTTAATGTGCTTTTAGGCCCGACTTAAGTGTGTTTCAGGAGGCAAACTTGATAAAAATCATTAATCACCACTTAATTCCTGACCACCACTTGAAAATTTCCAAGTGGACTAGGTTGCCACCTTGGGCGACCTAGTCCCTTTTGACATAAATTTCAAATTTAAGACAAAAACCTAATGGGAATTTTCCTCCAAAACCCTAAGATTGGCCTATCATGTTGCATTTTTAGGAAAATTAGGGTTTATCTTGTATAAATGAGGGTTTTCATCCTCATTTCACCGCCCCTAGCATCATTTCATCCTCACAAGCACTCAAGCACTCAATCTTCACAAGAAAGGATTTGAGCAATAAGCACTTCAAGCAATCTCCATTGGAGTTGGTTCTTGCAAGTTGCATACATCTTCAACAAAGGATTTGGTGAGCATTTACATTGTTTTTCATTCAATCATCTCTCCTTTGACTTCTCTTTCATTTGAGTTTAATTACTATCAATGGGGTTTGACTAAGGAAAAGCCCTAATCTCTAACCCTAACATTTTCCTTGTCTTTGTATGTGTGTTTTGTAGGTTGTATGGATATTTGGCAAGGAGAAAAGTGTTAAAAAGGGTACCATCATTCCATTCAAGTCAACTCAAATCATAAAACCCTGGGAGGAGAAAAGGGCTAACTTGCAGGTCATTTTCTGAAGATTCAGACACGGGCATCTACAAAAAAGGAAAGTGCAAGTGGGGACCCACAAAATCATACTTCAGAGCTCCTGAAAGTACTAGGAGGACTAGGTTACCATCATTGGTGACCTTGTCCCTATATTAGGCCTAAAAAAGTGTGACATTTTTGGATACCCTTTTTCCTAAAACCCAGTCTAGCAAATTTTCCCGATAGAAGGACTAGGTCACCCATTCTAGCATAAATGTCCCTATGCAGATTTCTAGCAATTTTTAGAACATTCTGGGGCTCCTCTTCTGCAAGTTTCATTTCCCAGGTGCACCATCTTTGTATTCTCTAGTTTCCTTTTAGATTACATAACATTTAGGTCATTTAGTTTAGCTTGCATTAGTTTACATTTCTTTATTTACATTCCTTAGTTAGATTAGTTTCATTTCATTTCAGCATCTATCCATACTTCAACACACACAACACAACCTCATCCAAACCCTACCCATTTGAATGAACTCGCCAATTAGTGTGAAAGAGAGTCCATTCTCCTAACCAAATTCTCCTAAGTGAAAAACCCTAGGGGCCTAGTAAATGGGAATTTGCTTTCTCTTCTCACACACCATCTTTTTAGTGGTTCAATGCCAAAAGGGACTAGGTTGCCCAAGGTGGTGACTTAGTCCACTTGGAAAAATTCAAGTGGTGGTTGGGAATTAAAATATGATTAATGATGCTTGTTGAAATTATCTCATGAAACAGACTTAATTTGGGCCTGTAATAGCATTAAGGGGTCATTTTTAGCATAATAAAGGGCTGAATTAGTGATAATAAGCCTACAAAAGTGTGAAAATGTTTTATAAGACCTTACAACACTTTGGAACAAGGCTTGGAAAGAGGTAAAAAGAGGTCCAGAAATCCATAGGCAAGGGTCCAAATGAGTGAAAAGTGTCAAAGCTATATTTATTAGTGACACATAACCTAGCCAAAAAAGAGGAGTCTTCAACAAGCTTTCAATCCATTATTTAATGATCTCCAAGCCTTCAAGATGCCTAAACCTACAAACACACAAGGAGAGAAAGATAAAATGTTGATTGTTAGGGATTGTGGGTTTGCCTTGGTAAAACCCCTTTTGAGTAATCAAACCAAAATAATGAAATAATGTAATGAAACGTAAAATAATGGAGTTTACCTTGCCATGATGGTTGATCTTGAGTTGCAGAAATCGAGGATTCAACCCTTGAGTGCTTCTTGAGAGATGTCTTGATTACTTAGAATACTCAAAACCCTAGCTTGCTTGAGAAGAGTGATGAATGATGAAAGAAGAGTGAATGAATGGAAGAATTAGGTTAGTTAGTGGTCAAAATGAGAGGAAAACTCCTTATTTATGCATGTGATTCCCTAATTTCCTTGAAAATACAACCTCACAAGCCGACCTTAGGGTTTAGGAGACAAAATCCCATGAGAAATTAAGATTAAATTTGATTTTTATGCCACATGGGACTAAGTCGCCCCAGATGGCAACTTAGTCCACCTGGAAAATTTTGAGTGGTTTTCAAGAATTATGATGTGTTTTATGGGATTTTCTTCTAAAACACACTTAAGTTGGACCTGTAAGAGCATTAAGGGGTCATTATTCCATAATAAAGGGTTGATTTATTGATGAAAAGCCTAGGAAAGTGCGAGAGTTTGTTACAAATCTTTACAACACTTTGAAATAAGGCTTGGAAAGGGGTAAAAAGGGGTCCAAAATCCATAGGGAAAGGCCCAAATGAGTGAAAAGTGTCAAGGCTGCACTTTTTCTGACACATTTAGCCCCCACTTTAGTGAGAGGATGAACTTTCTTCAAACTCAAACTAAAGTAGCCACGTGGAGATGGTAAAGGATGACAAAGATGAAGGCAATCAAGCCCTTAGGATTCAAGATATTAAGTTAAATAGACATATAGGAAAGAAGACACATTCAAGGGTGAATGATATGCAACAAAACAAGATACATGATCATGCGATGAAAAGATATAGAAGGAAGAGAAGAAGGAAATTAAAAAGGGTGGATCAAGCTTGAAACATTTGTCTAGCTAGTTGTGAATCAGATCTAGGTTTTCTGTCCAAAAGTATGTGTACTCACTTTGGGGCGATAAGACTTTATGTTGTCCTCCAAGTGAGAAGGCCCAAGAAGGCGAGAAACATACACTTGGCTAGTATGTACTCACACACACAAAATTGGTTATGGGGGAAGTCGTGTCGCTAGTTGGGCTTCCCGCTCAAACTATGCCAAAGTTATACCTCCTGATAACTTTGATAAGGCACCACAAAAGAAAAATGATGTTGTAATAGTGTAAGGATTTTTCAAAGGGATTTTTCTTTTGTTCATGCAATGTATCATGTTAAGGAACATCATGCGTAATGTCTCCAAGAGTGGAAAAATCCAAATGTCTCATCTTGTTTGCAAGAGAGGAAAATTGCAAATGTCTCATCCTAAGCAACATTGTACCTAATGCATCCAAGAGAGGGAATCGCAAGAAAAATAAAAATTGTGTAGTGAAATGTGAGTGTCAATGTAGGCCCCCACTTTAAAGCGGTTGCTAACACCATTGTTGTGAGCAATTGCTTTAAAGTAGAAGAAGAAGATAGGAGAGTTTATGCGGAAAGCCCTATGCCAAGTCATATATTTCCGATAGGCTAAATCATGAGAAAGGATAGTATGTCACATGCGAGTCAACTTAAGACATGTTTTCCACATCCCAAGCTTGCTCTTATATGTGCATGAAAGGTTAATGACTAGTCAAAAGAGACAACAACCAATTACATACGAGGAAAAGGCTACCTAACCCCTTGCCCCCACTTAGTGCAGGGAAAGAGTGAGCCGAAAGGATTAATGAGATGCAAGATAGAGTGAAAATTAGTATCAATTAGAGGAATTAGGTGCCCCCATAGAAGGGAGAACACCAAAATCCTTAAGATGTAAGATTTTATGACTCAAGGCCTTACATTCATTAGTGGAGTGACCATGGACTCAGTGGTATGTGCAAAAGGAATTCTTGGAATACAATTTCTTTCAAGTTTTGGGAGGAAGAGAGATCAAGTGATCTTGGAGGTGTCTCAAAAAGATAGCCTCTTGATCAAGGGGAGAAGGTGTTCCCTTAGCTTGTGACAAAGAGGTGGCTTGCTTAGTACAGGATGTCATACTTACACAAGGCACTCGAGATTGTGAGATTTTGTACATTCCCTTAGAGGAGTGTGTAAAATCTAAATCAGTGGTGGGTTGCGAGATGACATGGGCATTAAGCAAAGATTTATTTGTGTGTTTCTATTGTTGTAAAGGATCATGTGGGAGATCACTAGTTTCCATCATTTCAAAATGTACTAGTGTTGAAGGTGGTTTAGAAGAATTTTTTGGGATAGTGTTGATGTTGGATGAAGTCTTGATGATTTCAATGAAAGGAAAAAAACCAAGGCCATTAGTCGTTGTTTGTATGTTAGACTCGATAGGGGTGTGGATACGTTGTTTGTTAGCACCACATCCTTTTCCACTATAGCCAAGTTGTTTCATGAGAACATATCCTTTTCCATAAATCTTTTTCAGTGCTTTTGGATTGGGTGTTTGTTCGTTGTGAGCTTCCTTTTCCATAGTGGTTGAGTTGGATTCTTTCAAAGAATCGACCAAGTCTTGTGGTGACAAGACTGTGTTTCCCATTTTTGAGGTGTTGAGCGTGATCTTGGATTCTCCTAGTAAAGGAGGTGTGAAGTCTAAGGAAACCCAATCATCGTCTAAGGGATTTTTTTTTACGAGTTCCACTTGTTTGGTGGGTGTTAATGTGGTGAAGCGTTTGGACTTATTTTGCTCAAGTTGTAAGACACTATAAGGCTCAGGTTCAGCATCAAGTGTGTACACTTTATTGTTGTAGATGTATTTCATCTTATGATGAAGAGTGGAAGGAACCTCATTCATTGCATGAATCCATGGCTGGCCTAAGATGAGATTATATGAAACATCTTGAGGCATAACATGGATCAGTGTGTCTAATGTGGCCATTCCAACTGTAAGAGGCAAAGTGATCACACCAAGCGGCTTCTATCCTACACTCTAAAATCCACTGATAGATAAAGAGGTAGGGTGAATGTTTGATTTATCGATATGTAGCCTATCCAAAATATTTAGACTACAAACATTAACATTGGATCCATTGTCAACAAGGGTTCACTTTAACCCTATGATTTTGTATTGAGATATGATTATGAAGTCTTCAACTTTATGTTGCATGTCCAAACGAGGGAGCTCACTTTGGTGGAAAACAATTTCAGCATTCAAGCCTTGGATCATAGCTTTTATGGCATTTGTTTTCACATTACAAGGGATAGGAATTTTTTGCAAGGCATTCTACATCATGTTGTGATAGCGAGGGGAGGATTGAAGAAGGTCCCATAGTGAGATCTTAGCAGGAGTATCCTTAATTTGGTTGACAAGATCATACTCCCTAATGTATGAATTTAATTAATGGGCAATAGATAATATGGGAGTGGGTGAAGGTAAGGGTGTTGGATTTGGTTGGGGTGGTCACAAAGCATTTCTTGTGTAATGTGTGTGAGCAATGGCATTATAACTCGGTTGTTGCGACACATTATGCTAAGGCAGATAAAGGATAAGTCTAGTTTTATTGTGAGTTGAAGGTTTGTTGGAAGGAGTATAGAGGATGAGTTCAGGTTGGTTTTGAGCTTGTTGCTTATGTGAGGGAGGGTAGAGGATAAGTTGAGGCTGAATAATGTTAACATCCTTGAACGAGTGAGAGGCTAATGTTGCCTCATCATCTTCTTCTAAGGATATAATATTATTATTGGAAATGTTATCCTTGTCTTGTACCATGATATCCTCCATAAGTGGAGAGGTTTTAGGAGAACTACAAACCATATGTTTGTGACATTCAAGGGTTGGTTCTTCTAAAATGACGTCATCGCAAGTTGGGGAATGATCAATGAGGGTATGATTAGGAGAGAGTTTTATTTGATTGTCTTGTTGTTTGAAGGTCTCATTCTCTAGTTCTATACTATCTACCCTAGTAGGAGTGCTTGGAAGAGGTTGACCACTAGCTTCATCACAAATAGGGGAGGCATTAAGAGAAGAACCAATATGATTTTCAAATAGATTATCCCAAATGGTAGGAGCATTAGGGAAGGAAGGGTCAAGAGTCTCATGATTTGTAATAGGTATATCTTCTAACACCAACCTATTATCTTTGCATCGAGGAGGTATATTAGAACAAGGGAAATTTTGAGTGGTATGGTTAGGGAGACTAGGTAAGGAAATATTTAGAAATGTGTTTATGATGTCATCATTTTTTTGTTTAGTGTCTTCGGAAGGGGGATGAGGAGAGAGACAATCAAGACCCTCAATTATTGTACCTTCTTTCACCAAAATACCTTCATCACTAATAGGAGAGATATAGGGATAAGTACAAGTATGATTGTTATGATTGTCAACACTAACATCCTCATCAAGGGGTAATGTAATGTTAAGAATTATGTCAATGGATTGGTAATTAAAATGTTCTTTAATGAATTCATTATTGTAATCTATATTGAACTCATAAGAAGGGATTTTGTATTTATGCAATCCATTTGAAACCAAATCAAAGCCACATCTCTTAAAATAAAACATGCTATAAGAAAATAAGAAAAGAAAGTGCAATGCAATAATTTAAAGTGAAATCTTGAAGTGCAATTTTTTAGAGGGGAAACTTGGGTAATATTTTTATTACGCAATGCAAAAATCTGAAAAATAAATATAGTATATGAAAAATTGAAACTAAGAAATGCATGAAATGAGATCTGTTAAGCTAGTTTTTATGAAATGCATGTAACAGAAACACAACCAATGGATACAAATAGTTACTAGCACAAAACATAAGCTTAAAATAGTGTTTTCAACTCTATAAAAGGTGGTTTTAGGGGTATAAAGGGACTAAGTCACCCAAGGTGGCGACTTAGTCCACCTGGTGATTTTTTTGAGAATTTGAAGAATATTTTGATGGATGTGGGTGGTTTTTGTGTTGTATGAGGAAAACCTAAAATGAAAATGCAAAATTTCATAAAATTTTAATGTTTTAAGATGCAAAAATGCAACCTATATGCACTTTCAGTAATGCAAAGTGTATAAACCCTAGAATGCAATTTAAATAATGTAACATGTAATGCAATGCAAACCTAGGATGAGAAAGAGCTCCAAATAAGACAAGAACGTGTAGGAACATCGGGTTCACCAAAATGTAACATAGATTTTGGCACCACAAGACTCTCTAACACTTGTAGGATTTTTTACCTAAAAGGAGAGAGGTAGGCCAAAATGCTAATGTTGATATTCAAAAATCAGGGGTTTGGAATAGGTGTGATGTGTGTGGAATGTGTCTAACTAATGGAATTTGATAAAGTCAATCAAATACTAATGTAAACCCTAGAAAATACAACTATTTTTGAAAACACATAATGATATACAAATGACCTAAGAAACATAAACAAATTGCTACAAAAATAAATAGAAATGAAAGGGTGCACCTGGGAGTGAGTTGCATACTATATTGGAGGTTGGAAATGTTGTTGCTGTTGACTGGGACGCTTGTGCCAATCTAGGCGAGTTAGTCCCAAATTTAGAAAAAATGGTCTGGAGCTCGTTTCTACAAAATGGGTGTCCAAATCTACAAAAACCTCTAAAAATAAGGTTTAGTGGGACTAAGTCGCCATTGTTGGTGACTTAGTCCACTTCTGAATTTCTAAAAAATAGAGAGTGGAAATGGAAGCCCTCGGTATGCACTTTGGTTCTCCATAGGTGTTTTCTTTTCAAATTCTTATTCTCGGACCTAAAAGTGACTTTTTGTAGATGTTTTACCCTAGCCAACAAATAGGAGATTTCAACAAACTTTCAATCCATTCTTCAATGATCTCCAAGACTTCAATATACCTAAACCTACAAATACACAAGGAGAGAAAGAGAAAATGTTGATTGTTAGGGATTGTGCGTTTACCTTGGTCAAACCCTTTTTGAGTAATCAAACCAAAATGATGAAATAATGTAATGAAACATAAAACAATGGATTTTACCTTGCCATGATGGTTGATATTAAGTTGTAGCAATGGAGGATTAAGCCCTTGAGTGATTCTTGAGAGATGTCTTGATGACTTAGAATAATCCAAACCCTAGCTTGCTTGAGAAGAGTGATGAATTATGGAAGGAGACTGAATGAATGGAAGAATTAGGTTAGTTAGTGGTCAAAATGAGAGGAAAAACCCTTATTTATACATGTCATACCCTAATTTCCCCAAAAATACAACCTCACAGGCCGACCTTAGGGTTTAGGAGACAAAATCCCATGAGAAATTAAGATTAAATTATTTTTTTATGCCACATGAGACTAAGTCACCCAAGGTGGCGACTTAGTTCACACGAAAAATTTTGAGTGGTTGTCAGGAATTAAGATGTGTTTAATGATGCTTTACGAGATTGTCTTCTGAAACACACTTAAGTTGGACTTGTAAGAGCATTAAGGGGTCATAATTCCATAAGAAAGGGTTGATTTATTGATGACAAGCCTAGGAAAGGGTGAGAGCATGTTACAACTCTTTGCGAAACTTTGAAATAAGGCTTGGAAAGGGGTAAAAAGGGGTCTAAAATCCATAGGAAAATGCCCAAATGAGTGAAAAGTGTCAAGACTACACTTTTTTGTGACACTATGTGTTTTGAGCCAAAAAATGTACATGCATGAACAACATAATTTTCCCTAAATAAAAGTATTTTCTAATTATTTTTGGAAAAATATGTGAATTATGGTGAAGTTTTGTCATGATATTTATTTTTATTTTATGAATTAATTTTTACTAGCCCTAATTATTATTTTTGAGAACTCCTTGTGTACAAACATACAAATTGAGATAAATTAATCATAAAATTATTACTTTTTATTCTATAGAGAATGATGTATAGATTGGTCACTTATATATTTTATTTAAAATTAGTTTAAAAATAAAAAATATTAAAAAATACTAGCAACTATCATTTCAAGTTTATGGAGTTCTTTCCTCAAACTTTTATTAATAAATTAAAAACATGTTCAACCACTAAAAAATATATGAAAACAAGCTTATGAAGAGGGGGGATCTCCCTTTCAAATGTGATTACGAACACACATAAAACACTATGCAAGAAGGCATCAAATTATCAAGAAACACATAAAATGGAAGAGAAATCTGCAATATGTACTATGTTCAAAATATAATAATGAATTACATAAACATGGATCTCATATGCTCCCATACAACATGAGATTTAGACATACAAAAATATGCAACTTAATATTCTAGCTTCATTCTGACAACATCTGGGTATGCAACCACCAACTCCCCAAATGCTCCCCCTTCTCCAAATGAGCAAGCATCATTATATAGAAATTATGTGAGAAGAAACCACCATTGATTTTCCCAAAAAAACCTCCAATTACCACCTTTAAATCCCATGCCTAGCTTGAGGAGAGATAAGAATAAAAAATAAAAAATAATTCCTTGCATTCATAACCTTCACATGGGTGCCTAACTTTTGGCCAATCACCTTGGTCAATTATGACACCTTCTTTGACTCTCAGTGGCCTTGATGGCTCCAAATACAAACATGCAACAACATGCAAAGATTGTAGCACAAACATGCAAATATATGCATAACATGCACTTGAACATGCAAGAAAATGCACCCCAAGTGGTCCCCACCAAAAATGGGACACCCAAGAGGGGTACTTTCCTAGTTTTTCCTTAGAAAATATTCAAAAATACATAATTCCCACCAAAATTACAAAGTTTCAAATCAAAATATTTATTCTCCTAACCCCCAAAGCCCTTATTGAAAATTAAAAAAAAAAACTAGTAATATTTTTGGTGAAGCAAGATTGCTAGTACCTCTAGATTCTCTACATCAAGCACCCAGGGTAGGAAAAATTTTGTGAATATGGATTCACAAAATAGAGTTGAGTGGTAGTACCACCCTTTAGGATTGCAAGCAATCCTTAACAAACTCCATTATTGAAACTATTACCTGCAATTGATTCTTCTTTCTCCTCTTCCAACACTTAGCTAGAACAAGCAACCTCCTTCTCTAACAACTATGCTCTTTACTCCTCTCCCTCAATGTTGAATCAAATCCACCTTAGTATCTCACATTCTCCTCTAATATTTTTGGATTCAACTCACCATATTCCATCCACCTCCACCAATTTCCACCTATACTTAACTTTGCAACACCATACAAATCCTTCTCTATATATCAATTATCTCTAAAAAAACTCTAACTAAACCAACTCATCTGGATTCACTAACTCATACATCTCAACATGAAAATAATTATTCTAAAAATCACTAAAATTTTAATTTTCCTTTTCATCACCTATTCCATCTTCAACTTTTTTTTCTTCTTCCATGCCTTCTACAAAACATGCAACTATATCACTTCCTTGTTCTATAACCAATGTTATGAATTCAATGTTAGTAACACAATCAAGATATTCATACTTACCATATTCCTTCTTTACATCCATTTCAATGTCAGAACATAATAAAAATATTCATCCTTTCTATCTTGCAATAAATTATCATTCTTATAAATTGCTTTATCAAACTCCTCTTTTACCTTCACCTCCTATTTCTCAATTTTAATATTCTCAAATTGATTCAGTGTTGCGACAAATTTATTCATTTCTACATTCTTATCCTCATCAAAACATACATTAAAATCTAGTTTTACCTCATTGCCTTCTACTACAAAATTCACTACTACAATTCTTTCTTCACTATAACTCATCATATCATTCAAACACAAATCAGATTTGGTTTTAACCTCATGAAAATCTAATATTATTCTCTTCCTTATTTATGCAAAAAAACTTTCAGCTTCCTCATATTCACCCATTGCATTCACGTAATTCATAAGTAAATCATAATCACCAACAAACTCACAAAATGAAAGTTTTACCTCCTCTTTTACTATTGCGACTTCAGTGTTCTCTTCTTCAATGTTCTCCATTGCACTAAACTATTTTTTTGCTGCTTCAACCTCTGTAATTTCATCCTTCATGTTTGCCTATAGATATTCCTCAAATTCAGGCTCATCAATTTCTTCATATTCATCATGTTCTTCTTCTTATTCTATGCCACAAGCATTACAATCTGTTGCATCTTCTTTCTTTCCTGCATTCATAATATCATTATAAAGATAATTACAATTACCTCCAACTCTCCTCTCTTCTTATTTTATCCTTTTGACATTTACCAAAGGGTTATAATACTTTTTATTTTTGATCTTCTATTTTTTGTCCTCTTTTATGAGAATGTTCTTCTTCCTAGATCTCTCATCCCATATTCTCGCATCCTCCACAAATATTGTACAATACATCTAATTTAACCTTGAGGTTTTCCAATTCTTCATGGTACTCCATATCTTCCACTTCTTCCCAATATTGTTCCCAGAATAAAATTCTTACAAGCCTCCTAAAAACCCATCCCATCCTCTCAAATAATACAATTTCCTCACCTCACATCACAAAAATCCAATCCTCAACACTCCCTAGTTCTATTACAAACTACCTCACCTTCAATAATCTTTTTACACACTCAAGAACCTCTACTCCTCAAATATTTTTTGTAACTTCTCTTGCAAGTTGCACATACACCTAGAACAAAAAAAATCACACTCCACCCTCAGGTCCTTGTGCAGACTACCTCTCGTCAACACTTTGTATGCACACTCAGGAACTCCCACTCTAATAGCACTGATGAAGAGGGAGACTCTCCCTTTCAAATCTGATTACAAACACACATAAAACACTATGCAAGAAGGCAAAAAATTATCAAGGAACACATATTATGGAAGAAAAATATGCATTATGTATTATGTTCAAAATTTGAAAATGAATTACATAAACATGGAGATCATATGCTCCCATACAACATGGGCTTCACACATACAAAAATATGCAACTTAACATTCTAGCTTCATTCCAGCAGCATGTGGGTATGCAACCACCAACTCTACGAAATCCCCCCTTCTCCAAATGAGCAAGGATCATTATATAGAAATTGAGTGAGAAGAAACCACCATTGGTTTTCCCAAAACAACCTCCAATAACCACCTTGAAATCCCACACCCAACTTGAAGAGACATAAGAATATAAAATATAAAATAACTCCTTGCATTCATAACCTTCACATGGGTTCCTAACTTCTAGCCAATCACCTTGGTCAATTATGACACCTTCTTTGACTATTGATGGCCTCGATGGCTCCAAATATGGACATGCAACAACATGAAAATCTTGTGGCACAAACATGAAAATGTATGCATAACATGCACTTGAACATGCAAGCACATGCACCTGAAGTGGTCCCCACCAAGAATGAGATGCCCAAGAGGGGTATTTTCCCAATTTTTCCTTAGAAAATATTCATAAATGCATAATTCCCACCAAAATTATAATTACCATTCCACCCCAAGGGAAATTACAAAGTTGCAAATCAAAATATTTATTCTCCTAACCCCCAAAGCCCTTATTGAAAATAAAAAATAAAATAGCAACATTTTTGGTGATGCAAAATTGCTAGTACCCATAGATACTCCCGCATCGAAATATCATCATCTATAATGGGGTTTAATTTCATCAAAAAGAAAAATCATTATCATAATGGCTAAGGGTTGGGTCTTAAAAGTCAAAATAAAATCAAGACCATGGGCTTCAAATTTTGAATTTTATGAAGCATCCACTCCAAAATAGATACTAATTTTGGAAAGGAATGGTTATATTATGTTGGAGAGGAGGGGGACCAACCACACCAAGGCTCCAAGTCATGGAGAGTTGAGAGTAGAAGGATGTCATAGTCTACCTCAAGTTGAGAAAATGTTTGACATCAAGGATAGAGAATGATGAGCACTCTTAGTAATTTTGTCACTTTACTAACCTGAGAGTTTTAATGGGGCTAAACGAGCAAGTTTCTGGAACCCAAACTATACCTCAAATAGCTCTCTTCTAGAGGATAACAACATAGAACAGGGATGACAACATGGCACACTAGCATCTCACAGGTGGGTTGGAGTCCATATGGAATGAAAGTGAAAATGTACAGTAAATATTGTGAAGAACCTACTGAAATATTAGTGAATGAAGTCTAAAGATGATAACTAAAATAATGTGAAAATTATGATAAAGAGATGACAAGAATAAAGGTGATGAAGATTTAACTCATGAAGGGTCTAGTTTTCCAACAAGCTCCACACGAACATAAAACTACACATAGACAAGGAGGGAAAAATGTTGGGACTATTTTGGGGCTTTTCATAGTCAAACCCCGATTTTGGTGTTTCCACCTCCACGGATAGCCAAATAGATAGAAATGTAGAAATACGATAAAGAAAACAATGATGAAATAGAAATTAAAAAAAACACTATGAGAGACACTATGCTACTCAAAGCCAACAACAAACTAAAAGTAAGGAAGCGATTCCACCCTTGACCAAAGGCACTTAATGCCAATGAGAGAGGGAAATAAGTATACAACTATGGCAAAGTCGACATGGCCACAACAACATAGAAAGTAGTCTCGTAAGACACCAAGTTGCAACTTCTATGGTAGATGTGAAGAATGCTATGATTGTTGGAATCATGAATCCAATAGTGCAACAAGTAGCTTGAAGTTGCAAGAATGTGGAGTGGGAGTGAATTCACATGTAGAAGATCAAAAATTGCCCAGAAGATGGAATGAAAGTGAAACATAGCCATTTGAAGATGAAATGGGAGGGAAAGAGTCATTCAAAGGTCGACACGAATGCATAGGGGCATTATATTTTATTCCCAATGGAGAATGTAACACCTCTGTAGATTCTATAGGTGGGAATTCTATTAGGATGAAAACACACCGCACAAAAATCTGCATGTCACACATGTATCCCTGAGAGAAATTCACCCACCGACACTAAAAACAAGCACCAAGTAGATGGAGTTCGGAATGAATACATGGAATTACTTGGTTAGATTCAATTATTATAAGGTGAAGGGTGTAAAAAGGGGAATTTGCAAGGCGGGTGAAAATTCACTCCTATACATTTTTCCCCCACTTTAGTGAACATGAGTGTCAATGAGTGTTCGGTAAAGTAGGTCTAAAGAGTTCTAATAATATATACCTGAACTCTAGAGGAAGCAAACTATAATCTGGTGTACTTGAAAGTGTATGGCAGGAAAATTACTCCACATGTACTCTCTCCTGAGGAGGTTTGAATGAAGTGCACCGAAGGATAGATCTTGCAGGATTGAAGTGCTTCATAGGTCCTTGGACCTGTAAAGAAGGTGATCTAGGTACTCTCTTCTAAAGAAATTCCAATGTAAGGGACTTCGTAGAGTCAAATTGGAAAGTAGCTTCATAGGCGTACCTGTAAAGCAACATGTTAATCTAGAAAAAAAACATGTTAGAAAATAAAAATCCATATAGGAAAGAAAGAAAACAATCATGTAGATAGTCAAAAACTGGAGGAGATTTAAAAGGGGTCCACTTAAGGGCCACATTGTTTGAAAGTGTAAGAGTATTTTTCTTAAATCAATTTGACATCAAGGAATCCTTTTGAAAGATTTCACTTCATCAAGGAATTCGAAAGGAAGAAGGCCCCCTCACAAGGGGAAGGCCATAAATTTTCCCACAAAAGAATTTGATCCCTCCTCAAAGGAAAGTATTCCAAATTCTTTCTTTATGAACCCATGACGAAGGAAAATTATCCTGCTAGGGGTCCTTTTTGAGGAATATGATTTTTGAAAATAATGTTGAGAAGATTTTCAAGAAAAGATTTGTTGGCCACCAAATGTATTCTCTAAAAATTAAAGCAGTATGATAGCCCCCCTTAGGATGGTGTGCGCCGAGCACAAAGGTGTGTGACATCCTAAGGAGAGAAAAGCAAGAATTAAAAATTGGTGTTGTGGCCCGTAGAACATGATGAGATGTAACCATGGTAATTTTGTTGCACACGTGAGGGACAACACATAGGCACCACACCATCATGAACAACTAAAGAAGAGAGAGAGAGAGAGAGAGAGAGAGAGAGAGAGAGAGAGAGAGAGAGAGAGAGAGAGAGAGAGAGAGAGAGAGAGAGAGAGATAAAAATAAATTCAATGACATGACAAATAAGAGACAAGAGTGATCTAGTATTTAAGGGTCAGAGTTGCTCATAAATATAGATAATTATATATAATAGAATATAAATGAAATTTCATCAACCCCCTACTATATCAGACCATGTGAAGAAGGCACATGAAGACAAAATAAATAAATAAATAAATAGGGTCAAAAGTGAAGCCTAAATGCCCCCAACATTTTGAATCATCTTCAATTGTTAAAAATCAATCCATAATAGAGGAAGAATGATGTAACAAATAGAGGAATTTTTACAAGACAAAAACACTATTATATCCAAGCACCTATGGGAGTGACAAGGTTCATCTAGGAACACATAACACAAGCACGAGGGAACACAATACATACACACACACACACAATCTAATCTATAGATAAAGAAGAGGCGCCCCTAGTCCTCATCAACAAAGAGGTCATCGTTCTCCCAATCTAGATCATTGTAAGGGGAGGTTAGATGAGCCTTCCAGGGAAGAATATCAAGGGGGGAACCCTCTGACCCTCCCACAACAAGACCCAAGGAAGAAGGCCCCTCAAGGTCTTCTCCACTCAGTTCCTATGGGGTGAAAGTTAGTGATTTTGTGAAGATTTTTGATACTCCCGAGACCTTATCCACAGAGTTGAACATGCACTTCATAGGGGTGTCATGTGTCAACTCAATAGGTGAGGGAGGTGGCACCCGAGATCCACTGCTGGGCTCATCGAATGACTCAAGAGTAGTGATGAACTCTGAGGATGTCGGGGCTTTCTCCGTCACAAGGATGGCACAAGTGAACATAGAACCACCCTCCTAAGAAGGCAAACCATTCTTTTGAACCCCATTGCTAGCAGGGTCATCCTCCATATTTCACTTCATCGGGGGATTCGAGATCCCCATAGATGAAGCAGAGGGCACGAAGGAAGAGGAGAAAATCATAGCGGAAGCCACTAAGGTATTCTACATGTCCATGGGTTTTGAAAATGGTGAGATGTACGAAAGGGAAATTAGAAAGAGTGACACAACCAAAGGAGCAATGAATACCTACACCCTCTTTGAGTGAGAATCGTTCATGGTCATGGTGGGAGCCAGAAGTAGGACTAAAGTTGAAGGTAATGAATTATAGAGGATGGAAGAGGAGGAAACAACAGAAGGCACCAAAGTAAGAGTTGTTGAATCCTCTTCCTTATTTTGTAGGGTGGCCTGCTTAGGAGTCAGATCCTTCCTTTGATGCTTGTGTTCGCATGCAAGGAGGTTTCTACAACTCTAAGAGCTAGAGGCCATAGGATGAGAAGGGATGGAAGGATCCTATTTGACCATTGGAGTGTTCATCATAGTCATTTCCAGTAGAGAGAGGGACTCTTGGATTGGATAAGGAGGAAGAGATAGAGAGGATGATAAGAAAATAGTGGGGGAGAAAATAGTGGGGGAGAAAACTTCAACGCCTCGTTGATAAACCTCTTCCCATTAACTTCCTTAGAGGCAAGAGCAACAGGAGGCTATGGAGGTCTAGAAATGAAGGATGGGGACCCTTCCTCTTACCATATAGAATAGGCCAAGGCACCATGGGTAGGTTAGGAAGGTCAAATACCTAACACTTTGTCTTTCACCAAGTGAGCACCATAGGACTCCTTATGCAAAAGCCAAGAGTAGTAACCTAAAGTTCCTCTACAGGGAGGGAGGTAGAGTTGGGGCTCTAATCATGAGTAGGCTTCCCCTTTCCCTTTTGAGAGGAAGAGGAAACTTTTTGTTGTGCTACAAGGTGAGTCAATTTCAGCTATCCCTTTCCCTTGGTTTTGTACTTTACGTAGTTTTGGTAAAGTAGGTCCATTCTAGGAGGGAGCGAACCAATCAAGGTAGGCCAAAAGTGATCTAGTGAGTATCTCCCATGCATAATCGATGGTTTGTAATTGGTTTCATGGACTACATGCATTGAACCCTAATGAGAAAACTTTATACATTTATGAGCTACCAAGGGAACTACATTCATAGCAACCAACTAGGGGATACCCAGTTTCACCTTGAGAAGTTTAGACCCCAAGATGATATCAAAGAGTGCATTTATGATTCTTGGCCCAACTAGGACTAACAAGGTGTTGCAACCAATGGGAGAGATGGAAATCACATTGTGTGTACAAATAGTGCTCCTAGATTCATCATATCCATCCTTGTGTAAGAAATTAATCAGCATAATCTCCTCAGTGATGACATTCACCTGACATGTAGCGTCAACAAGAACACCCATTACTTTGTTTCCATTGATACGTGTGGGGATGTATAAGGGAGATGGTTCTTTGTTATGTTTCATCAAAAAATCATGCGAGGTGAAAGTTATGGCATGGGTTGCACAACTGGGATGGGTAGATGTGAAAATGAGGCCATCTCTTCATACACTAAATAGAACTTTCACGGATGCCCCCAAGGGTTTTTCAATTAGATAGTGACCCACTCAAGGTGTTTTTTTGCAATTCTTAGGGAACCTTTCAATTATTCCACTAAGGGCCATAGATTGGGTTACAAGGCTAGGAACGTCACAACACTCACACCCACAACACTCCTAGGATACAAAGAAAGTGTCTTTTAACATTGCCAAATGGAAACAAAGTGGTTCACGTTAGGTTCACCAAAATTTAGAGGAGGGCGATGAACCACACCAAGGCTCTAAGTCACGGATAGCCGAGAGCAAAAGGCTTCCCTAGTATACCTCAATTTGAGCAAGATTTTGATGCCAAGGATAGAGAATGAAGAGCACTCTTAGTACTTATATCACTCAACTAACCCAAGAGTTTTAATGGGGCTAAACGAGCAGGTTTTAGGAACCCAAATTGCACCTCATACAGCTCTCTACCAGAGGACAACAACATAGAAATGGGACAATAGCGTGACGTGCTAGTGTCTCACAAGTTTTTTGGCATCCGTACAAACAAAAAGTGAAAATTTTTAGTAAAAAGTATGAGGAACCTATTGACATCTTAATGAATTAAGTTTAAAGATGATAACTAAAATAATGTGAAAGTTGATATAGAGATGACAAGAATAAAGGTGGTGAAGATTTAACTCACAAAGGGTCTAGTTCACCAACAAGCTCTACATGAATGTATTACTATACACAACCAAGTAGGGAAAACTTTTGGGGTTGTTTCAAGGCTTGCAGTAGTCAAACCCATGTTTTGGTATTTCCACCTCCATGGATAGACAGATAGATAGAAATATAGAAATAAGATAATGGAAACAATGTTGGAACAAAAATAAAACCAAACACTACGAGAGGCACTATGATACTTAGATCCAAAAACAAAGTAAAACTAAGTGATACCACCCTTGACCAAAGGCACTCAAGGCCAATGAGAGAGGAATCCAATTCTACAACTATGACAAAGTCAATATGGCCACAACAACATTGAAAGAAATCTCTCAAGACACCAAGTTGCAACTTCTATGGTAGATGTGAAGAATGCTATGATTGTTGGAATGGTGAAGCCAATAGTACAACAAGTAGATTGAAGCTACAAGAATGTGGAGTGTGAGTGAATGCACATGTAGAAGATCAAGAATTGCCCAAAAGATGGAATGAAAGTGAAACATAGCCATTTGAAGATGAAATGGGAGGGAAAGAGTCATTCAAAGGTCGGGAGAAAGGCGCAAGGACATTAAATTTTGTCACCAATGGAGAATGCAATGCCTCTATAGATTCTAGAGGCAAGAATCCTGTTAGGATGGCAACGTGCCGCACAGATGTCCACGTGCCACGTGCACATCCCCGATAGAAATTCACCCACCGACACTAAAAACAAGCACCAAGTGGATGGATTTCGATGTGGAATTACTTGGTTGAATTCGATTCTTCCAAGGCGAAGGGTGTAAAAGGGGAATTTACAAGGGGGTTACAAATTCACTCCTATACATATGTAAATATAAACTTGTGCCTATTTTATATTAAAATGTGTACCCATTTTAAAATGGGTACTTGTTTTGAGAACCAAATTGGATACCCATTCCATATAGGTAGGATTTTAGATTCTAGATCTATATCCTAAGTTGGTACCCATTTTTTTATAAAATGAATAATCGTTCCTATTAGGATTTTTTCTACTCACAACACTTCTACTAAAAGGGCACTCATTATCTTGCCTTTTACAAATAGTTGTGATTAAAAACCATGATAATAGATCTCATACAAGAATAAAGGATGAATTCTCTCTCTCTCTCTAAGGAATGAACTATAAAGCCTCCAATTCCCAAAATGGATACATATGTAGGGTCATCATATATGAACCCTTGAGGATTAAAGTTTTGGTCTAGGAATGACCATGACATTGGAAGCTTAACACTTTCTACTATAAGAATATAAGTGGTGACATAAATTTATAGTCATGACTATGCTCAAAGGAGTTATAAAGTCAACACTTATAAATTAAATGAAATATGATTGGTTGATTAAGTCGATAGTTTTTATAAAGTTAGTTCTTGGCCCCAAAAAATTAATAACTGAGATATAGTTTGATTTAAAGGTTTAATGGGTATGTTGGTAGTTTCCAAAACAAAGTAAACTGTTGTTAGAGGTAGATAAATATTTTATAATTAAATATTTAATTATATTGAAAATGATACAAAAATGTATGTATTTTATTAAATAGATGATTTATAGTATAGTAATTAGTGCAATGAATATTATCAACAACCATAAAAAACAATTAGAACTAAATCCTTAATAATTTATTTGAGCTAAACTTTATGTCCTCTTAAATTTTGAATATGGTATCATAGATTATCTCAACATGAATGTACCTTAGAAGGATGTGTTAGAAAAGAAATAGACTTCTTAACAGAATATCTCAATAGCCATGAGCAAGGTCTAAGCTTGAATGCCATTCTATCATGTGATCTCATTATTGGAGCTATTGCTTATTCTAAATATAGTTGTAAGATAAATTGAGATTGCAATTTGAATGGTTAAAGTGTTGAATTAATTTCTTCAAAATTAATCTTGAGACTTACCTAGGATTCGTATAGGTGACTTTTTTCACATGGGAATTTATCCTAAAAATAACAAGTCGATTGCTCAGCTTAGAGTGATAGTTTTTAGATAAATTAGGGTTACAATTTGAATGATTGAAGTGTTGAAATATAATTATTCAAATCTAATTTTGAGTTACATTTGGTATTCTTATAGGAAAATATTTTCACATTAGAAAAATTATCCCAAAAATTGTAAATTGATTTTCTCTATCAAGAATAAAATTATGAAATTTTATGATTCGTCTGAAGTTTGAAAATTTCTTAGTAAAGAGTTGTCTCTATTGGCAATACAAGGGAAGACAACTGCAAGAGGGGGTGAATCAATTGTCACAAAATTTCAAACTTATTAAACTTATTAACCTTTATTCTCATAACTAATTAATAACAGTGAAAGCATGAATCAATAACACATCAGAAACACACATAACACCAAAAATTTTGCGTGGTAACCCTATTAGGGGAAAAACCACAGCAGAGGTTAATCCAAAAGCTATACCTTGTTAAAAGTATAAGAAGAATATATGAGGAATGCACATGCATTCAAGCACACTGCCTAGAGCTCACTGGTCAAAGGAAGACTCACTTTCTTACAGAAAACATTCAGATTAAATCCATCTGAAGAATTTGAACTAAGAAGGTAGCATCTGCTAATGCCTGAGTACAGTTTTGGTTAAAAACATGAATAGTTCTTCACTTTCTTTCACTCTTCTTTACACTCTTCTCTTCCTTCGAATGATCTAAACCCTTTTCGCACATAGCACTCGCACACTTCGCACATCACATACTTCTCAAATGAAGAAATAGTCACTTATATATATTCGCAACAATAAATTGCATTTCTTCATGTCGGCTTTAACACAATAATAGAATGAATGCAAATTGTCAGCCCAAAACAATAAATATTAAGAATGTGCATCAACCAAGGTTAGCCACAACATAGTAGAGACCCAAAATAGTGTTCTCGAACACAAAATACCTTCAAATATTCTTCGTCGAAGATCCACAACATGCTTCAAACACCTTGGGGGCCATGAACATGCAAGAGAAAATCTTAGATGGCGAGCACAATGATCAATGCGAGCATGCAACATAGATAGAACATGATGTAGAAACATCCATGAACACCAAAATAGCATACACAACAACTCATATTATCAGATACATATTATCTTCTTCCATGAACACCATTTGTAGTAACAAAATAACTGTCAAAACACAAAAACTTATAACTTGCTCAACTCTTCATGTGCACCTCTGAAACTTTCAGAGTAGAAACTAGACAGGCTTGAAAAAAAAACCTTTAATCTGAAACATCTCACTATCAACATACTAAAATTTGTACCATACCGATCTTCACTGCTTCACAGACAACCTGTAACATATTTTATTATAATTTTCTCAATATCCTCGACATATAGTCTTAAATACATTAATTCTAATAGTGTTGACATCAATGATAACCACATATCAACAACTCGACCACAACATCCGACAATCTCCCCCTTTGGCATTGATGGCAACACATTGTGTGAAAAACACACCATCAACGCAACTAACTCTTCTTCCAAAAATCTCCCCTTTACACATTACTCTTCTCTCCCTTAGTTCTCCAAGAGTTTTTCACATTACTCTTCTCCCCTTTTTACATCAATGAAAAAAATACAAAAGATATGAACCACATATCTGAATCATCTGACTACTCCCCCTGAGTAGTAGCCACCACAACATTAATCTGAACAAAGATATGATTGTGAATGCACAGACTTATGCAAAGACTATGCATCTTAGTTATGATTAGGAGGGGTAATCACCCCTAAATTCCCTCTGAGATACTCAAAAGTATCCTTGGTTGAAGGCTTAATAAATATTTCTACAATCTGTTCCTTAGTAGGCACATACTCTAGTCCTACTTCCTTATCACTCACCTTATCTCTCAAAGAGTGGTACTTGATAGATATATGCTTGGTCTTTGAATGCAACATCAGATTATTAGAAATTTTTATATCACTTGAGTTATCACAAAATATGGCAATATGTTCATCATACACAACTTTGATATCTTTCAACATTTGCTTCATCCATAATACTTGAGTACATTTTTTAGTAGAAACAATATATTTTGTCTCTACAATAGAAAAATAAATTGCATTATCCTTTGTGCTTAACCATGAAATTAGTTTCTTTCCCAAGAAAAATGTGCCACCACTAGTACTTTTCCTATCATTCACATCTCCTACCCAATCAGCATCATTAAGGGCACTTAAAAGTAATATCATCATCTTTAGGATACCATAGACCAAAATCAATCATTCCCTTCAAGTATCTAAAAATTCTCTTCACAACAATCACATGAGATTCCTTAGGATTGGCTTGAAATCTAGCAAAAATGCATACAACATTCATGATATTAGGTCTAGTTTGAGTCAAATAAATAAATCCACCAATAATTGATATGTATCTAGTTTGATTTGCCTTCGGAGACTCATCATCTTGTGTCAACTTACATTCGGTCACCATGGGTGTACCGACTGGTTTTGAATCTTCCATATCAAAATTATTTAGCAGTTCTCTCGCATACTTGGACTGAGATATAAAGATCCCTTTATCTACTTGAGTAATTTGCAATCCCAAAAAGAATTTCAACTCTCCAATCATTGACATCTCAAACTCATTTTGCATCTCATTAGCAAACTTCATGTACAAACCATCATCTCCTCCAAAAATGATATCATCAACAAAGACTTCCACAAACAAATATTTACCATCATCAATCTTGAAATATAGATACTATCAGTAGTACCTTTGTTAAATCCAATCTTCAACAAATAATTATCTAATCTAGCATACCAAGCTCTAGGGGCTTTCTTGAGTCCATATAATGCTTTCTTCAACTGAAAAACCATATCTCCCTGATCAGTCAATTGAAACACATTAGGTTGCTCAATATACACCTCTTCCTCTAATTCACCATTTATAAATGTTGACTTGGCATCCATCAGATAAACTTTGTAGTTTTTGTAAGCAGTATAAGCAATAAACAGTCTCACAGCCTCAATTCTAGCAACTAGATTAAAATTTTATTCAAAGTCAATTCCTTTCATCTAAGAGTATCCTTTACATACCAGTCTTTCTTTTTTTTCTAATAACTTCATCTTGTTCATTTAGTTTGTTTCTAAAGACCCATTTAGTTCCAATTACACTTTTTTCTTTAGGTCTAGGAACAAGAATCCATGTATTATTCTTCTCAATTTGTTGTAGTTCTTCTTTCATTGCTCAATACAATGTTCATCTTTGCATGCTTCAATGACATTACTTGGCTCAACCTTTGAAAGTAAACAGTATTCTTTTTCAATTCTTCTCCTAGTCTCGACACCTTTGTTCTTATCTCCTAAAATCTAATTTTCTGAATGATTTAATCTCACATACCTTGGAATCTTAGAGTGTTCTTGAATTTCAAGCTCTTGTGATCTCTCTTATGTACTTTCACTATTCTCTCCTTCTTCCTAATTTATCATAATGACCTAAACTTGATTTGAAGTCTAACTCTTGTTTGTACTATCATTCTGATCATCAGAATCATATCCACGGGTTTTGGAGGGTCTAGCAATGTCTTCATCAACCTTAACATTTTCGCTTTCAACCATTTTCTTCAATCTCTTGTTGTAGCATCGGCAGGCCTTACTCTTAGTAGAATAACCAATAAATATTCCTTCATCACTTCTAGCATCAAACTTTCCTATATCTTCATCTCTCCTGATATAGCATTTACTCCCAAATATTTTGAAATATCTAATAGTAGGCTTATGACCAAACCATAGCTCAAAAGGAGTCTTACCAGTATTACCTTTGATTTGTACCCGGTTAAGGATATAAATAGTAGTACTCATAGCTTTTCTCCAATGGATATGAGGGACCTTTCCTTCCAACATCATAGTTCTAGCAGCATCTTGAACTATCCTATTCTTCCTTTCCACAACTCCATTTTGTTGAGGGGTTCGCGGTGTAGATAACTATCTTTTTATCCCATGTTCTTTACAAAAAGAATTAAACTTACCAAAAGTAAATTCACCACCTCTATCTGATCTCAAACACTTAATCTTAAGACCTATCTCTATCTCAACCATAGCCTTAAAGATCTTGAACTTTTCTAGAGCTTTAGATTTTAAAGTAACCCACATCATCCTAGAGTAATCATCAATAAGAAACATGAATTACTTGTAACATTATAGACTTATGATTCTAGCAGGACCACACAAGTCAGTATGCACAAGCTCCAACAATTCATTTGAACAATGTTGTTTGCTTCGAAATTAAATTCTATTTTTTTTTCCTAACTGGCATTCCTTGCATATGGTATTAGTAGGGTTCACCAATTTAGGAATATCTCTCACAGCCTGTGAGGAACTTATCTTGATAATATTTTCAAAGTTTACATGACACATTCTTCTATGCCACAACCAACTTTCATCAACTTGAGCAATCAGACAACTTATACTAGGAACATTCAGATGAAAAATGATACCATTTGTTTTAGTAGCTAAAGAAATCACATTTCTAGAACTTCCTAGTATTCTACATTTTCCATCTTTGAATTGAAGATTGTATCCCTTATCAATCATCTGTCCAACACTCAGAAGATTATGCTTCAAACCTTCAACATAAATAACATCATCAGTATTATGCTTACTATCAAAAGAAGTACATCCTCTACCATGGATTATACCACCATTGTTATAACCAAATCTTACAACACCACCATCATACTTCTCCAAGCTTACAAATTTACTTTTATCACCTGTCATGTGATGTGAACATCCACTGTCAATTACCCATTCATCTTTTTCTTCAACTCGAGCAGCTAGAGCTTTCTCCACATTTGTACAACTAGCAGATTCAGTAGACACACGATTATTTTACTTGATAGAAATAAATACAAACTCATCTTCACTTACATTCCCTTTGTCAAACTCATCATTTGTCACACCTTCATCAGCATCATAGTAACACTTCTTTTGAAATTTAGGCTTGTAAGGTCTTGGATTAGGAACTCTTTCTGGACACCTTGATGTAAAATGACCTATCTTGTTGCAAGAAATAAATTTAATAGGAAACTTTCCTTTATACTTACCTCCTCCTCTGGCTTCCCTTTTGATAATAAGTGCTTCGAGCTCATTTAGCTCTCTTTCTTCTTCTTCAATCTGTCTCATTTCTTCTTCATATTTGAATACCTTTCTAGAAGAACTTTCACCTAAATCATATCTTTGCTTGTCTCTCTCAGAAGTAGTAGCTTTAAATGCATATTATGTCTTCGAAGGGGCATCACCAAATTCACTCAACTCAAAATAAATGAGTTTACCAACCAGCATATCTCTGGTTTATTGTCACGGTTATGAGCTCCTCAATGGCTGCAACTTTAATTTTGTATGCATCATGCAAGGATCTAAGAACTTTAGCAACAATATCTGATTCATCCACCTATCCACCAGCACATCTGATACCATACACAAGTTCATTCACTCTTTCATGGAAGTAGTAATATTCTCATCATTACCCATTTTCAACAGTTCATATTTTCCTTTCAAACTCTATAGCTTAGTCATCTTCACATTAGCATCACCTTCATTTAAAGTTTCTAATTTTTTCCATATCTCATAAGTAGTCCTCAGCTCCATAACATTCATCATCTCAAAATTAGTCAAATCACTCAACAATTCTTCCTTAGCCCTAATGTTATATTTAGTATCCATGGACCTTAGCAGTAGTAGTAGGACCATTCTGAGGAATAACATACCTATTGCACGTAATGTTCCAGTAGGATTCACCAATGCATCTCAGATGACACTCCATTCGAGTCTTCCACAGAGAATAATTTGTTCCATCAAATCTCAAACTATCCTTCTTGTGTGTCGCTATCTCGGATCACCTCAAGCTATTAAACTTCTTCCAAGGAACCTGCTCTGATACCAATTGTTGGAAACACAAGGGCATACAACTAAGAGGGGGGGTGAATTAGTTGTCACAGAATTTCAAACTTATTAAAATTATTAACCTTTATTCTCATATCTGATTAATAGCAGTGAAAGCATGAATCAACAACACATCAGAAACACACATAACACCAAAAATTTTGCGTGGAAACCCTGTTAGGGGAAAAACCACAATGGAGGTTAATACACAAGTTATACCCTATTAAAAGTTTAAGAAGAATATATGAGGAATTTACATGCATTCAGGAAGACTACCTAGAGCTCACTACTCAAAGGAAGACTCATTGTCTTACATAAAATATTCAGATTAAATCCATATGAAGAATTTGAACTAAGAAAGTAGCATATGGTAATGCTTGAGTACAATTTCAGTTAATCACATGAACACTTCTTCACTTTATTTCACTCTTCTTCACACTCTGCTCTACCTTCGAATGATCTGATCCTTTTTCCCACATATCACTCACACACTTCACACATCACATACTTCGCAAATGAAGAAACAATCACTTATATATATCCGCAACAAGAAGTTTCATTGCTTCATGTCGACTTCAACACAATAATAGAATGAATGCAAATTGTCAACCCAAAACAATAAAGATTAACAATGTGCGTCAACCAAGGTCAGCCACAACATAGTAGAGACCCAAATCAATGTTCTCAAGCACAAAACACCTTCAATAATTCTTCCTCAAAAATCCATAACACGCTTCAAACACCTTGTCAGCCATGAACATGAAAAACATGAACATGCAACAAAAAATCTCGGATCACGAGCACAATGATCAATGCAAATGTTCAGCATAGATAGAACATGATCTAGAAACATCCATGAAAACCATAGTAACATACACAACAACTCAGATTATGAGATACACGTTATCTTCTTCCATGAACACCATTTGTAGTAACAGAATAGCTGTCAGAACACAGAAACTTATAAATTTCTCAACTCTTCATGCACACCTCTAAAACTTTCGGAGTATAAACTAGATAGGCTTGAAAACAAACCCTTTAATCCACAACATCTCACTACAACAGACTAAAGTTTCTACCATACTGATCTTCACTGCTTCACAAACAACCTGTAACATATTTTATTACAATTTTCTCAATATCCTTGACATATACAGTCTTAAAGACATTAATGCTAATAGTGTTGACATCAATGACAACCACATATCAACAATTCTACCACAACATCCAACAGACTCTTCTTCCACTATTATTTTTTTTGTAATGTTAATGTGTTTCCTTTATGTATTAATATGAAATACATGATTAAATTATATCCCTTGCATCCTTTATACATGGTCAAGATAGCTTGTAAAGATACTAAGAATTATCCTTAATTTCTAGAGTAAGGATAATTAGTGAAATATTCTATTACAATATATTTTGAGAATGCAAGGCATGAGTAAGAGATAATGACCTTTTTATTTTAGGTGTATTATATTCTATGAATTCTCATTGTATCATCCAATGATAGATGTAAATAGAATTTTCCTTAAAATCAAAAAATAACTTATGATTTATAAATTTATGCCTACTCATCCAAGTTTGGTCTCATGTGACTTTGAATAAATAATTACCCTAGACTCATAATAGTATAACCAAATAACAAGTTATAATCTATAAATGTTTTCTTGGGCCAAGTTTGAAACTTGTGTGAGTTTAATTATCTAATTTCCCTACTCATAGACTTTTAACCAAAGAATGAATCCTAAATGATAATTATAAGTATATTATATGTTTGAACCCTAATTAAAGTTGGAACATAGCTAAACAAGTCTATTAGTAACATAACAATTAAGATGGGATTTATATAATTTTATCAAAGAGGAGTTACTTTTCCTCATCTTTTTAAATTTATGAAAATAACATAACCAGAAACTTAAAAATTAGTATGACTTTAAGTATTCTTCTATCTTTTATTCATATAAACTTATTTATTTTATTTTTTTAAGCAATTAAAACCCATAGTTATTGAAAAAGAAATCATATTAAAATATACAAGCGAATACAACTAAAGGAACATTTTTTTTCACTGAGACATGTATGCCAAAGTTTATGCACTCAGCTACATTAGAGTGATAATATAAAATAAATAAGACATATTATATACTCTTAACAATACTACAGTGTAAATGGAGCAGATGAGTAGGTTTGAAATCTTCTATTAGCAATGGTGATGGAAAATTTGATTCAGAGGAAGATGTAGATGATCAATGGGTTGAGGTGGCTCAGGTTGGGTGTCTCTAGGCATCTTACCCTTCCCTTGGTTGGCTCCACATTGAAGTGTTTCCTTCTACGACTATCAACGGTTCTCTTTGCCTCTATTTGGGGAGGCCTTGCTACTACCAATTATTGTTGCCTAAACTTCTGAGCTTTCTAGCCTAGGTTGTTGCTGCATGGACTTTGTATTTTTCTACAACCATGGTTGTTTCTAATTTCACTCTTGTGGGAGTCATTTTTCCTCTAGTGCCTTGTCTTCTCTAGAGGTGTTATGTTCTATTTGTTTCTTCATGGTTGTTATCTATTACTACCTTTGTGGTGATAGTTGGTTCTTTGTGTGAGGGATTCATTCTCCATCCCTTGTATGGTTTCTTTGTATTGTGCGTAGAGCTCCCTTTTTGGTGGTGGCAGGGATATTTCCCTAGTTCAAGGGTGCTTGTTTTTTACCTTGGTGCCCTCAAGTCTGGGAGGTTCTGTAGAGGAGGGGAATTGAACGCTCAAGACCCTAGGTCATAGGAGGGTCTAGAATGATCAACTGCCCTAATCTACCTCACGTTAAGGATAGTTTAATTTGATTTTAATGCTTCAGGAGGGTGAAAAGGAAGGAAAACTAGTACATCACTATCCTTCTACAAACCTAAGAAGTTTAGGGAGCTACGTGAGCTAATTCTTGAGCCAAAACTATAACCCCAATAACTATCTGCTAGAGGATCCTAGCATAGAAGATAGACGATAGTGTGATGCGCTGGCATCACAATCAGGTGTTGGCGTCTGTATAGACATGGAGTACAAAATATAGTTAAGACTGACAGGATTTAGCTACAACTTGATAAAAACATTAAAAGAGCTAAAATATTGAGAAAACAAGAAGAATACTTTAACTTGAAAAGAGAGGTTGACAAGAGTAAAAAGGTACTAGAATATAACTTATGAATGGTCAAACCTCCCAAAAGCTCCACATGAACATGATAACCTACACACATAAGAACAAGGAAAAATGTTGGAGCTTTTTTGGGGTTTGCCACAGTCAAACCCACGTTTTGGTGTTCCCAACTCCATGGATAACCACGATAGCCATGAGATAGAAAAAGTGATAAATAAAGTAATGGAATAAATGCCAAGCAATGAAAACAAAACTATACTATGTAAATCAAATTAAAATTCTAAACAAGATGGATATCACCTCCCAAACAAGGGGCTCTTGAGCACGTGAAGGGAGATGTGAGCTCACAAGCTTGAAGGTGCAACTATTGCCACAACAATGAGAGTAGAATCCAATAGAGTAATGATTTAGAGCTTCAAAAAGGGTGGAGAATGCTATGAAAAAGCTAAAGGAGTGTGTAGAGATGTGAAGTGAGAGTGTAGAAACTTGAAGAAGTGTGTAGAGATGTGTAGAAGATCGAATTGAATGAAGAATGAGGTTTTTGAAGTGAATAGGAGCCCAAAAGAGTCATTTGAGGTCGATCAACGGTGCAAGGGCATTAATTTTCATTTCCAATGGAGAAGTGTAACACCTCTATAGATTCCAAGGTAGGAATCTTGTTAGGATGGCAATGCACCATGTAGATGTTTGCACATCGTGCTATTATCCACGACAAAAAAATCTCCCATCGACTCTACAGATAGCCACCAAGTGGGTGGAAGTGGAGTGGATGAAGTAGAAAAGAATTGTCGGGTTTAATTTTTCTAAGGTGAGCGGGGTACACACAAGGAATTTATGAGGGGTGAAAATTCAATCTATTACATTTCCCCCACTTTGACGAAAATATGTGCTACCAGATACGAGGTAAAGTAGATCGAAAAAGTTTAGAAATGTATATTTGGACTATTGAGGAAGTAGGAAACAATCTGACCCACTTGAAAGCACAAGAAGAGAAGTTGGATCCATAGGTCCTTGGATCCAAGGAGAGTTGAAAAATTGTGCTATAGATCCACATATCTACGGAAGGTGAACAAAATTCTATGTAGGTCCTCGGAGCTACAAAGTTGAACAAAGATATACCACAAGATGTAAGCACTTCAAAAGTCCTCGGACTTATGAATGAGGTACCCCCAAGTGCCCAGTCCTAAAGGAAACCATATGTAAGAGGCTTCACAGAGTTTGATTGAAAATCATCTTCTCACATGCACCTACAAAGCAACATGTTAGATAACAAAAATCCATGCACGAAAATAGACAGACAGTCATGCAAATAGTCAACAATTAAAGGAAGAGATTTCAAAGGAGTCCACTCAAGGGACGCTTTGTTTCAAAAGTGATAACATTTTTGAAAAGAAATATAATTTTTCATCAATGATTCCAGCATCAAGGATTCCTTCTGAAAGATTCATTTCATCAAGGAATTTGAAAGAAAGAATGTTCCCTCACAAGGGCAAGTACAGATTCTCTTATGAATTTGAGATGAAAGAAAAATTTATCTTGACTTCCATGGTGAATAATGCAATTTTTAAAAAGTAGACATTTTTAAGAAGGGATGTGTTGGCCACCGAATGCACCTTTTTAAAATCAAAGCAGTATGATAGCCCCCCCTTAGGATGGTGTGTGTTGAACACAAAGGCATGTGACATCCTAGGGAGAGAAAAGTGATAATGAAAGTGATGTTGAAGCCTACAAAACATGACAAGATGTAACCATGGTAATGTCTCCGCACACACGAGGGAAAATACATAAGCACCACAATATCTCAAAGTAAGAAAAGAAGAGAGGAATATAAAAATATAAGAGAAAAATAAACATGACAAACACGAGATGGGGGGATATGATATTTTGGGGTTAGAGTTGCTCATAAATATAGATAAATAGATATAATAATAAATAAATGAACTATCATCAACCCCTTACTATATCAGACCATATGAATAAAGGCACATGAACATAAAATAAAAAATAAAAATTGGGTCAACATGAAAGGGAGGCCTAAATGCCCCTAAGACTTTGCATCATCCTTAATTGTAAAAAAATAAAATAACAACAAAGAGAAGAATGATGTGACAAATAGAGGAAGTTTTATGATATAAAGAAACTCCTGTATCCAAGCACCTACAAGGGTGACAAGGGTCATCTAGGAACATATAAAATAAGAATGGGGGGACACAATACACACACACACAATCTAATCTACAGATAAATAAGAGGTTCCCCCTAGTCATCATTAACCAAGAGGTCATCATTCTCCTAGTCTAGATCGTCATAAGGGGAAGGCGGAAAATCCTACAAGGGTGGAATGTAAACGGGGTACCCTCTAACCCTCCTGCAACAAGAGCTAAGGAAGAAGGCCCCTCAAGGTCTTCTCCACTCAATTATTATGAGGTGAATGTCAGCAATCTTAAAAAGATCACTGATAGAGATGGGACATGATCTATAGAGTTGAAAATGCAATTTATAGGAGTGCCATGTGTCAACTCAACAAGTAATGGAGGAGATGCCTATAATATGCTGCTATGCTCACCAAAAGTTTCGAGAGCAGTGAAAAACTCTGAGGATGTTGAGGTTGCCTCTTTCATGAGGACATTGCACATGAATGTACAACCACCCTCTGAAGAAGTTGAACCCTTCTTCTGACCCCCATTTCCAATAGGGCCATTCTCCATATTTCGCTTCATCGGGGAAAGTGATATCCCCACAAATGAATTCAAATGTGAAGAGAAAGAGGAGAAAACTACAATGGACACCACCAAGGCATTCAGCATGTCCATAGGTTTTGAAAATGAAGGGATGTTTGGAAGGGACATCAAAAGAGGGGGCTCAACCGAAGGATCAATGAATACATACACCCTCTTGGGGTGAGGATCATTCATGCTCGCAGGGGGATCCGTAAAAAAGACTAATTTTGAAGGGGCTGAAGCAGAAAGAGCGGGAGAGGAGGACATAAAAAAAGATTCCAAAGCGAGAGCTACTAGTTCCTCTTCCTTCTTCTACAAGATGACCTACTCAATGGCCAAAGCCTTCATCTGACACTTACGCTCACATGCTAGGTGGTTTCTATGGTTTTGGGAGCTAGAGACTACATCTTGAGAAAGGATGGAAGACTCTTGTTCAGCCATCAGACTATCCATCATAGTTGTTTCTGATGAAGGGAATGACTCCTAGACGGGAATAAGAGTAAGATATGGAGAGGTAGATACATCAAAAATAAGGGGAATAGGCTCAAGCACCTCATCGGTGGACCTCTTCCAACTCACTACCTTAGAGATAGGAGCAATAGGAGGCTATAGGGGTTGAGAAGCAGAAGATGCTCCACGTGGACCCTTCCTCTTACCATACAAAATGAGCTGAGGCACCGTGGGAAAGATAGGAAGTTCAAATGCCTGACACTTCACCTTCTGGCAAGTAGGAACCATCAGACTCCCTAAGAAACATAAAGGGGAAAAATTTGATGGCACCACAACATGGCAGGAGGAAGTAGCAAGTGGAATAGTAGAGGAAGAAGAGAAAGGATCTTGAGCACAAGTAAGCTTCCCCTTTCTCTTTTGAGCGAAAGAGGTAGTGTGTTTTTGTGCCTCAAGGTGAGTCATTTTTGGCTACACCTTGCCCTCGATCTTATATTTAATGTAATTTCAGTAAAGTAGGTTCACCCTTGGAGGGAACGAACCAACTAGGACGGGGAAAAAATAATCCAAGGAATAACCCCGACGAGATACCAATGGTTGATACCTAGTGTCATGCACGACATGCAAAACACCTTCATGAGAGAATTTGAGGAATTTATGAATGAAAAAAGTGATTTCATTCACAGAAGCCAACCAAGGGATGCCTAACTTCACCTTGAATAGATCATATTATGAAATGACATCAAAAGTAGTATCCATAGCCCTAGGTCCCACTAGAACAAAAAGAGTTATGGAGCCATACAGAACAAGAGATAGGTCTTCATGAGTATGTATAGTAGTTTTTGTCTTCTCATATTCCTCCCTCCATAATAAATTTAGCCACAAAGTCTCCATTGTAATAATATTTACTCGACTTGTAGGGTCAACTAGGACTCTTGTTACAATGTTTCCATTGAGGCGTACAGGAATATATAGGGAGAGGCTTTGTTATTCATCGGTAAATTCTGTCATGTAAAAGTTCCATCTGGAAAACCAATCATAGGTTGAGGGGGAGGACTAGGAGTAAATGAGACCACATTTATGTATGCAAAGGCCTTGGGAGAAGCATCAAAAGGATCAATAATTAAGTTTTCAGAGTGAGAAGGAAATGGGTTCGTATAAATATGCAACTCACTATTTGTCTTACCCACCGACTTATTCACATTCTTTTTCTTACCATCGAGATGGATGGTACCATCATCAATCTGATCTTGTATCTCATGATGCAGTCGCATACAATGTTTAGTATCATGCCTATGGACATGATGGTACTGGAAAAATGTGTTTCCATCATACCAGTCAGGATAATGCTCTCTTAAAGGTCAAGGGTCTTCTAATATTATAATCTTATCCTTTAACAAATTTTGCAAAATAGAAGAATAAGAATCAGATAACTTAGTAAATTGTCTATTGCACTTGAGGCCTCGATCATTAGTTGCAATGGCTACATTTGCAACAAATTTTCCTTTCCTTGAAATTGATACTAAGGATATTCCTTCAGGATGGGGGCACGAGGAGGATCCCTCAAACTGAACAACTTTCTACTAGAACTCCCACAACACAACATACATATGTGAAAAATAAGGGTATTTCATCAAAGAGAATTTCTCCTACCAAGATCGCTACAGGTTACATATGAATACCTTCTATACATCTGATTTGGGTAGCAAGTAATAGATTTATGAAAAGAGCGCTTGGTATCGCATAATAAAAATAATAATATTCTTGTTCTCTCCCTGCTTGCATCAGAAAAGATCCAAAAAGGTCATCTTTGGAAAACTGTTACCCTGAAATTGTTGAAGAAACTGATTTACAAGTTGGTCAAATGAAAATAAAGAATTTTCAAGCAAGGAACAATACCACTCCAATGTTGTATCCTTGAGAGATCAAGGGAAGAGTTTATCCATTAGAGCATTGTGATTAAATATATTTGTACACATCACATTAAACGTCGACATATGTGTTTCTAGATCTCCCTTACCACCATACTTCTCAAACTTAGGAATTTACATCCCCTAAGGGAAAGGAGTGTTCAAAATTGTCACAAAAAATGGGCTATGTTGGAAGAAGGGCTACAAGATAGGCTAGGAAGAGGCATGAGACATATTTTCCAACAGTTTTTGCATTTGACCCATATTATGTAGGAGAGAATTCAAAATAGGGTCAGAAGATGATAAGGTACCATTGGAACCTCTACTAGAACCACCACCACAAGAAACACCTCTAGAACCACCTCTAGAACCACCTTCGAAGCCAATGTCAAATCCACCACTGTGACCACTGCCAAAACCACTGCCAGAGCCAATGGTGTGACCACAACCAGAGCCTCTGCCAAACATACTAGAACCACCAGCCCCCATTCCACTTGATCTTCTACTCCCAAAGGCAGGGTTGCCCCCAAGGGGAAGAAAATCAAATCCTAGAGGTGCCCTGCTTGTCTTGATAGTAGGAGGTGGATTAGGAGTAGATATTTTAATGGAAGGGCCTATTTTACCCATGTATATTAACATTATGGGCATCGAGACAATAATTTATCTTTCATAGGTGTTGAGATAATGACCTCGAGTAATACTTAACTGGGGATTGTAAGAGGGGACATAAGCTTCTACTAAATTGGTAAGGCCATGGATAAACTCTATGCTTTTCTGATCTTTGTCCAACATATATCTAATCTCATTAACAACCCTAGTGAGCCTAACCATGCTTTGACCTCTACCTAAATGATTTGCAAGATTTATTAGCCTCCTATATAGAGCCATCAGATGCTCCATGGGAATCGTGATGGCTTCACAACATGCCAGCTTACAACTTATGTAGGCATGATGAAGAGGACCTCAACACAAATAAACGAGTATCACAAGTTTTACATCAGGTTCACCAAAATGTAGAGGAGAGGGACCAAATGCTCAGGATCGTGGGTCACAAGAGGGTCTAGAACAATCAACTGCCCTGATATACCGCACATTAAGGATTTTTTAAGGTGAGTTTGATGCTTCAAAAGGGTGAAAAGGAAGGATGACTAATATATCACTATCCTTCGACAATCCCGAGAGGTTAGGGAACTAGGTGAGCTAATTCCTAAGCCAAAACTAAGACTTTGACAACTCTCAACCAGAGAAACCCAACGTAGAAAATAGATGACAATGTTGCAGATTGGCGTCTCCATCGGGCATTGGCATCCATATGGACAGGGAGTACAAAATATAGTTAAGACTGGCATGGATTTATCTACAACCTGATAAATAGAGGTTTATGTGATGATAGAAAGCATAAAAGAGCTAAGGTGTTCATAAAGGAAGAAGAATACTTTAAATTGAAAAGAGAGGTTGACAAGATTAAAAAGGTGGTGGAATATAACTTATGAATGGTCCAGCCTCTTGCAAGATCCACACTAATGCAAACACCTACACACAATAGAATGACAAAAAATATTGGGGCATTTTTCGGGTTTGTCGTAGTCAAACCCCCATTTTGGTGTTCTCACCTCCATGGGTAGCTAGAATAACCATGAGATAGAAAAAGGATAAAGAAAGTAATGGAAGAAATGTCAAGCAATGGAAACAACACTATACTATGTAAGTCAAATGACAATGCTAAATAAGATGGATATCACCTCCCAAACAAGGTGCCCTTTAGAATGTGAAGGGAGATGTGATCTCACAAGCTTGAAGGTACAACCATTGTTGCAGCAACGAAAGTGGAATCTAGTAAAGTAACTCTTTAGAGCTTCAACAATGGTGGAGAATGGTGTGAAAAAGATAAAGGAGTGTGTAGAGACATGAAACTTGAGAGTGTAGAAGCTTGAAGAAGTGTGTAGAGTTGTGTACAAGATCAAATTGAATGAAGAATGAGTTGTTTTGAAGTGAATAACAACTCAAAAGATTCGTCCGAGGATGGTCAAGGGCGTAGGGGCATTACTCTTTGTTTCCAATGGAGAAGTGTAACAACTCTACAGATTCTAGAGGCAGGAATCCTATCAGGATGATAGTGCGTTGCACATACCTCCTTGATAAAAATTCCCCCATCAAAACTATAGACAACTACCAAGTAGGTGGAAGTGGAGTGGATGAAGTGGAAAAGAATTACCGAGTTTAATTTTTCTAAGGTGAGGGGGTGCACAAGGAGAATTTGTGAGGGGTGCAAATTCACTCCATTACAGGTTCTTTCTTGAGGATTTTCATTTATGTAGCATTTTTTATTGTAGTGGTGTGGGACTCTATGAAGTTTTGGGCTACTTCTAAAGCATTTTTGTTTTGGCTTATGTCTAGGTTGTGTTTTTTCTCTTTTAGATAAGGTACGAGTGACCCAAATTTGAATGCTTTTATTGTTGGTCATCTTTGATGTTAGTGTTGGCTCCCTATGGTGAGAGTTGGGTTACCTTACTTGGTTTTTGTCTAAATTGGGGGACAAAATACACAAAAACACAATCTAATCTATAGATAAAAAAGAGGTTCCCCCTAGTCCTCATCAACCAAGAGGTCACCATTCTCCTAGTCTAGATCATCATAAGGGGAGGGCAGACAATCCTACAAGGGTAGAATGTAAAGGGGGTACCCTATGACCCTCTTGCAACTAGAGCCAGGGAAGAAGACCCCTCAATATCTTCTCCACTCAAGTCTTGTGAGGTGAATGTTGGAAATCTTGTAAAGATAACTAATAGAGTTGGGACATCATCTACAAAATTGAACATGCACTTTATAGGAATGCCATGTGTCAACTCAGCAAGCAATGGAGGTGACGCTTGAAATCTGATGCTATGCTCACCAAAATATTCGAGAGCAGTGACAAACTCTAAGGACATAAGGGTTGCCTATGTCATGAGGTTAGTCCACACCAATGTAGAACCACCCTCTGAAGAAGGTGAACCCTTCTTCTGACCCCCATTTCCAACAAGGTCATCCTCCATCTTTTTCTTCATCAGGGGAAGGGAAATCCCCACAAATGAAGTGAAATGCAAAGAGAAAGAGGAGAAAACCATAGCGGACACCACTGAGGCATTCGGCAAGTCCACAGGATTTGAAAATGATGGGATGTCTAGAAGGGACATCAAAAGAGGGGGCTCAATGAAAGGAGCAATGAATACCCGCACCCTCTTAGGGTGAGGATCATTCATGCTCGTAGGGGGATTCAGAAGCAAGAGTGAAGCAAAAAGAGTGGGAGAGGAGGACATAATAGAAGATGAAAAAGCAAGAGCTACTAGTTCCTCTTCCTTCTTCTGCAAGATGACCTATTCAATAGCCAAATCCTTCATCTGACACATGTGCTCACACGCTAGGTGGTTTCTATGGTTCTAGGAGCTAGAGAATACATCCAAAGAAAGGAAGGAAGACTCATGTTCAACCATCGGAGTATCCATCATACTTGTTTCTAATGAAGGGAGTGACTCCTAGACGGGAATAGGAGTAAGATATGGAGAGGTAGATGCATCAAAAATGGGGGGAATAGTCTCAAACGCCTCATTAGTGGACCTCCTCCTATTCACTACCTTAGAGATAGGAGTAGTATGAGGCTATAGAGGCTGAGAAGTAGAAGATGCTCCATGGGGACCCTTCCCCTTATCATACAAAATGATTCAAGGCACTATGGGTAAGATAGGAAGTTCAAATACCTAACGCTTGGCCTTTTGAAAAGCAGGCACCATCAGACTCCCTAAGAGATGCATAGGGGTGGAAGTCGATGGAGGCCCATGGCAGGAGGAAGTAGCAAGTGGAATAGTAGAGGAAGAAGAAAAAGGGTCTTGAGCATGGGTAGGCTTCCCCTTTCCCTTTTGAGAGAAAGAGGTAGTGTGTTGTAGTGCCACAAGGTGAGTCATTTTTGGCTACAACTTGCCCTCAGTAATTTATTTAATGTAATTTCAATAAAGTAGGTCTGCACTTGGAGGGAGAAAACAAACCGAGATAGGAAAAAAATAATCTAAGGAATAACCCCCATGGGATACCAATGGTTGATACCTAGTGTTGTGCATGACATACGTGATAACTTCGTGAGAGAATTTTAGACATTTACGAATGACATAAGCGATTTTTCTCACGGAATCCAACCAAGGGATGCCTAACTTCACCTTGAACAGATCATATTTTGAAATGAAATTGAAAGTAGTATCCATAGCCCTAGGTCCCACTAGGAAAAAAAGAGTTATAGATCCATACGAAACAAGAGAGAGGTCATCATGAGTATGTATAGTAGTTTTTTTCTTCTCATATTCCTCCCTCTATAATAGATTTACCCACAAAATCTTCTCTGTAATAATATTCACTTGACTTGCAGGGTCAACTAGGACTCTTGTTACAATGTTTTCATTGAGGCATGTATGAACATATAGGGAGAGGCTTTGTTATTCATGGGTGAATCCTATCATATAAAAGTCACATCTGGAAAACTAGTCGTAGGTTGAGGGGGAGGAATAGGAGTAAATGAGACCATATTTATGTATGCAATGGCCTTGGGAGAAGCATCAAAAGGATCAATAATTAATTTTTCAGAGGGAGACGAAAAGGGGTCTGTATAAATATGCAACTCACTATTCTCCTTATCCAATGACTTATTCAAATTATTTTTCTTACCATTGAGATGGATGGTACCATCATCAATGTGATCATGTATCTCATGACACAGTCGCATAAAACATTCAATATCATGCCCGTGGACATAGTGGTACTAGAAGAATGTGTTTCCATCATACCAGTCAGGATAATGCTCTCTTAAAGGTCAAGGGTCTTCTAATATTATACTCTTATCCTTAACAACTTTTACAAAATAGAAGAATAAGACTCGGATAACTAAGTAAATTGTCAATTGCACTTGAGGCCTCAATCACTAGTCATGATGGCTACATTTGCAATAGATTTTCCTTTCCCTGAATTTGATACTATGGATATTCCTTTGGGATGGGGGCACAAGGAGGATCCCTCGAACTGAATCACCATATACTAGTACTCCCACAACACAACACACATATGTGCAAAAGAAGGGTATTTCATCAAGTTGAATTTCTTCTACCAAGATCGCTATGGGTTACATATGAATACCTTCTATACATCTAAGTTGGGTAGCGAGTAAGAAATTTATGTAAAGAGCGCTTGGTATCACGCAATAAAAATAATGATTTATCATTCTCTCCCTACTTGATTCGGACAAGATCCAAAAAGGTCATCTTTGGACCGATGTTAGCCTGGAATTGTCGTAGAAACAAATTTACAAGTTGGTCGAATGAAAATAAAGAATTTTCAAGCAAGGAATACTACCACTCTAGTGTTTTATCCTTGAGAGATCAAGGGAAGATTTTAGCCATCAGAGCATTGTGATGAAATAAATCCGTACACATCACATTAAAATTTGACACGTGTTTTTTTGGATCTCCTTTACCACCATACTTCTCAAACTTAGGAATTTGTATCCCCTAGGGAAAGGAGTGTTCAAAATTGTCACAAAAAATGGTCTATGTCAGAAGAAGGGCTGAAAGATACGTTAGGCAAAGGCATGACACAAATTTTACAACAAGTTTTGCATTTGACCCATATTATGTAGGATAGAATTCAAAATAGGGTCAGAATATGACAAGGGACCGGTGGAACCTCCACTAGAACCACCACCTCTAGAACAACCTCCAGAGCCACCTCTAGAACCACCTTCAAAGCCATTGTCAAATCCACCATCGTGACCACTATTGGAACCACTACCAGGGCCCTAGTGTGGGCTTCATCAAAGCCACTGCAAGAGCCAATGGCATAACCACAACCAGAGCCACCACCAAACAAACCATTACCACCAGACCCCATTCCACTTGAGATTTTACTACCAAAGGCAAGGTTTCCCCCAAGGGGAAGAAACTCAAATCCTAGAGGTATCCTGCTTGCCTTGATAGTAGCAGATGGATCAAGAGTAGAGATGTTAATGGAAGGGCCCATTTCAGCCATGCATAGTAACATCACGGGCATCGAGACAATAATTTGTCTTTCATAGATGTCATGTTCATGACCTCGAGTAATACTTAACTGGGGATTGTAAGAGGGGACATATGCTTCTACTAAATTGGTAAGGCCATGGAGAGACTCTATGCTCATCTGATCTTTGTCCAACATATATCTGATCTAATTAACAACCCTAGCAAGCCTAACCATGGTTTGACCTCTATCTAAATGATTTGCAAGATTTATTAGCCTCCTATCTAGATCCATGAGATGCTCCACGGGAATAGTGATGGCTTCACAACATGTCAACTTACAACTTATGCAAACATAATGAAGAGGACCTCAACACAAAGAAATGAGTATCACAAGTTTACATTAGGTTCACCAAAATGTGGATGAGGGGTACCAAATTCTCAAGACCTCGAGTCACAAGAGGGTCTAGAAAAATTAACTGCCCTGATATACCTCACGTTAAGGATTGTTTAATGTGATTTTAATGCTTCAGGAGGGTGAAAAGGAAGGATGAATAATATGTCACTATCCTTCTACAAACCCGAGAGGTTTAGGGAACCAAGTGAGATAACTCCTGAGCCAAAACTGAGACCTTAACAACTCTCAGCCAAAGGACCTCAACATAGAAAATAGATGAAAACGTTGCACATTGGTTTCTCGATTGGGGATTGACGTCCGTACGAACAAGGAGTATGGAATATAGTTGAGAATGCATGGATTTAGCTACAACCTGATAAATACAGGTTTATGTGATGACAAAAACCATAAAAGAGCTAAAATGTTCATAAAGAAAGAATATTTTAACTTGAAAAGAGAGGTTGACAAGAGTAATACTTTAACTTACGAATGGTCCAGCCTCTTGCAATATCCAAACTAATGCAAACACCTACACACAATAGAACAGGGAAAAATGTTGAGGCTTTTTTTAGGTTTGCTACAGTCAAACCCCCGTTTTGGTGTTCCCACCTCCATTGGTAGCTAGAATAGCCATGAGATAGAAAAATGATAAAGAAAGTAAAGGAAGAAATTTCAAGAAATGGAAACAATACTACATTGCGTAAGTCAAATGACAACGTTAAACAAGATGGATATCGCCTCCAAAACAAGGTGCCTTCGAGCACGTGAAGGGAGATGTGAGCTTGCAAGCTTGAAGGTACAACCATTGCTGCAACAACAAAAGCAGAATCCAGTAGAGTAATGCTTTAGAGCTTCAACAATGTTGGATAATGTTGAGAAAAAAGCTAAAGGAGTGTGTAGAAACATGAAGTGAGAGTGTAGAAGCTTGAAGAAGTGCGTAGAGTTGTGTAGAAAATTGAATTGAATGAAGAATGAGTTGTTTTGAAGTGAATATAAGCTCAAAAGAGTCATTCAAGGTTGGGCAACGACGTAGGGGCATTACTCTTTGTTTCCAATGGAGAAGTGTAACACCTCTGCAGATTCTAGAGGCGGGAATCCTATCAAGATGACAGTGCGCTACACAGATGTCCTTGACAAAAATTCCCCCATCGAAACTATAGATAGCTGCCAAGTAGGTGGAAGTGAAGTGGAAAAGCATTACCAAGTTTAATTTTTCTAAGGTGAGGGGGTGCACATGGAGAATTTGTGAGGGGTGAAAATTCACTCCATTACAAGTTCTTTCTTGAGGGTATTCATTTATGCAATATTTTTTATTGTAGTGGTGTTTTTGCTCCCCTCACCTTAGTTGTGTGGGTCTCTATTAATTTTTTGGCTACTTCTATAGCTTTTTTATTTTTGCATATGTCTAAGTTGTGTGTGTTTCTCTTTTAGATAAGGTACGAGTGACCCACATTTGAATTCTTTAACTGTTGGACATCTTTGATGTTGGTGTTGGTTCCCTATGGTGGGAAGTGGGTTACATTACTTGGTTTTTGTCTGAATGGGGGGACACAATACACACACACACAATCTAATCTACAGATAAAGAAGAGGTTCCCCCTAGTCCTCATCAACCAAGAGGTCATCATTCTCCTAGTCTAGATAATCATAAGGGGAGTGTTGTGCAGTTTTTGCACACACACCCCACTGAAAGTGGGGACCTCTTTTTTCACTTTTTGGTATTTTGGCCCTTCTTTTCTGGGGGTTTTCACTTGCTTGGGTTTGTACTTTAATATCCATCTTTTAGGAAAATCTGCTTAGGCCGGATTCTCCCGATTTCCTTTCAACGTCCAAGGTTGCTACCTTTTACCTTGTTTTCGGGAAAATCCGTATGGTCCAGAGTTCCCCGAAGTTCGTCACCACATCGAATCCCCGAAGTTTTATGGTTGTGGTTGTTATGTTGATCGCATTAATGGTGTTTGTGCAGATGTTTGGGGCTTTGATATATTGGATTTTGGGAGGTAAATGATCATTTGAGTTTGTGCATTTACTATCATTCGAGCTTGAGTCCTAGAGTTTTTGGTGTTTTGCTGGATTGGGATTTTTGAAGCCATTTGGACTATACACCTGCATTTCGTGTGTGTGGATTGTGTCTTGCTTGCATTTGACAGTTTTTTGTTGGCATCACCAGTTTTGGCCCTTACGCTTTCATGGTATGTTGAATTGATCTTTTACTTTGTTGATTTCAATTGATTTGCTTGATTTATTTCTTGGACTTTCATGATTCCCTGGTCTCCTTAGGTATGCGCATATTTTTTGGGAATTTTGGGGATTTGCATTGCTTTACTAGTCCGCTTGGTTTGTTGTTGGTGTTTGTTCTTGGTCTGGTATGGCTTCTCGTTTGGGTGTTTGCTTGCATTGGTTTTAAGGTTCTCAATTCTTGTGTGTGAGAAAGTCGTGCATTGTTCCCTGTGCTTTCATGGCGGACATTTTAGTGTTCTTGACCTAGGTCATGGCCAATCCTCCTCAAATTGTTGTGAGGAGTGTTCCAGATTCGCGATTCGTTCATTGGGGGTCTAGGTTAAGTTGATTTCGAAATGCAGGCTTTAGATCCGTAGTTGTCAAATAGTTTTGGTGAGAGTAGTAAGAATGTGGACAGGTTCAGGTTTTTGAGGTCCTCACGGAATTTCGCTTCCCCCGGATTTCTCCGACTTTTCTCCCTCTTTCTCTTTTACCACTTTTTCTCGGATTTCATTTATCTCACAAAAATCCGCTTCCTCCGGATTTTCCCGGTATCCGCGATCGGGTCGTTTTACCGATTTTGTGCTTTAATTTTGATATATCTGGATTTCCCCAAAATCCATTCACTCTGGATTTTCCCAAATGTTCTGCGGTCCCTCCTTTTTCCTGGGTTAGTTGTAATTGGTACTGTTTTTGCCAAAATCCGTCTCTGACGGATTCTTCTGAGTTTTCTAGAGAAAGGTTGAATTTGATGTTTATGGAAGGATCTATTTATTGATGATGTATTTGATTGATTTAAGGAGCTTATGGTAAGTCTTTCTAATGGTTTTCCTTTGTTAATTGATAAATTTGAATGATATTATGGGATTTTACATGCTTGGTTCCCTGGAATCTGCCTGGTCTGGATTTTCCCAAAAATCCTCTCCAGTGTAGAATTCGCGAGGGGGGCTAAATCCCAAACTTTGAGGTAAAAATCTTTTGCACTTATTGTTTCTAGTGGATTTGATTGTGGTCATTTTTTTGTGTTTGTACGTAAGATCAAGATAGGATGTTTCTGGTCAAGGCAAGGGAAAGGCAATAGATCCAGGTGCAGAGACTCCTGCCATCTCAGATGCAAAGAAGGTGAAATTAGATATAAAGAGCCAGAATCCTGAGAGCAAGCTAACCTCAATTTGTTTAGGAATCACAGATACAAACGTACGCATGTGGTACTATGAAGAGTTCAAGGCTGAGATGTCAGCACTGAGCCCTCCTTTGTTGGCAAAAAGAATAGTAGACTCAGGATTGGCTCATGTGGCAGGTTTTCCTTCTACAGTGCGGTGCTATGAGCTGGTGCTTGAGGGTGCCATAAATTATGATAGAGGGACAAAGAGGATTATTGGTCCCCAGGGCAGGATTTTGGCTAGCTTTTTTCCTGTGTCTATTGTTGCAACCTTTGACAAGGATGGTGCCAGAAAGTATTATGAAGAGAATATAGTCAAATCTCAGTACGTGATCAAATCTTGGCTAGAGAAGCCCAAATCCCATTTCTCTAAGTTGCCTAAGCAACTATTCGGGCTTAAGTTCAAGAGAGAGTACTACAATGTCATCACTCTTCTTAGCAAGTTGGTGGGATTGAAGAGTGCATGTATGTTCCAGACTCGGATGTTTAATGTAATTGCTAGAATGGAGCAGGGAATTGATTATCACTCGGCAGGGGCCATCAGTGTTGTGATTCATGAAAAATTATGTAATGTCTTGCAAACCAAGACTTTTACCATGACCTCTTACCTAGTGTATTTATTGGCGAGACTTCATCCATATAAGGGGTTAAGCACTAGGGGTATCTTTGGACAGGATGCCATCTATGAAGTATATCCACAGTTGCACCTGACTGGAGGAAGTTATAGGAGATCCAATGATGCGTTTACAATGTATATCACTAGATTGCTCCAGGGTCCAGAACATATGAGAATTTATGATAAGGCAAAGGAATTGATAAAGAGATATGGGGCATGGTTTATCTAGTTCCCAACCTTCTCATACATCAGGATTCATGGTTTTTAGAAGGCTCCCTACAGAATCCCTAGATATCCAACTAATCATGTCATATTGTTGGAAGTCACTAGGCAGATTTGTGACTTCGACAATGTTGTAAAGGGAGATATGAACAAGATAGGTTTTGGGAATGATTTCCCCCTAAAGATAGGAATGGGTGAGGTTTGTGCTTACATTCAGTCTGCTCATGCTTCTGAGGACGAGATGAGTACTCTTGGTCTCTCCTTCCATTCCAAAAGGGCAAGGTTTGACATCACTGGTGAAGCTCAGAAGAAGGCGAGTATGGAATATAGCCATAAGGCTCACATTGAGGATTACTGGATTAACCTTGCTGATGAGTTCAAGGTAAGAAAGAAGAGGTTTTCTAGGTTGTCAGTAGATTTGGTGCGATTATACAATGTAAAGGCCATCCCTCATTAGGTAGAGGAAGATGGAAATGTAATCCAGGGCCATGTTTATGAGGCAGTAAAAGATAAGCCAGTTGGAGAAGTTGACTGGTTAGAGGAAGAAAATATTGAGTTGGACCAAGTCATGGCCCTAGTGATCAAATATACCAAATTGTGGTTGAAGCACAAGATGTTTGAACTAGAGAGAGAAGTTGTTCCATGCACCTATGATCTGATGGGAGACTTAGAGTCTCATTCTTCTTCTGAAGGTTTACTTGAACCTGATCCAAAAGGAAAAAAGAAGGTGGATTCACCTTTTAGAATCTAGGTAAGGGAGGTTCAAGCTGAGAAGGCTGCAAAGGTAAGCAAACAGAGGAAGCTTGTTGCTAAGAAGAGGAGACATGCATCAAGGAAAGAAGTTGAAAAGAATAAGGAAGAAGAGGAGGAGGTTGAAAGTGCTTCATCATTGATAAAGAGAAGAAGAATCACAAAGATGTCACAGAAGGTGGAGGAAGCTCCTAAAGTTGACAAGGAAATTGAGCCACCAGTGGTAGAGGTCGAAAGCTCAGGGGAGAAGACACAAGTTTACATGAGGAGGTCAAGCACTCCTTCCCCAAGGGATACTATAGCAAAGGAGAATTTTTCAATTAGTATTACTGTTGTTGAGCAAGTGAGTGTCTCTTTTCCTCAGGATACCGGTAACACACACGAGGAACCAAAGAAGGATGAAAGTCCTAAGGATTTGGGTGAGGAGGAGTTTTAGGAGGGAGACCTCTATAATGCAGAGGTGGAGATTGATAAGGTAGTATAGTCTCCCTTGGTATCACATGCAGACTCACCTTTGAGGGAACAAATAAACAAGTCTCCTCAAAAGGAGGAAGAAATACCAACTAGGGCCCCTTCACCAGTGCATGTGGTTGTGGAAGAGTAGGTGAAGAAAAAAGAGAATCCAACTGTGGACATTCCTAAAATTCACAGTGCTGAAAAGGATGCAACTACTGATCAACAGGAGCAAGGGAAAGGTAAGCAAGATACAGTTCCTGTTGGGTACACTATTCCAAATTGGATTGAGAAGGAATTGAAGAGAAAAATGGTGATAGTGGAGGATGCTTCTCCTAATTTGGATGCCCTTATGGCTAATGTAGAGAAGGAAAAGACGAAGAAGAAAACAAAGGTTTTATCTCTGATTGAAAGAGATGGGTTAGGTAATAGATTGGCTCATATTGCTACCCCTACTCCAAACAAAGATAGAGACAATGTGACCGCCAAAAACTATAATGTGCAAATAGTTGACTTGGGGCATGCTACTGTGGAGCGGGACATTGAAGAATATGAAGGCTCCAGCACTGTGATTGTGGATAGATTGAAGAAAGTTGTGAAGACAAGGCATGAACTAGAAAGAGAGAATGAGAAACTAAAGAAATACTTGCAAGAGCTGATGAAACCCTTGCAAGCCATTAGCTCTTCCTCCTCTGCTGCAGGTTTCTTTCCTCAGGAGACAATCTTTGAACTTGAGAAGACGAAGGGCACCACACATGCTATAATTGCTTGGTTGTGGAGCATCCAAACTAAAGGAGATGATGCTATTAAGAGCATATTGTCAACTAAAGGAGATGCAATGAGATCAATGGATTGGTTAAAGGTTGTCTTAGCTCAAGATAATGTGGATACCAACCTCCTACTACAGAAGACTACAACAATCATGGAATTTACAACGAAAAAATTGGTACAATGCAGAATTCTTCCTTTTCCAAGGGTTTACGAACCTTGGGAATGGTTTGAAATCCTGCAAATGAGGCAAATGGCCTTGAAAAAGATCCATAAGCAGGCATGACAGGTTGAGGATACCTTGACCGGTATCTATGATAAGTGCATTTCATTCTTTGAGGTCATGACTGGAAGGAAGAATTTTGCTCTGAAACATCTTAGTTTGGAGCAGCTTAGGGAATGGTGGAGAGATGTTTATTCTCCAATCAATGAAGTACCAGTTACTGGACATCAGTTGGATGATGTTGCAACTTATATTGTAGTTATAGATAGATATTTGGCTAGTAAGACCGATTGGGGGTGTGTAGTTAGGCAGGCGAGAGATGATATCAAGTCACTTGAAATAAGGATTAGGGTTTTTCCTGTTCCACCTATTGCTGAGCTAGATAGGGTTCTGTTGGCCGTACATGGTGAAGAATATAAAGCTAAGGACAAGGATGGGGAGTAACTATATAGGGTTACATCAAGATTTGTGCTTCCCATTATTCACATGTATTGGGCCGACCTTTTTGGTATCTTGGCGGTTTTGGATGAAATTGGTGCCAATGGCACATTTCATATGTTCAAATTATCTTTTGGGCCGACCTCTTATAGGTCATATTTTATTGTAAATTGTCTTTTGGGCCGACCTATCTTTTGGATTCTCTATAAAAATAAGCATGTTGCCTCATTTGAATATAGAAATAGATAGATAGGCATATAGGAGGATAGAGAGAAAGTAGATAAGTGATATTTGAGCAAACTAGGGTTTATTCTCAAGCAAGTGTTGTAACAGAAAGTTGGAGTTGTTGCTACTTTGGATGATTTAATATAAGAGAGATATTGTGTTTGGTATCTATCTTTTGGAATTTCATCTGGCATGATTCTTGTTGTTCTATCTTTTAGATTGCTTATAAGTTTATGGTAAATGGTTTGATAATACTTAAGGTTTCATGTTTAGAATGTTTGCAGTGATCTCTAGTCCATACTTTTTGCAGTTAGTTGATTGTTAGTTGCTTTACAAAGCTAGCCTGGGCTTATAATTGTGCTTAGTTCAGTTGTAAGGGTTTATTCATCTTAATTACAATAGAATTGGTTGAATGAATGTTTATAACTTAAACATCTTTAAATACCTTAGAAGATTGCACTATTTATGTGAAATAGAAGATTCATCTAGGTCAAGCAGAAAGTAGTTTATGAGAAATTGGTCCATTTTGAGTATTTTATCTTTTGGAATTTTCAATCTTAGGGTTAGAAGTAGTATTAGAATTATTTCTAAAACCTTTATCTTTTGTTGTTTCTTTATTATTAGGATTCCAATCAAGTTTCAAAGTATCAATTTATTGTTTATATATCTGATAGATTCGAAGTCTAGTGTTTGCTCGTAGTAAGGTCCCATTGTGATTACCAGCATTTTCACATTTATCACTGAGTTGTTGTGTTGCATTGTCAAGACTTGACATTAGAAACCTTGGGGTTATCTCTTTTCCCATAGAGATTTACCTTTCAAGAGAGATAGGATATCATGTTCTGTCTGAGTTGTTGTTGTGTAGAAAACACCATCAACAGATTGGTGCTAGAAGGAGGGCCTTTGAACAAGCAAACTGGAGCATTTCTTAAATGTCATCTCTCCTGAGAGGCTTAGAAGAAGAACTAGATCTACTCCAGGAGAAGAAGAATTTCAATAGTTACAAGCCCCTACTAGGTCAAGAAGGACCAGAGGAGGGGAAGAATTATCATCAGCTCACCCACTTCCATCATCTCCATCATCCTCATCTTCATCTGACTCTAAGGGGATTCCCATTCCACAACCACAACCAGTCATAAATCAGCCATTACCATCCCCACCTCCACCAATGGCTTTTCTTTCTAGTAATCTGTCCCCATTGATCTTCAATAATTACAATATTATGCCCAAGAATCCTGAGCAGTTCTGCTCTGAGTTTCATACTCATGACCCCAACAGAATGGCAAAAGAGCATATTAGGATTTTTCAGACTTGCCTAAGTGATAGAGGGATTAACCATGAAGATGTTGCATGTAGTTTGTTCCCTTATTCTCTAGGAGAAGAAGCCTTCTATTGGTATAATCACTTGCTTGCTGCTTCCATCCATAATTGGACTGAGTTGGAAGCTGCATTCCTACAAAATTTCAAGATTCCCATCAGTGCTAATGAGCTGTACTTGCATTTTTCGGGAGTGAAAAGAGAGATTAATGATCCCATAGGATCATTCAATGATAGGTTCCATCGAGCATATACCAGACTTCAGGCACCTTATGCGGGGAATGAAAATATTGCTTTGGAAGTATACTTTGAAGCCTTAGATAGTCTTACAACCACCTTCCTAAAATAAAGGACCAATCCTCTGAATAATTTGCTCACTGCGTATGCAGAAGAAGTAAAGGTCAGCACGGACTTGAGGCAACATTTATCAGGACCTTTGCCATCCTTAGGACCTGTTGCTCACCCTGGACAAATTCAAGCTCTTAACCAGGATTTGATCAGTCATGCTCCAATAATGAATTTTATACCATCATTTCCTCTGGTTCTTCATCCAGGCCCACCTTTGAATTAGGCTTAGCCTATGACTTCTTATCCTTAGCAGAGAGTTAATCAACCCTTACAGCAGCAACAAGCTGGTTTCCCTATATATTTGCAGAATTCAGAAGTCTTGAATCAGGTTGTTGGTTCTGGAAACATACCCGGATATCCTTCTGTAGGTAATCCAACACCACCTAACAGTCTAGATAAGGAAAGGTTGGATGAATTATACGAACAAGTGAAGAGGTTGAATACAGAGGTAACTTATTTGAGAAATCAGAATAGCCAGCTTCAGGCTGCTCAGAAGAATATACAATCTAACTATGGCAGGGAAAACATGAATTTCAAAAGAGGTCAATACTTTGATAGAAATCAAAATTATGACAGAGGGCAAGATTCTGGTCAGAATTTCGATAGAAGGCAAGCCTCTGGTCAGAATTTTGATAGAAATCAACAAGGCAGACAAGGATTTGATAGAGGGCAATAGCCTAGGCAGAATAGGTCTTGGAATACTAGGCCTAATAATGGAGGGATTCCTACTCCCTTGGATTAGCCCTCTACTCAGGAGAAGCCTCCGAATGGTGTATACCTAGTAGAAGCAGCTCTGTCTAGATGGTGTAGGCTCCATAAAACAAGTCAACACTCTGATTTGGACTATGCTGAATTTCAGACTGTAGCTTCTATCTTTCAGTATGAGGTAGAAAATAATTCTACTGGACAAGAAATAGTACCTTCAAATTCATACGACTCTCCAAGTACTGGTACTTAATAATGCTCCATTCCCCAAAGATGAGGAAAATGAACCAGCAGAAGTATCTATTATAGAGGATGAGGTAGAGCAGGTGTTAAATGAAGATGATATTTCCCAGTTGTTTAATGACGAAAATGAGAATGATAATGGCCCTTTAGATGAGGAAGAAGTTAGTGTTGAAGAAGTTTAGATGTTTCAACAACCAGTGAAGAAATATGATTTAAGAAATAGACCTAACAGGGGTCCATAGGCTAGAGGTCCTTTCACTACTTCCATCCCCCCTAACAATTTCAATACTCCACTAGATCCACAAGCAAGTAATAATCCACCATATCCTCATGTGACAACGCAGTACCTATCAAAAGGGAATAATGTTGAAATATCCAAAGATAGGCAAGCCAGTGGCAACAAGGAAGCCCAGGCTGATTTGAATGTGGAGCAATTGGAAGAATATGTGACTGAGGAATTCAAGAAAGTAAAGGTGAGTCTTTCTGCCTTTGAATTATTAAAAATTCTTGCCATTAGGAATGTAGTTCTGGGATCATTTAGCTCAAATATAACATCGCAAGGGGTAGCCACCAATGAGGCTGCTACCAAGTCTTCTAATTCTCAAACACCCAGAAGTTAAGTCCCACCTATAGACAAGAGGGGAGATAAGGATAAAGGTCAAGTTGCACAAGCTGACACTCATCTGAATCTATTTCAAGGTAAGATGGAAACTCCTCCTTTCCTAATTTATGTTTGTATCTTCAGAAAGAATTTGCATAATTGTCTTCTAGATTCAGGAGCCTCTACAAATGTTATGCCTTTTGTTGTTTGCAAAGCATTGGGTATTACCCCTATATCCTCTCAAAAGAAGGTTACTCAGTTGGAAAAAATAGAGGTGAGTGTAGTTGGAGAATTGAATGTGATCCCTACACAACTTGCCTCAGATCCTAGGTGCAGCAAGTGATCAATATCCAAGTGGCGAAAATTCTTGATACTTATGGTTTGATCCTAGGTAGAGATTTCACTAAAGCTTTAAATGGATACACATCCATAGATCATTCCCACATGTGGTTACCATAGAAGGGAGTTCCAAATCAGATCAAAATTGAAAGAGAACCCAGAATGAAATATGTGATCACAGAATACCAAAATATCTTGAATGAGGTGTTGATGTCTGAGGTTGGCATGGGGAACTATGTGTTGGTTGCATCAGTTGTAGAGGATGAAGAAGTTTTTATGTTGTAGGATTCTTCAGATGAACACATTCTGGAGAGCAGTGGTCTTGAGACATTGATTGAACAAGAGGATCAAATAAGTGAGTATGAAGACAAGCAGCTGGGTTTATTGGATAATTTTCAGGAGTTCATTCAAAATTGTATGGAAGATCAAATACAATTGAAGGGAAGCATGACATTTGAAGAATTATTGCTTCCAAGTTGGTGCAGAGTCCATGATGCTCCTCATTCTGAGCTGGAGTGTGACTTGTGTCAGACTACTGTTAGACAGATACAGAAATGCATTAATCCAGTTCCACCTACTAGACTCAATGTTTAGGAAGAATAAAACAATGATAAAGGTAAGAACCCAGTACTTCTTGAAGAGCCCCCATTCCCCAACAAAGGACAAGGAAAATTGAAACTGAAGGAACCTGATGGTTGTTGGACACTAAGATTCAATGGATCTAAATCCAAACAAGGTGTTGGAGCAAGATTTGAATTGATTAGTCCTAAGGGTAAGAACTACTTTGTTGCTCACAGACTCCAGTTCTAATGTACTAATAATGTCATTGAATATGAAGCTCTGATCCATGACTTACTGATGGCGTCAAGGAAGAAGGTTAAGGTATTACAAGTGTTCGGAGTTTCAAAGTTAGTAATCAGGCAAGTAAGAAAATAGTATTCATGTCGTGACAGAAGAATGACCAATTACAGGCATAGAGTGTGGGATCTCATCGAGAGATTCGATGCTTTTAATATCCAAATAATCCCTCGAAACAAAAATCAAGTTGTTGATTCTCTAGCACAGGCTGCTAGCACCTTGCAACCTCTATCACTTTCAGGATTGAAGAAATTTACAGTCGAGCTCACTCCAGTGCCTTCAGTGCCTAACAACGTTACTAATTTCCAAGTATTTGAAGATGATAAGCATATTCTAGACTTCATTACAAGTTGTGATGTCTTTGCTTCCCAAGCTATTGATGAGATAGAGCCTTAGGAAGTAGAGATTTACTTTGGAGGAATCATCAATTTAAAGACTAATACCATTCCAAGAGGTATGGTACAGCTTGAACAAATTTTTGATTTAGATAAGATAAGAGATCAAGAACAACAGACTAAAAGGGAGTCTCTCAGCAACCAGTGTGAGACATATAATATGGGGACATCAGAGGACTCAAAGAATGTGTTTATTGGCAAGGTATGTACTCCAGAAGAAAGAAAGGGAATTATTGATACCTTACATACATATCACGATGTAATAGCTTGGAGTTATGAAGATTTGAAAACTTATGATACTTCAATCATCACACACACCATTCCTTTGAAGTCAGATGTCAAACCATTCAGGCAAAGACAAAGGCCAATTAATTCTTTTTTGGAACCCATCATTCAGAAAGAGGTGCAGAAACTGCTTTCGGCACACATTATATTTTCAGTAAGACACTCTACTTGGGTGGCGAATTTGGTTCCAGTAAGGAAAAAGAATGGAGAAATTAGGCTATGTGCAAACTTTAGGAATCTGAATAGAGCATTAGAAAAGGATAATTATCTATTTCCTTCACTAGATGAAGTACTTCAGATTGTCAATGGATCCCAGATGATATCCTTTTTGGATGATTAATCTGGATACAACCAAGTTATGGTGCAATATGAGGATAGGCACAAGACTTCACTACAAAATGGGGAACCTTTTCTTACAGAAGGATGCCATTCGAGTTGATCAATGAAGGAGATACATTCCAAAGATCTATGGACATTGCTTTTAGGGATATAATTGGTAAGTGCATCATTATTTATATGGATGATTTGACTGTTTTTTCCAAGAAATGAGGTGATCATATAACAGACTTATGCAAGGTGTTTCAAAGATGTAGAGAGTTTGGTATCTCGCTTAATCCAAGAAAGTGTATTTTTAGAGTCACAGAAGGAAAGTTATTAGGACATATTATCTCATAATAGGGTATTGCTATTGACCTTGAAAGAATTCAGGCTATCTTGAAGATTCAGCCTCCTTCCAGTAAAAAAGAGATGAAGTCATTCTTTGGTAGGATTAACTTTGTTAGGAAATTTATCAAAGGATTTGCAGAGATAGTCAAGCCAATAAATGCTATGTTGAAACAAGAAGCAAAGATAGAATGGAATGCAGAAGCAAAGGAAGCATTTGCAGAAATCAATAAGGCTATTGTTGAAGCTCTTGTATTGGTGAGTCCGGATTACACTAAGCCTTTTTATATATATTCATTCGCTTCTGATCACTCCTGTGCGGCAATGTTAACTCAAAAGTTTGATCAAGGGGATGAACACCCTATAGCCTTCATGAGTACTCCCTTAAAAGATGCAGAATTAAGATATCACAATGTTGAAAAATAGGCCTACGCATTGGTTCAAGTAGTGAAGAAGTTTAGGCATTATATCTTGCGGAATAAAGTTTTTGCCATAGTGCCTGATCCTGCAGTAAAGTTGTTGTTGATGCAAAATGAGTTAGGTGAATGAAGGGCAAAGTGGGTAACCATGTTGCAGGAATATGATATGGAAATTTAGCCGATGAAATTGGTAAGAGGATAAGGGCTTACAAATACAATGGCTAAGACCGGTCCTGATCTCACAGCTCAACATTATTACCTTCAAGAGGTATCTCCAGGAGACTGGTATGACGAAATCATTTTTTATCTGTTGAATTAGTAGTGTCCTAATCATCTTAACATGGTTCAAAGGCGGGCCTTGCGCTTAAAGAGTGGAATTTTTATGATGAAAGGGGCTATCTTGTACAAAATAAATCATGAGGGTGTATACTTAAGGTGTCTAGGAAAAGAAGAAGTTATCAAAGTAATGATTGAATTTCATGAAAAATATGGCACAGGCCATGGTTATGCATCATCCACCGCACATCAGATCTTGAGGGCAGGTTATTACTGGCCTACTTTGTTCAAAGATGAACACCAACATGTGAGAACTTGTCACATATGTCAGACTACAACAAGTAAGGAAAAACATGCAGCTCTTCCACTCCAGCCAGTCATAGAGGTAAAACCATTTGCTCAATGGGGTATGGACTTTATCGATCCAATTAATCCTTCATCTTCTGTGGGCCATAGGTATATTCTTACCATAATTGATTATTTTATTAGATGGACAGAGGCTCTTGCTTGCAAACAGTGTACTTCAGATGTGGTAATCAATTTTCTTGAATCAGGAATTTTCAATCGTTTTGGTTGTCCACTATTTTTGGTTTGTGATAATGGTCTTGCATTTGCATCAATGAAGTTTTCTAATTGGGCATTTGATCATAGGATTGTTATTAATTTTTCATCCAATTATTACCCTCAGGGTAATGGTCTAGCTGAGTCTTCCAACAATAACCTACTAACAATTATTCATAAGTTCTTAGAACAAAATCCTAAGGATTGGCACACCCAGCTCCGATTGGGCTGACCGTACTAGACAGAAGGCATCCATAGGAACCTCTCCTTATCACCTGGTGTATGGTTTGGAACCTGTGTTTCTATCCAATTGAAAATCCCTACCCTACAGTTTATTAACGAGTACTATAATGAAGAAGATAAACGTAAGGCTCGTTTCGCTGAATTGTTGTATCTAGAAGAGAAAAAAGATGAAGCCCTAGAGAACTTTTCTAAACATGAGGGTGTAGTGAAAAGATGGTTTGATAGGAGAGCTAAGGTAAAAGCCTTTAGAATTTCTGACTTAGTTCTCTATTGGGATAAAGCTCATGATCGTAAGGGAGAGCATGGTAAAATTGATAAAGTTTGGCTTTGTCCTTACCAGATTTCAAAAAATTTGGGAGATAATGCTTTTCACTTGAAAACCCTCACTAGTGAGGATATCTTGCTGCCTATTAATGGGCAGTATCTGAAGCATTATTTTCAACCTTGAACTGCTTGCAATTCATCCTATACATAGCTAGAATAGGTTTGCTTTCTGTTTGCTTTCTTGTTGGTTTTGCTCTAGTAGTTTAGGTTTGCTTTGGTTCGTCCTGCTTTTATTTTTTGTTTTTTGCTTTGGTTTCCTGGTTTCTTTGGGGTTGTTGTACCTATGCAATGGGCTATTTCATTTGGGATTGTTCTAGAAATTTCATTTATAAACTCTAACCAATTTTTCAAAATCAGGTGGTGGATTTCTTTTATCTGATGTTCTCTGTTCTTGGAATTAGAATCACTTGTTTTAGATACACTTTGGAGTATATTTGGGTCTCATATTTTCACACTAAATTAAAAGATTTTGGAGTTGCATTGGGTCTTTGAGTGATTTGGTCTGGTGAAAAATATTATATTCTGCTTCAGTGCCACTGTGTTCCTCATCCCTGAGTGTGATTTTCATTACTTATAAAGGTGAAGCGGGAAAGTTCTATAAAAAAGAAAAAGAGAAAGAGAAAATTTTGCAAATTTGAATGAGATTCACCTTATCAAGAGTATCCTAGTATCTCTACCAGGGCTATAGATGACTAACTGGCAGTAGAGCTATGCTTGGGAGGGTCACAACGATAACCTCGTTGGGGCTATGAACGCTTGACTGGCAACGAAGCTCTATCCAGGATGCTTTTGAAGTTTGAATTTTTATGTAGCCTTGGTCAAATTTGCTCTTGTTCCCATTGCACTTATAGGATAGGTATCAATGCATAATACACACAATTGCACCCTAGTATAGGAAAATTTCTTCTTGCTTGCGGTTTCTAATACTTTGTTCATAGGAGTCTTGATGAAAGGATTGAAACCATAGATTCTGGGTTCTTAATTCTAGTTTATCCTTGAAATTCTCTGGAGCATTTCCCTAGTGGAGTTGCCATTTGTTGTGCAGTTTTTGCACACACACCCCACTGAAAGTGGGAACCCTCTTTTTTCACTTTTTGGTGTTTTGGCCCTTCTTTTCTAGGGGTTTTCGCTTGCTTGGGTTCATACTTTAATATCCATCTTGCCAATTGAAGTGGCACACTTGTGAATTTTATTGAAAATCTTAAATTTTGACTTTGTCTCAGAGTTTTCACTACTTTTGGGAAAATCTTCTTGGGTCGGATTCTCTCGGTTTTCTTTCAATGTCTGAGGTTGCTGCCTTTTACCTTGTTTTCAAGAAAATCCGTATGGTCTGGATTTCCCCAAAGTTTGTAACCATGTCGAATCCTCAAAGTTTTATGGTCATGGTTGTCATGTCGACCGCATTAATGGAATTTGTGCAGACGTTTGGGGCTTTGATATATTGGATTTTGGGAGGTAAATGATCATTTGAGTTTGTGCATTTGCTATCATTCAAGCTTGAGTCCTGGAGTTTTTGGTGTTTTGCTAGATTAGGATTTTTGAATCCATTTGGACTATGCACCTACATTTTGTGTGCATGGATTGTGTCTTCCTCGCATTTGATGGTTTTCCATTGGCATCACCAATTTTGACCCTTACGCTTTCATGGTATGTTGAATTGATCTTTTACTCTGTTGATTTCAATTGATTTGCTTGATTTATTTCCTAGAATTTCATGATTCCTTGGTGTCCTTGGGTATGCGCATCTTGTTTGGGTGTTTTGGGGGTTTACATTGCTTTACCAGTCTGCTTGGTTGGTTGTTGATGTCTGTTCTTGGTCTGGTATGGCTTCTCATTTGGGCATTTGCTTGCATCAGTTTTAAGGTTCCCAATTCTTGTGTGTGAGCAAGTCATGCCTTGTTCCCTGTGCTTTCATGGCAGACATTTTAGAGTTCTTGACCTAGGTCATGGCCAATCCTCCTCAAATTGATGTGAGGAGTGTTCCAGATTCATGTTTCGTTCATTGGAGGTCTAGGTTAAGTTGATTTCGAAATGCAGGCTTTAGATCCGGAGTTGTCAAATAGTTTTGGTGAAAGTAGTAAGATTGTGGATAGGTTCAGATTTTCGAGGTCCTCGCTGAATTCTGCTTCCCCCCAGATTTCCCCAACTTTTCTCCCTCTTTCTCTTTTACCACTTTTTCTTGGATTTCATTTATCTCGCCAAAATCCGCTTCCTTTGGATTTTCCCGGTATCCACGATTGGGTCATTTTATCGATTTCATGCTTTAATTTTGATATATCTGGATTTCACCAAAATCCATTCACTCTGGATTTTCTCGAATGTTCCGCAGTCCCTCCTTTTTCCTAGGTTAGTTGTAATTGGTATTGTTTTCACCAAAATCCACCTCTGGTGGATTCTTCTAAGTTTTCTGGAGAAAGGTTGAATTTGATGTTTATGGAAGGATCTATTTATTAATGATGTATTTGATTGATTTAAGGAGCTTATGCTAAGTGTTTCTAATGGTTTTCCATTGTTAATTGATGAATTAAAATGATATTATGGGATTTCACATGCTTGGTTTGCTAGAATCCACCTGGTCTGGATTTTCCCAAAAATCCTCTTTAGTGTAGAATCCGCGAGGCAGGCTAAATCCCGAACTTTAAGGTAAAAATCTTTTGCACTTATTATTTCTTGTGGATTTGATTGTGGTCATCTTTTTGTGTTTGCAGGCAGGATCAGGACAGGATGTTTCTGGTTGAGGCAAGGTAAAGGCAACAGATCCAGGTGCACAAACTTCTACCATCTCAAATGCAGAGAAGGTGAAATTAGATATAAAGAGCCAGATTCTTGAGAGCAAGCTAACCTCAATTTGGTCAGGAATCATGGATACAAACGTAGGCATGTGGGACTATGAAGAGTTTAAGGCTGAGACGTTAGCACCGAGCCCTCCTCTATTGGCAAAAAGAATGGTAGACTCTGGACTGGCTCATGTGGCAGGTTTTCCTTCTATAGTGCAGTGCTATGAACTGGTGCTTGAGTGTGCCAAAAATTATGATAGAGGGACACAAAGGATTATTGGTCCCCAGGGCAAGATTTTGGCTGGCTTTTGTCTTGTGTCTATTGCTGCAACCTTTGACATGCCTGATAGGTCCCATGTGGTGGCCTTTGACAAGGATGGTGCCAAAAAGTATTATGAGGAGAATATAATCAAATCTCAGCAGGTGATCAAATCTTGCCTAGAGAAGCCCAAATCCCATTTCTCTAAGTTGCCTAAGCAACTATTCGGGCTTAAGTTCAAGAGAGAGTACTACAATGTCATCACTCTTCTCAGCAAGTTGGTGGGATTGAAGAGTGCATGTATGTTCCAGATCTGGATGTTTAATGTAATTGCTAGAATGGAGCAGGGAATTGATTATCACTCGGCAGGGGCCATCAGTGTTGTGATTCATGAACAATTATGTAATGTCTTGCAAACCAAGACTTTTACCATGACCTCTTACCTAGTGTATTCATTGGCGAGACTTCATCCATATAAGGGGTTAAGCACTAGGGGTGTCTTTGGACAGGATGCCATCTATGAAGTATATCCACAACTGCACCTAACTGGAGGAAGTTACAAGAGATCCAATGATGCATTTACAATGTATATCACTAGATTGCTCTAGGATGCAGAACATATGAGAATTTCTGATAAGGCAAAGGAATTGCTAAACAGATATGGGGCATGGTTTATCTAGTTCCCAACCTTTTCATACATTAGGATTCATGGTTTTGAAAGGGCTCCCTACAAACTCCCTAGATATCCAACTGATCATGTCATATTGTTGGAATTCACTAGGCAGATTTGTGACTGCGACAATGTTGTAAAGGGAGAGATGCACAAGATAGGTTTTGGGAATGATTTGCCCCTAAAGATAGGAATGGGTTAGGTTTGTGCTTCCATTCAGTCTACTCATGCTTCTAAGGAGGAGATGAGTACTCTTGGTCTCTCTTTCCATTCCAAAAGGGAAAGGTTTGACATCACTGGCGAAGGTCAAAAGAAGGCGAGTAGGGAATATAGCCATAATGCTCACATTGAGGATTACTGGATTAACCTTTCCGATGAGTTCGAGGTAAGAAAGAAGAGGTTTTCTAGGTTGCCAGTAGATTTGCTAAGATTATACAATGTAAAGGCCATCCCTCATCAAGTAGAGGAAGATGGAAATGTAATCTAGGGCCATGTTTCTGAGGCAGTAAAAGATAGGCCAGTTGCAGAAGTTGACTGGTTAGAGGAAGAAAAGACTAAGTTGGATCAAGTCATGGCCCCAGTGATCAAATATACCAAGATGTGGTTGAAGCACAAGATGTTAGAACTCAAGAGCGAAGGCGTTCCATGCACCTATGATCTGATGGGAGACTTAGAGTCTCATTCTACTTCTGAAGGTTTAATTGAACTTGATCCAAAAAGCAAAGAGAAGGTGGATTCTCCTTTTAAAATCTAGGTGAGGGAGGTTCAAGCTGAGAAGGCTGTAGTGGTAAGCAAACAGAGGAAGCCTATTGCTAAGAAGATGATACATGCATCAAGGAAAGAAGTTGAAAAGAATACGTAAGAAGAGGAGGTTGAAAGTGCTCCACCATTGATAAAGAGAACAAGAATCACAAAGTTGTCACAGAAGGTGGAGGAAGCTCCTAAAGTTGACAAGGAGATTGAGCCACCAGTGGTAGAGGTGGAACGCTCAGGGGAAAAGACACAAGTTTACATGAGGAGATCAAGGACTCCTTCCCCAAGGGATATTGTAGCAAAGGAGAATGTTTTAGTTAGTATTCCTATTGTTGAGCAAGTGAGTGTCTCTTTTCCTCAAGATACCAGTAACACACAGGAGGAACCAAAGAAGGATGAAATTCCTAAGGATTTGGGTGAGGAGGAGTTTCAGGAGGGAGACCTCTATAATGCAGAGGCAGAGATTGATAAGGTAGTACAGTCTCCCTTGGTATCACATGCAGACTCAACTATGAGGGAACAAATGAACAAGTCTCCTCAAAAGGAGGAAGAAATACCAACTAGGGCCCCTTCACCAGTGCATGTGGTTGTGGAAGAGCAGGAAAAGGAAAAAGAGAATCCAACTGTGGACATTCCTAAAATTCCAAGTGCTTAAAAGGATACAACTACTGATCAGCAGGAGCAAGGGAAAGATAAGCAAGATACAATGCCTGTTGGGTCCACTATTTCAGATTGTCTTGAGAAGGAATTGAAGAGAAAAATGGTGATAGTGGAGGATGCTCCTCCTAATTGGGATGCCCTTATGGCTAATGTAGAGAATGAAAAGACTAAGAAGAAAGCAAAGATTATGTCTCGAATTGAAAGAGATGGGTTAGGTAACAGAGTGGCTCATATTGCTACCCCTGCTCCAAACAAAGATAGAGACAATGTGACCACCCAAGACTATAATGTGCAAACAGTTGACTTGGGGCATGCTACTATGGAGGAGGACATTGAAGAATATGAAGGGTCCAGCACTATGATTGTGGGCAGATTGAAGAAAGTTGTGCAGACAAGGCATGAACTAGAAAGAGAGAATGAGAAACTAAAGAAATACTTGCAAGAGTTGATGAAACCCTTGCAAGCCATTAGCTCTTCCTCCTCTACTGTAGGTTTCTTGCTTGAGGAGACAATCTCTGAACTTGAGAAGATGAAGGGCACCACACATGCTACAGTTGCTTGGTTGCGGAGTGTCCAAACTAAAGGAGATGATGTTATTAAGAGCATATTGTCAACTGGAGGAGATGCAATGAGAACAGTGGATTGGTTAAAGGCTATCTTAGCTCAGGATAATGTGGATACCAACCTCCTACTGCAGAAGACTACAAAAATCATGGGATTTACTGAGGGCAAATTGGTACAGTGTAGAATTCTTCCTTTTCCAAGGTTTTTTGAACCTTGGGAATGGTTTGAAATCCTACAAATGAGGTAGAAGGCCTTGAAAAAGATCCATAAGCAGGCACGACAGGTTGAGGATACCTTGACCAGTATCTATGATAAGTGCATTTCATTCTTTGAGGTCATGACTGGAAGGAATAAGTTTACTCCGAAACATCTCAGTTTGGAGTAGCTTAGGGAATGGTGGAGAGATGTTTATTCTTCACTCAATGAAGGACCAGTTATTGGACATTAGTTGGATGATACTGCAACTTATATTGCAGTTATAGACATATATTTGGCTATTAAGACCAATTGGGATGGTGTAGTTAGGCAGGCAAGAGATGATATCAAGTCCCTTGAAAGAAGGATTAGGGTTTTTCCTGTGCCACCTGTTGCTAAGCTGGATAGGGTTCTGTTGGTCGTAAATGGTGAAGAAGATAAAGCTAAGGAAAAGGATGGGGAGTAACTATATAGGGTTACATTGATATTTGTGCTTCCCATTATTCACATGTATTGGGCCGACCTTTTCGGTATCTTGGCGATTTTGGATGAAATTGGTGCCAATGGCACATTTCATATGTTCGAATTATCTTTTGGGCCGACCTCTTATAGGTCATGTTTTATTGTAAATTGTTTTTTGGGCTGACCTATCTTATGGATTCTCTATAAAAATAGGCATGTTGCCTCATTTGAATATATAAATAGATAGATAGGCATATAGGAGGATAGAGAGAAAGTAGATAAGTGATATTAGAGTGAACTAGGGTTTATTCTCAAGCAAGTGTTGTAACAGAAAGCTAGAGTTGTTGCTACTTTGGATGATTTAATATAAGAGAGATATTGTGTTTGGTATCTATCTTTTGGAATTTCATTTGGCATGATTCTTGTTGTTCTATCTTTCAGATTGTTTATAATTTTATGGTAAATGGTTTGATAATACTTAGGGTTTCATGTTTAGAATGTTTGCAATGATCTCTAGTCCATAATTTTTGCAATTAGCTGCTTTGCAAAGGTAGCCTAGGCTTATAATTGTGCTTAGTTCAGTTGTAAGGGTTTATTCATCTTAATTACAATAGAATTGGTTGAATGAATGTTTATAACTTGAAAATATTTAAATACCTTAGAAGATTGCACTATTTCTCTGAAATAGCAGATTCATCTGGGTTAAGCATAAAGTAGTTTATGAGAGATCAGTCCATTTTGAGCATTTTATCCTTTGGCATTTTCAATCTTAGGGTTAGAAGTAGTATTAGAATTATCTCAGAAACCTTTATCTTTTGTTGTTTCTTTATTATTAGGGTTCCAATCAAGTTTCAAAGTATCAATTTATTGTTTATATATCTGATAGATTCAAAGTCCAGTGTTTGCTCATAGTAAGGTCCCATTGCGATTACCAGCATTTTCACATTTATCACTGAATTTTTTTGTTGCATTGTCAAGACCTAACATTAGAGACCTTGGGGTTATCTCTTTTCCCATAGAGATTTACCTTTTAAGAGAGATAGGATATCATGTTCTATCTAAGTTGTTGTTGTGCAGAAAACACCATCAACAGGGAGGGAAGACAATCCTACAAGGGTGGAATGTAAAGGGGGTACCCTCTAACCCTCCTGCAACAAGAGCCAAGGAGGAAGGACCCTCGAGGTATTCTCCACTCAATTATTGGGAGGTGAATGTCAACAATCTTGAAAAGATCATTGATAGAGCTGGTACATTGTCTATAGATTTGAACATGCACTTTATAGGAGTGTCATGTGTCATCTCAAAAAGCAATGGAGGTGATGCTTGAAATCTGCTGCTATGCTCACCAAAATATTTGAGAGCAGTGACAAACTTTGAGGCCGTCGAGGTTGCCTCTGCCATGAGGACAATGCACACCAATGTAGATCCACCCTCTGAAGAAGGTGAACCCATCTTCTGACCCCCATTGCCAATAGTGTCATCCTCCATCTTTCTCTTCATTGAGGGAACTGAAATCACCATAGATGAAGTAAAATGTGAAGAGAAAGAGGAGAAAACCATAGCAGACACCACCGAGGCATTCGGCATGTCCACCGGTTTTAAAAATGATGGGATTTCTTGAAGGGACATCAAAAGAGGGGGTTCAACCAAAGGAGAAATGAATACCTACACCCTCTTGGGGTGAGGATCATTCATGCTCATAGGGGGATCTAGAAGCAAGATTGATTTGGAAGGGACTGAAGTAGAAAGAGTGGGAGAGGAGGACATAATAGAAGATGCCAAAGCGAGAGCTTCTAGTTCCTCTTCCTTCTACAAGATGACCTGCTCAATGGTCAAATCCGTCATCTGACACTTGTGCTCACATGCTATGTGGTTTCTACGGTTTCGGGAGCTAGAGACTACATCCTAAGAAGGGATGGAATACTTTTGTTCAGCCATCGAAGTATCCATCACAGTTGTTTCTGATGAAGGGAGTGACTCCTGGATGGGAATAGGAGTAAGATATGGAGAGATAGATGGATCAAAAATGGGGAAATAGGCTCAACCGCCTCATCGGTGGACCTCTTCCTATTCACTACCTTAGAGATAGGAGCAGTAGGAGGCTATAGAGGCGAACAAGCAGAAGATGCTCCACAAGGACCCTTCCCCTTATCATATAAAATGAGTCAAGGCACTATGGGTAAGATAGGAAGTTTAAATGTCTGACGCTTCACCTTTCGGCAAGCAGGAACCATCAGACTCCCTAAGAGATGCATAGGGGCGGAAGTTGATGGGACCACAACATGGCAGGAGGAAGTAGCAAGTGGAATAGTAGAGGAAGAAGAAAAACAGTCTTGAGGATAGGTAGGCCTCCCCTTTCCCTTTTGAGAGAAAGAGGCAATGTGTTGTTGTGCCATAGGGTGAGTCATTTTTGGCTACACTTGGCCCTCAGTCTTATATTTAATGTAAATTTAGTAAAGTAGGTCCAGCTTGGAAGGAGCAAACAAATTGGGATGGGAAAAAAATAATTCAAGGAATAACCCCCATGGGATACCAATGGTTGATACCTAGTTCCATGCACAACATGCACGACACCTTCGTGGGAGAATTTTAGAAATTTATGAATGGAGTAAGCGATTCCATTCACGAAAGCCAACCAAGGGATGCCTAACTTCACCTTGAACAGATCATATTTTGAAATGACATCGAAAGTAGTATCCATAGCCCTAGGTCCCACTAGAACAAAAAGAGTTATAGAGCCATACGGAACAAGAGAGAGGTCGTCATGAGTACATATAGTAGTTTATCTCTTCTCATATTCCTCCCTATATAACAAATTTAGCCACAAAGTCTCCTCTGTAATAATATTCACTTGACTTGCAGGGTCAACTAGGACTATTATTACAATGTTTCCATTGAGGCGTGCAGGAATATATAGGGGGAGGCTTTGTTATTCATGGGTAAATCCTATCATGTAAAAGTCGCATCTAGAAAACCAGTCGTAGGTTGAGGGGGAGGACTAGGAGTAAATGACACCACATCTATGTATGCAAAGGCCTTGGGAGAAGCGTCAAAAGGATCAATAATTAACTTTTCAGAGTGAGACGAAAACGGGTCCGTATAAATATGCAACTCACTATTCGCCTTAGCCATCGACTTATTCACATTCTTTTTCTTACCATCAAGATGGATGGTACCATCTTCAATGTGATCTTGTATCTCATGATGTAGTCGCATAAAATGTTCAGTATCATGCTCGTGGACACGATGGTATTGGAAGAATGCATTTCCATCATACCAGTCAGGATAATGCTCTCTTAAAGTTCAAGTGTCTTCTAATATTATAATCTTATCCTTTAACAACTTTTTCAAAATAGAAGAATAAGACTCAGATAACTTAGTAAATTGTTGGTTGCACTTGAGGCCTTGATCATTAGTCGTGATGGCTACATTTGCAACAAATTTTCCTTTCCATGAAATTGATACTATGGATATTCCTTCGGGATGGGAGCATGAGGAGGATCCCTCAAACTGAACATCTGTCTACTAGTACTCCCACAACACAACACACATATGTGCAAAAGAAGGGTATTTTATCAAGGATAAATTATCCTACCAAGATTGCTACAGGTTACTTATGAATACCTTCTATAAATCTGAGTTGGGTAGCAAGTAAGAGATTTATGAAAAGAGCGCTTGGTATCACGCAATAAAAGCAATGATCTTCTTGTTCTCTCTCTACTTGCATCAGACAAGATCCAAAATGGTCATCTTTGGACCGATCTTAGCCTAGAATTTTTGGAGAAACTGATTTACAAGTTGGTTGAATGAAAATAAATAATTTTTAGGAAAGGAATCGTACCACTCCAATGTTGTATCCTTGAGAGATGAATGGAAGAATTTAGCCATTAGAGCATTGTGATGAAATAAATCCATACACATCGCATTAAAAGTTGACATGTGTGTTTTTGGATCTCCTTTACCACCATACTTCTCAAACTTACGAATTTACATCCCCTAAGGGAAAGGAGTGTTCAAAATTGTCACAAAAAATGGGCTATGTCGGAAGAAGGGATGAAAGATAGGCTAGGCAGAGGCATGAGACAGATTTTCCAACAAGTTTTGTATTTGACCTATATTATGTAGGAGAGAATTCAAAATAGGGTCAGAAGATGACAAGGGACTAGTGGAACCTCCACTAGAACTACCACCACCAGAACCACCTCCAGAGCTACCTCTAGAACCACCTTCGAAGACACTACCGAATTCACCGCTGTGACTAGTACTAGAACAACTACTAAGGCCCCAGCATGGCCTCCGTCATAGCCACCACCATAGCCAATGGCATGACCACAACCAAAGCCACCGCCAAACATACCATAACCACCAACCCCCATCCCACTTGAGATTCTACTGCTAAAGGCAGGGTTGCCCCAAGGGAAAGAAACTCAAATCCTAGAGGTATCTTGCTTGCCTTGACAGTAGGAGGTGGATCAGGAGTAGAGATGTTAACAAAAGGGGTCATTTCAGCCATGCATAGTAACATCATAGGCATCGAGACAATAATCTATCTTTCATAGGTGTCATGCTCATGACCTCAAGTAATACTTAATTGGGGATTGTAAGAGGGGACATATGCTTCTACTAAATTGGTAAGGCCATCAAGAAACTCTATGCTCGTCTGATCTTTGTCCAAGATATATCTGATCTCATTAACAACCCTAGCGAGCCTAACCATGCTTTGACCTCTACCTAAATGATTTGCAAGATTTATTAGCCTCCTATCTAGAACCATGAGATGCTCCATGGGAATAGTGATGGCTTCACAACATGTCAGCTTACAACTTATTCATACATGATGAAGAGGACCTCAACATGAAGAAATAGGTATCACAAGTTTTACATCAGGTTCACCAAAATGTAGAGGAGGGGGACCAAACACTCACGGCCTCGAGTCACAAGAGGGTCTAGAAAAATCAACTGCCCTGATATACCTCAAGTTAAGGATTGTTTAAGTTGAGTTTAATGCTTTAGGAGGGTGAAAAGGAAGGATGACTAATACGTCACTATCCTTCTACAAACCCAAGAGGCTAGGGAATCGAGTGAGCTAATTCCTAAGCCAAAACTGAGACCCTGACAACTCTCAGCCAGAGGACCCCAACGTAGAAACTAGATGACAACATTGCACATTGGCATCTTGATCGTGCATTGGCATCCGTACGGACAGGGAGTACGGAATATAGTTAAGACTGACATGGATTTAGCTACAACCTGATAAATAGAGGTTTATGTGATGAAAGAAAGCATAAAAGAGCTAAGGTGTTCGTAAAGCAAGAAGAATACTTTAACTTGAAAAGAGAGGTTGACAAGAGTAAAAAGGTGGTGGACTATAACTTATAAATGGTCCAGCCTCTTTCAAGATCCCCACTAATGTGAACACCTACACACAATAGAACAGGGAAAAATTTTGGTGCTTTTTTTGGGTTTGCTACAGTCAAACCCCCGTTTTGGTGTTCCCACCTCCATGGGTAGCTAGAATAGCCATGAGATAGAAAAATGATAAAGAAATTAATGGAAGAAATTCCAAGCAATAGAGACAACACTATACTACGTAAGTCAAATGACAATGCTAAACAAGATGGATATCACCTCCCAAACAAGGTTCCCTCGAGCACATGAAGGGAGATGTAAGCTCGCAAGCTTGAAGGTACAACCATTGCTACAACAACGAAAGTGGAATCCAACAGAGTAACACTTTAGAGATTCAACAATGGTGGAGAATGTTGTGAAAGATCTAAAGGAGTGTGTAGAGATATGAAGTGAGAGTGTAGAATCTTGAAGAAGTGTGTAGAGTTGTGTACAAGATCGAATTGAATGAAGAATGAGTTGTTTTGAAGTCAATAGCATCTCAAAAGAGTCATTCAATGTTGGTCAAGGGCGTAGGGGAATTACTCTTTGTTTCCAATGGAGAAGTGTAACACCTCTACAAATTCTAGAGGTGGGAATCTTGTCAAGATGACAGTGCGCTACATAGACGTCCCTATCAAAAATCCCCCCATCAAAACTATAGACAACTGCCAAGTAGGTGGAAGTAGAGTGGATGAAGTAGAAAAGAATTATCGAGTTTAATTTTTCTAAGGTGAGGGGGTGCACATGGAGAATTTGTGAGGGGTGCAAATTCACTCCATTACAAGTTCTTTCTTGAGGGTTTTCATTTATGCAGCATTTGTTATTGTAGTGGTGTGTTTGCTCTCCTGACCTTAGTGTTGTGGGACTCTATGAAGTTTTGGGATACTTCTAAAGCTTTTTTGTTTTGGCTTATGTCTAGGTTGTGTGTGTTGATCTTTTAGATAAGGTACGAGTGACCCAAATTCGAATTCTTTTACTATTGTTCATCTTTGATGTTGGTTTTGGTTCCCTATGGTGGGAGGTGGGTTAGATTACTTGGTTTTTGTCTAATATGGTTTCGAATAGATGTGCCTTTTCTTTTCCCATCTCAAGTTTTTATGATGATGGAGTTAGGTGCTTGTTCATTGAGGATTTGAAGGTCTCTAATCTAGATCTTTTTTTTTCTTATTGAGGTAGTTAACAAGGTTTGTGTTGGGATCAGGGTTAAGCTTCAAGTTGTGGTAGAGCTTCTATTTGAGTTTTTTTGTCTCCTTTTCTCCTCGACTTTCCATTTGGTTTCTCCTATCAAGGTGGAGAACCCTCCTATTGAGGTGGAGTTGGTGTGTGTTGTTGGAGTTGGGAATAGTTGTTTGGGGGCTTTGGAGGCTAGTCTTATTGCCTTTGTTAAGGTGTTTCTCAAGGTTAGTGATGGGGTCTAGTTTCCTCATCAAGGTTTGATAGTGTTGTTGCAAGGGAGATTTTGTTTCACCGTTTATAGTTTGGCTCTCTTTTCTCCTAAGGAGGTGGAAAATGATAGTGATGGGAGTTGTTGCTACACCATTTTCAGTCATCCCTTTCTAGTGTCTCCTATTGAGGTGGAAAATGTTACTGTTTGAAAGGTTTCGAGAGGGATATGTTGGCATTGCTGATAGGGAGTTGTTGCTACCATTTTCTTAGTATGGTCCTCTTTGCTCCAGTTGTGGCCTCAAGGATAATGTTTTTCCTATTCTTGTGGATGATATTGATTCTTTTAAGAATATTGTATTGACCCATTTGGATCAAGCTCTCCTTATCAGCTCTTTGGTTAGACAAAACTTTAAACCTCCTTGATCAGTTTGGCTCTTTCTTTTGGTGTGGCCTCTCTCATTGTCTAGCTTGTTTTCTCTTGGTTATTTCGTGTCCAAATGTTGGTTGATAGTTTTCTGGTGTACTATAGTGTTTTGTTGTTTATTTTCTTTTTGTGAGGGTTTCAAGTGCTTTTTCAAAACTAGTTTCTACTCCTCAATTTTTTTGGAAAATTTTGATACTTTGGTGTTTTGTTGTGTTCCTTTTCTTCACTTTGTACAAGGTTCTAGGCCCTTTCAAAACCATAATTACCTTATCATAAAAACATTGATTTTCACTGACATAAAAAACCACTTAAATTAAGCATTCACAAGATAAAAATAACATCTCTATTTTAGAAAATACATGATGTTTTAATTTACATTAATACTTGTGCATACATATAATGTCAGTCTCAATCAATCCAAGACACCTCATTCAGATATCATAGTCTACAAATATAATGCACACAAATAGAGATATCAAATTCTACAAAGATATTTAGGAGGGACAAGATGTTTTTAGTCAATTGTTAGTCTTTTCTTTGATTACAATAAATCATGGATCATCTCAAAATCCTTCAATGAAGTGTTTACTTTATACTATTTTTACACTACTATTTAAAAAAAAAACATTTCTTATCACAAGGGTATCTTATGTTCAAGATTCATGGTTATGTAGCTCTCTATTTTACTATTTATGTATTATTTAATTCTCTCTAATTTTATTTTTTCTAGTGTGTTTTTATAGTAGGAAAGAAGGGATAATAAAGCATGGACATAATAACCTTAAATATACTTGAGTTAGGTTAGATATTAAATATATTCATATTAGGAGAAGGAATCAATGGTCATGATCTAGTATTAAGTTTTGAATCGATTGATGCAAGCAATAATGTTTATTGAGATCCATTAAAGTGGGGTGAATTTTTTTTTCCATTTGAATTCCAATAGCAAAGGAAAATTCTTTATCCAACTGTCATGATATAATGTGTATTCGTAGAATATACTGCAAGACATTATCTCTTAGTCCTACCTTTAGCCATTCTCAAAGCCTATTTTAATAAAAAAAAATCACTAATTATCCTTACTATGAAATTGAGGACAATGCTCAGTATTTTCAAAAGCCAATTGGAACATTTACAAAGCATGCAATGGATATAATTGAATCATGCATTCCACATTACCAATTAAATTATAGGGGAAGAAGAGACAACTTCTTGTCAAGTAATTTTCATAATTATTTTTGACTAAACAATTCAGTTTTTATTTTTGAGTTAATTTTTTCACATGTGAATAGACTCATCTATAAAAATCGCAAAAAGGATTAAAAATTAATTTCCAAGAACTTAATTCAACACTTTAATCATTCAAATTGTAACCCTAATTTATTTTAAATCTATGTCACTCTTGACTAAGGAGTTGAGTTGTCATTTTTGGGGTTATTTAAATTCTTCCCATGTGAAAAATGTCATCTATAGCAATCCTTTAAAAAGCTGAAGATATTTTTTGAAGAAATTAATTTAAGACTTTAACAATTCAAATTGTAATCTCAATTTATTTTAAAACTATATTTAAATAAGTGATAGCTACAATAATGTAAATATTGGATAGAATGACATTCAAACTTAGACCATACTAATGACTAGAGGGATATTCCACCACTTGACAACTTACCCCTTTTATGATAGAAATTCAAATTCTATCAAGAATTGTATTTCTATTCCAAAACATATTTCTAAGGTACATTCAAATCATCTATGATATCATATCCAAAATTTTAGATGAAGAAGAGTTTAGCTCTAATAGATTAAATTAAAGATTCAATTCTATTAATTTAGTTTTAATAAATTTTATTCAAGATAGAATTTTAGTGATGATACATGAATGTTAGTTCTAATTATTTTCTACTCTTTGCAATAAAATTTATCACACTAATTACCATACTATAATTAACCCATTTAATAAAATGCATATATTTTGTATCATTTTTAATATAATTTAACTATTTAATTATACAAAAATTATCTACCTCTAAAAAAATTTTGCTTTATTTTGGAAACTACCAACATGCCCATTAAATCTATAAATTTAATTTGCTAATTATTCTCCATTCTAATTTCTAAATTTTTTGATTACTTAATTCACATATTTGTAGCAACTACCCCTTGGTTACAACTAATATTTTTGGAATTAAGTCATTTCACAAACACTCTCAATTTAATCAACCAAGAATCTTCCATCTAATTTATAAGTACATTAACTTCATAACTTTAGTATATCATTAGTATCTTGTAAATTTGATTGAAAATTGCTCTCCTAAAAATCACTTTTAGTACAAAATGACATCCTTACAAAGGAATAAATATGACCTGTAATAGCATAGCAGACCAACAAAAAATTCTTTGATATTATTTCATTCATATTATGTGAATATACACAATTTGATTTTATTTATCTATTATTTTGTTATTGATATCATTTGAATTTGGTATGAATATTGATTCAATTTTTCTCTCACAAAAACTAATTTCAATATAAAATACCCTCTTATAAAGGAAGAGATAAATGGAAATATATAGAACACCAATTGCTATTGGTTAATACATTGGTTATTCAAGACATTAAAACCCACCAAATTAATTGAAACACAATGAACTAATCATGAATAAATTAATGGGCTACTTTATTTCATCATGACCTACTAATGTGTATGTATTCTACAATAGGGATTTGCCTATAAATGGCTTCTAATACACAATTATCAGTCTCAATCTCTTTGATAGCATAATTTCATATAAGATAACTCCTAAGCTCTAAGATAGTTATAAAAAAATACAAATATGTTTGGATTCAATCAATATGTTAAGATCATGTTAAGATCTAATGTGCAATAAATCTCTTTTGTATTATAATATCATGCAAGATAACTCTCAAGTGCAATCAAATTATATTATTTACAGATGGATTAAATATGTTTAATAGGTAGATACATTCATGCTACCACTTGACGAACCCTGGCATGACAATACTGGTAGAGGCATGTTTGAAGAAGACCCATTGGTGTTAGGGTTTACAGGTATATTGCTCACCTGCTACACTATTTGATATTCCCGAATCAAAATAAAACACCTTTTGATATTTTTGAACAGATATATATCACATCAAGTGATCCACAAATTTATAAATCAAATCTTATAGGTCTTCAAGATCAAATTACTAACACATAGTTAGCACATTGAACCCATATGAGTTAATATCTACTGAACACATATACATAAAAAATAACAAAATATAAAGTAATCAATTCCACTCATTTCATTCAAATTATTAATTGAAAAAATATATTTAGAAGCACATTATTTATTAGACTGATATTAAACTCATAGTAGTAATATTAAAAAATATCCTACATCTAAGTTCATAACATTTTGTATAATATCACACATTTCTCCACTAGATAGATACAAAGGTAAAATATCTAAACATATTTGGTAATATTTATTGTTAGTTGCCTACATATCACATAAATGATGGGCATAAGAAAATCTATCTTAAGATTAACACAAAATTTGGTACATATTTAGAGCAAACAGACCTCCCATGCATAATAATATATTTTTACATCATCAAATCCTACTAGCTTTCATTGACATCATCATTAAATACACATTAATGAGTTTTCTTAACTCATTAATAACCCTATCAAGGCCAAGTTTACCTTTCCATTATTTACTATTAATTGCTTACATATGGCATAGGTGACAAGAATAAGAAACTTATCTTAAAATTAACACCAAACATATTTAGAATAAGAAAACCTCTCATTTTTTACATCATCAAATCCTACTCGCTTCCCTAGACATCATGATTAAATGTGTTAAAAAGTTTCCTTAACTCATTGATAACCATATCAAGATCAAGTTTACCATTTCCATATTCTAAAAAGAATAGAACTCTCCAAGTGTTGAAAATAACCTATTCTCTAATATACTTGTCAATTATCCAAGATGGACAATCATAGTGTTCAACAAATAACTCTAATTTATTTACTTCAAATGAGATTAGAGGAATCCTCATACATTCACATCAAGATAGGCCTTGGTGATAGTGACTCTTAAAGTTCATGTAGGATTGAAAAATATTTTAAAATATAAATTTCATAAATGTCAAAGTAGATAAGCTTGATGATAACATGTTACTTTTTATTCAAGTTAGAATTTTAGTGATGATACATGGATGTTAGATCTAATTATTTTCTACTCTTCCCAATAAAAGTTATCACACTAGTTACTATACTATAATTAATCCATTTAATATAATGCATACATTTTGTATCATTTTTAATATAATTAACTATTTAATTATACAAAAATTATCTACCTCTAACAAAATTTCTTTATTTTGGAAACTACCAACATGCCCATTAAACCTATAAATCCAATTTGCTAATTATTCCTCATTCATTCTAATTTCTAAAGTTTTTGGTTACTTAATTCACATATTTGTAGCAACTACCCCTTGTTTGCAACTAATCTTTTTGGGATTAATTCACTTCACAAACACTATCAATTTAATCAACCAAGAATCTCCCATCTAGTTTAGAAGTGTTAACTTCATAGCTTCTTCAAGCATCGTTGGTATCTTGTAAATCTGATTGAAAATTGCTCTCCTAAAAATTACTTTTAGTATAAAATGGCATCCTTGCAAAGGAATAAATATGACTTGTAATAGCACACCAACAAAAATATCATTGATATTATGTCATTCACATTATGCGAATATACACTATTCGATTTTATTTATCTATTATTCTATTATTGGTATCATTTGAACTTGGTATGAATATTGATTCAAATTTTCTCTAGCAAAAAATAATTTCAACATAAAATGCCCTCTTATAATGAAAGAGATAAATGGAAATAGGACACCAATTGCTATTGATTAATGCATTGATTATTCGAGGCATTAAAACCCACCAAACTAATTGAACCCCAATGAACTAATCATGAATAAATCAATTGACTACTCAATTTCATCATGGCCTACTAATAGGGATTTGCCTATAGATGGCCTCTAATGAATATTTATTAGTCTCATCTCTTTGGTAGCATGATTTCATACAAGACAACTCCTAATTTCTAAGATAGTTGTACAAAAATACAAATAGGTTTGGATTCAATCAATTTGTTAAGATCTAATGTGTGATAAATCTCTTTTGCATTATAATATCATACAAGATAACTCTTAAGTTCTGAGATAGTTATATAATAAAATATATAGGATTGGATTCATTAATGTATTTGAAAACATCTTGATTGACTAATGTAGGAAGACTCCTCTCGCTTCCAAAAACACACATTCTCACAATAGGAAATTCAATGCTTACAAAATCAAATATCAAGGACACAAAGATTGCAACAAAATTGCTCAATTTTATTAATTTTCACTTCACAATCAAACTATACAGCTGCAAAAAAAAGTAATTAGAATGTTTTGACCTCTCAAACTTAAAAATAAAAACTTTTCCTCATAACTCTCTTCAAGCTCCTCACATGATTTGAGATCCCCCTCAAACTCTGTTTGAGAAATCTGTTCCAATCAGCAATCACATTTTTTTTAAAACACTTTGCAAATAAGCTATGCCTGGCTTTCCATCTCCCACTCCCTCCATTTCTTTCCAACACTTCAAAAGCCTTTAGTTACTATAAATATTTTATTTTAATTTTTTTTTTTAAACCAAAAAAATGGTGACTCCCTCTATTCCATCTTCCATGCTTTTGAATATATTTCAAACTTTTAAAAGACTTCCTGGCAGATTCTAACATCCCACCATTCTTTAAATCTGCCCCTTAAAGAATAGGCAATTTAATTTGTCAAAATGATTTTGAAACAGCCAAGACACTATTGCACTACCTTTAATCATTTTTATTCATTCAAAAATATAATTTATTGCCTTCAACAACAGCTAGATATATTTTCAATTTCATGATTTTTTATTGGTGAAAGAAATTACTGTATGATGAGCTAGAAAAATGATTTTTTTCATAAATTCTAATCAGAAATTCCTCTTCATTTGAAAATTGACCTTAGCATGCAAAATAATCTTATGAAGCTCCTCTCCAAGAATTTTTTCTCCACCCTTCACAAAACTTGATAATTTAAAATTCTTGTGAAATTGTCGAGACAAACTTCAGGCATTAAAATATCCCAAATGGTGAAATATTCGTCCATGAAACTTTTTCCATATTTTTCAAACTACATCTAATATTATCCATGTAAAATTATTTTTGCCCAACTCTCATAAATTTATAGAAACAATATTTTTTGTAAAACTGCCTGTGGGCCTTCAAAACAACAAACTAATGAAAAATTGAAAATTGCAATTTTGAACCAATTAATTTTTTATTTTTATTTTTTTAACCGCAAAGAGATACCTCAAACTATCAAATAAATCAAAATACACCCAAAAATTGAAAATAAAACTTAAAATATTTAAACCCGGATGCTCCTGCATCATTGACAAACCTTTCTTTCTTGAAAATAGGTCTTTGATGGAAGTCAGAAATACAATTCCCAAGCCCACCAGTGCCCAATAGGAAATTTCCTTGTATATTCCAGACTAGAAGAGACACCCTTAGGAATTTTGAAGATGGTTTAGATAAAGAGCATTGGTTTTTTATATCTAGCCTCCTACACATAAACCATATTGCAGCAGAGTAGGTATCTAGATACCATGAATCTTGTCTGTGATACATTATCCCAACTACTTGGTATCTAGATGAGGATTTATGTGTTCGAAAAATAATTTAAAAGCACTCAATTATAATCTCAATGGTAAATGTGTTCTTTTACCCAAGGCTAAGAGTCCAATATTGGCAATAGTTCCCATTTGAACTATGGCTAAACAGGTTTATTAGAAAAGATGGATTAACTATTAACAAATTCTACAATACCCCAAATGTTTTTCCATTTGCTCTTCTATTGTTTTCATGAGAATAAATGTTACTCTTCTACTTCTGCAATCAAATTAGAATAAACGTTACTCATCTACGTCTGCAATCAAATTAGAGTATTTACAGATGGATTAAATATGTTAGGGTTTACAGGTATTGGTCACCTGCCAAACCATTTGATATTTCTGATGGGCTTCTTAAGGCGGCTGGCCTTTGCTGGGCCCAATGCTTCATGTCACTTTGAGATAATTTTGTACGAAGCTTTATTGTGGGAGATACCCATCGTTCACATGTGGTACTATTTAATGTTGACTAATCTATAAGATACAAAAGATATCATCTAGCATTCATTACCTACAGGGAACTACTAATAGTTGGCTATCCAAACTTGTATTAAACATAGACTCTGACAGGTGGGATTATTTCATATCATTGTACACATAATTCAAATATCACAACTATTTATAGGTATTGGTCAATTGGATCTAAATATATATCACATTAAGTGACCCACAAACTTATACATCAAATCTTATACATCTTCAAGGTCAAAATATCAACACTTAGTTATAGTACATTGAATCCACATTAAGTGACCCACAAACTTATACATCAAATCTTATACATCTTCAAGGTCAAAATATCAACACTTAGTTATAGTACATTGAATCCACATGCCTTGGCATCTACTGAACACATATACATAAAAAATAACAAAATATAAAGTAATCAATTCCACTCATTTCATTCAAATTATTATTTGAAAAAATATATTTAGAAGCACGTTATTTATTAGACTGAAATTAAATTCATAGTAGTAATATTAAAAAATATCCTATATCTAGATTCATAACATTTTGTATAATATCACACATTTCTCCACTAGATATATACAAAGATAAAATATCCAAGCATATTTGGTAATATTTATTATTAGGTGCCTAGATATCACATATGTGATGGGCATAAGAAAATCTATCTTAAGCTTAACACAAAATTTGATACATGTTTAGAGCAAGTAGACCTCCCATGCATAACAATATATTTTTACATCATCAAATCCTACTCACTTTCATTGGCATCATCATTAAATACACACTAACAAGTTTTCTTAACTCATTAATAACCCTATCAAGGCCGAGTTTACCTTTCCATTATTTGCTATTAATTTCTTACATATGATATAGGTGACAAGAATAAGAAGCTTATCTTAAAATTAACACCAAATTAGATACATATTTAGAATAAGAAAACCTCTCATGCATAATAATATTTTTTACATCATCAAATCCTACTTGCTTTCCTGGACATCATGATTAAATATGTGTTAAAAAGTTTCTTTAACTCATTGATAACCACATCAAGATCAAGTTTACCATTTCCATATTTGAGGAAGAATAGAACTCTCTAAGTCTTGAAAATGACCTATTCCCTTATATACTTGTCAATGATCCAAGATGGCACCATATTGAGACATTAAAAATTTATTTAATGAAGAGCCAGCTAAGATCCTAAAACGTGACAATATAAATTTAAAATGTCTAATCTGTATTGTTTAACTTTTTTTTAGGGTTTTATACAAAGAATAATTTGTCATCAGAAAAATATGAATTAATCACAACAACATTTTTCTAGATGTAAACACTAAATATAAGCTACAATTTGTTGGATTTTGTAATATATAACCCAAAGCATCAAGAATAAGCACATATAAAAAGGGTGATAGAGGATATTTTTGTCTAACAAAGTGTTGTAGAGAAAAAGGATCAAATAAATATCTATATGGCACAATGCAAAGATAGGCATATTTGAAACCATATGAACATGAGTACAAATTCAAGGCCCAAAACCCAATCATTGCATCATTTTGATGATGAAATTCTAGCATAAGCTTTCTCAAAATTTAATTTGAGCAACAAAAAATTTTGACTTGAGTTTTGAACTCATTCACAGGTTTTCTATACAAGAATTAAATTATCAAAAATATGTATCTAAACCTCAAAGAAAGATTGTTTATTTTGGTATCACAATACTTGTATTAGTGGATATTTTGGTATAGATAATGGCTTGGAAATAATTTTATAAGGTGATAGGGTGTTAGCTTAAAATGGTATATGCATTCATCCCCTTACACAAAAAAAAAAAAGAACTATTTTTTTTTATATACTTGAACTTAGAGGTCTTTTTGTGAAAATTCTAAACATATAAAATCATCTTTAATGTTTTCTCGGATAGTCTAATAAAATTTCACTAGGAGTCCATCAAAATTTGGACTTTTATAGCATGTCATAGAAAAATGGATGCATTCAATCTCTTAAGGGAAAGGAGTTGATTCAAAAACTTGTTATACTAGGATAAATTTTATTATAGATATAATATTTGATTATCTTTAAACAATAGTTTCTTATATATCTTTCAATTGATTTCCCTTTTTGAGAAATTTCTCATATTTTTTGAAATATTAAACTTATCTTAAAGGAGAAGTCTTATCATCAATCAGTGGCTAATTTATCTTTCTTATATTTATAGTTCAAATAATTAAAAATAATTTTGAGTCCTCATTACCTTCTTTTACTAAGTGAATCATAATTCCTATTCTAACACCTTACCCTCCATAAATCTCAAGCTCGTGCAATTATATTTCAATAGAAACAATAAAAGTAGGAGTAGATACACCCTATAACAATGGCACCATATGATAAATAAAAATAATTAGAAATGTGAAGAATAGACACATAATTATACATTAGGCAATCTTCTTCTTTTCTTCATTCTGTAACATGCATACTTATACAGTAGATTATCTCATTGTTTTTAATCTCCTTGTTTTTTTCATTTAGCAATGCACATAATTATATGATAGATATATAAGACGTTTCTAAAAATAACTATTAGAAAGCTAATCACTGCTTAATTTAATGGTTTTTAAAATATTTTAATATATATCATATATTATTTATATAAACAATGCATCGGATAATATTTCAAAATGATAATTAATTAGTGCTTATATCAATACAGTACACATAGTCCCCTTTTATGGAAGTCAGAAATACAATTCCCAAGCCCCCCAATGCCCAATAGGAAATTTCCTTGTATATTCCAGACTAGAAGAGACATTCTTAGGAATTTTGAAGATGGTTTAGATAAAGAGCATTGGTTTTTTATATCTAGCCTCCTACACATAAACCATATTGCAGCAGAGTAGGTATCTAGATACCATGAATCTTGTTTGTGATACATTATCCCAACTACTTGGTATCTAGATGAGGATTTATGTGTTCGAAAAATAATTTAAAAGCACTCAATTATAATGTCTCAATAGTAAATGTGTTGCCTTTTACCCAGGGCTAAGAGTCCAATATTGGCAAGACTTCCCATTTGAACTATGGCTAAACAGGTTTATTAGAAAAGATGGATTAACTATTAACAAATTCTACAATACCCCAAATGTTTTTCCATCTGCTTTTCTATTGTTTTCATGAGAATAAATGTTACTCTTCTACTTCTGCAATCAAATTAGAATAAACGTTACTCATCTACGTCTGCAATCAAATTAGAGTATTTACAGATGGATTAAATATGTTAGGGTTTACAGGTATATTGGTCACCTGCCACACCATTTGACATTTCTGATGGGCTTCTTAAGGCGGCTGGCCTCTGCTGGGCCCAATGCTTCATGTCACTTTGAGATAATGTTGTACGAAGCTTTATTGTGGGAGATACCCATCCTTCACATGTGGTACTATTTAATGTTGACTAATCTATAAGATACAAAAGATATCATCTAGCATTCATTACCTACAGGGAACTACTAATAGTTGGCTATCCAAACTTGTATTAAACATAGACTCTGACAGGTGGGATTATCTTATATCATTGTACACATAATTTAAATATCACAACTATTTATAGGTATTGGTCAATTGGATCTAAATATATATCACATTAAGTGACCCACAAACTTATATATCAAATCTTATACATCTTCAAGATCAAAATACCAACACATGGTTATAGTACATTGAATCCACATGCCTTGGCATCTACTGAACACATATACATAAAAAATAACAAAATATAAAGTAATCAATTCCACTCATTTCATTCAAATTATTATTTGAAAAAATATATTTAGAAACACATTATTTATTAGACTGAAATTAAATTCGTAGTAGTAATATTAAAAAATATCCTATATCTAAGTTGGGTTGCGGCTTCTTAAAAGCCCTTGGTTGCTAGGGAAATCGAACTCTACCCTAGCGCTAGGGGCTTCTTTATCGCAACCTTTGGCTCCCCGCTTGAACGAGACTGTGTTCTGGACAAAGGGTGGATGTGGAATATTCATTCTCTGGCCATAAGGCCTTGGTCTCGTTCTTTCAACCCCCTTACAGAGCCATTGAACACCAGACCTATCTAGGTCCGTATGTCGAACCTTCCTCTACAGTTTTGGGAGGAATCTTGCTTCGAGGCCATTGGCAATACCATTGGTTGTTTCCTAATGGTGGATTCCACAACTAGGGAGTTTGGGCATACCACTATCGCTCGGTTACTTGTTGATCTTGACATCTCCAAGCCTCTCCATGGGGATGTTGTTTTGCTGGTGGAGGACAGACCATGGAAGCAGCTTCTTGACTACGAGGGTCTCCCCTTTCAGTGTCGGAGGTGTTTTTCGGTGGGTCATCTGGCCTCTGCTTGTCCTCTTGCCTACCGCAAGGGCGCCGCAACTTGGTGGAAGGATGCTCTCTTGGATCACCTCACGGTGGGCTCTCCTTCAATTGATTATTCGTTGGGGGTTGATGAACATACTTTTGATCCTCTACCGGACTTACCTTCCGTGGATCCTTTTTTGGAGCGTTCTGGTGACGCTGGTATGACTGTGCCTGTCTGGTCCACTGACGCTGGTAATTCTATGCTGGTCTATTCTGCTAACGTTGTTGTCTCTGTCCGCCCTCTGTCGGATGCCTTTGTTGTCCCTTTGGATGTTTCGTGTCTGTGTGCTCCGCCTCCTTTTCTTGGTGGTTCTCCTATGGTGTCTGGAGTGGAGTCGCTCCTTTCTCCGGTGGTTCTTGACTTCGGGCCTCCTTGGTCAGTTGTCCTTTGGAAGAAGAAGGCCCCTGTTGCTGCTTCTCGGCCCAGGTCTAGTGGAGTCTGCCTAGACCCCCTTGGATTTGTTGCTGCTTCTCAGCCCCAGACTCGTGGTGCCAGCCTTGACCCTATGTTTCTGGGTTTGTTTAATCTCTTTGGGTTTCTACAGCTGTCTGTTAGCTATTGCTGGTTTTTCCTCTAATTCAAGATTCTTCTTGAACTATGTTTTCTTTTGGCCTTTGAGCCCTGTGTAAAGGGTTCAGCACCCTGTAAATGCTGCTTAACTTTTCAAAAACATTTTGTATAATATCACACATTTCTCCACTAGATATATACAAAGATAAAATATCCAAGCATATTTGGTAATATTTATTGTTAGGTGTCTAGATATCACATATGTGATGGGCATACCAAAATCTATCTTAAGCTTAACACAAAATTTGATACATATTTAGAGCAAGTAGACCTCCCATGCATAACAATATATTTTTACATCATCAAATCCTACTGGCTTTCATTGGCATCATCATTAAATACACATTAACAAGTTTTCTTAACTCATTAATAACCCTATCAAGGCCAAGTTTACCTTTCCATTATTTACTTATTTACCATTAATTTCTTACATATGACATAGGTGACAAGAATAAGAAGCTTATCTTAAAATTAACACAAAATTAGATATATATTTAGAGTAAGAAAACCTCTCATGCATAATAATATTTTTTACATCATCAAATCTTACTTGCTTTTTTGGACATCACGATTAAATATGTGTTAAAAATTTTCTTTAACTCATTGATAATCATATCAAGATCAAGTTTACCATTTCCATATTTCGGGAAGAATAGAACTTTCTAAGTCTTGAAAACAACCTATTCCCTTATATACTTGTCAATGATCCAAGATGGGACCATATTGAAACATGAAAAATGTCTCAATAATTTATTTTATGAAGAGCCAACTAAGATCCTAAAACATGACAATATAAATTCAAAATGTCTAACTTGTATTGTTTAACTCTTTTTTAGGGTTTTATACTAAGAATAAGTTGTCATTAGAAAAATATGAATTAATCACAAGAAGATTTTTGTAGATGTAAACACTAAATATAAGCTACAATTTGTTGGATTTTTGTAATATATAACCCAAAGCATCAAGAATAAGCACATATAAAAAGGGTGATAGAGGATATGCTTGTCTCTAAAAGTGTTGTAGAGAAAAAGGATCAAATAAATATCTATATGGCACTATGTAGAGATTGGCATATTTGAAACCATATGAACATGGGTACAAATTCAAGGCCCAAAACCCAATCATTGCATTATTTTGATGATGAAAATCTAGCATAAGCTTTCTCAAAATTTAATTTGATGAACAAAAACTTTTTACATGAGTTTTGAACTCATTCAAGGTTTTCTATACAAGAATTAAATTATCAAGAGTATATATCTAAACCTCAAAGAAAGATTATTTATTTTGGTATCACAATACTTGTATTAGTGGATATTTTGGTATAGATAATGGCTTGGAAATAATTTTATAAGGTGATAGGGTGTTAGCTTAAAATGGTATGCGCATTCATCCCCTTACACAAAAAAAAAGGCTATTTTTTTTATATACTTGAACTTAGAGCTATTATATTTATTAATGAGTTGACTGTATTCATGTGGGTATTTTTTATATTGTATTAAAATGATATAAACTGGATTGTTTTTATTTAGTGAATAAGTTCATAGTTTTTAAATCGTATAAAATGATATAAAATATATTAAGTTTACCAATGAATTAGTTGTATTTAATTGAAATAATTTGTGTATAAAACTTTTCTATGTAGTCAATGATTAGTACAATCAATATAAATTAATCAAATAAAAGAAGTATCTTAGAAAATAGAAAGATTGCGCTTTATTTCAATATAGAGTGAAAAATTGAGAAAATAATAATAATATTGAAGATAAGAATGAAAGTAACACCATTAAAAAAAGTTAAAGTTAAAAATTAAATTATTATAATATTAAAAAGATATTAAAGATGTGAAAAGTTTGTAGTTTAATTAATTGAACTCAATTAATGATGACAAATATGTGTTCCTTGATTATGTCATCCATGAAGATTTAGATTTCCGAAAGGTGCAATATGGTCAAATTTAAACCCACCCCACTTTGAGGACTCATTCTCCTAATCATAGTAGCTTAATCAAAGAGCTTTTGATTTATAATTTTTTGTCTACTGATCCAAGTTCAATCTCATGTGACATGGAAAATCTAATTACCCTACTCATAGTAGTATAACCAAATAACAAGTTCTAATTTATAAATGTGTTCTTGGACCATGTTTGACCTCATGTTACTTTAATGATCTAATTCCCCTACTCATAGCATCTTAACCAAAGAATGAGTTTTAATTGGTAATTTTATGATTAGTCTATGTTTGACCACTGATTAAAGTTGTCACATATTTGAACAAGTCTATTACTAACATAAAAATCAAGATAAAATTGATACAATGTTATCAAAGAGGAATTACTTTTCCTCATCTTCTTGAATTTTTTTTTTATCTATCAAAATGAGTAGAAATATTCACAAATTTGAAGCTTAAGAATTATTATGATTTTAATCTGATTCGATTGACAACTTTAAAAAAATCTTACATTGATATTTGATATGAAATATTTTGATTATTTTTATATATTAATTAAGACTCAAATCCTATTAAAATATACCACTAGATATTATTTAACAAATCGTAAGGGTGTTGCGACTTGGTGGAAGGATGCTCATTTTGATCACCTAACAGTGGGTGCTCCTTCAGACGTTTCTTCTGTGGGGGTTGATGTTGTTGTTCCTCTCTCGGACTCCCCTTCCGAGGTTCCACTTGTGGTGCCTTTTGCTGACGCTGGGCTGACTGTGCCTGTTTCTTCTGATTCTGTTGACGCTGGGCTGATGGTGCCTGACTATTCCCCTGCTGACGCTGCACTGTTAGTCTCTGTCCATCCGCTGTTGAACGCCTCTTTTGGTCCTCCGAATGCTTCGATTTATGCTGCTCATCAGCCGCCTCCTTCGCTGCTTGCTGGTTCCTCTCCTGTGTATGGGGTGGTGTCACTCCTATCCCCATTGGTTCCTGTTTCTAAGCCTCCCTGGTCGGTTGTCACTCGAAAGAAGAAGCCCCCCCCCCCTTGTTGTTGCTGCTTCTCGGTCCAGGTCTCGTGGAGTCAGCATTGACCCCTCTGTTTCTGGGGTTGCTTAATTCCCTTGTTGTTTTGTTTGTTCTTTACAGCTGTCTGTCAGCTGTTTCTGGTTTTTCCTATAGTTCAAGTTTTGTTTGAACTATATTGTTCTTTGACCTTCTTGGTCCGTTGTGAAGGGTACAGCACCCTGTAAATGTTGTTTAACTTTTCAAAAACCAACATTGTTTTGTCACTAAGATAAGAAAACCACTTATTGTGATAAAAATATATCCCTTCTTTGAGCAAGTACGCCATTTTTTAATTTACATTGATACTTGTGTCACAAATATAATATCATTCTCAATCAATTCATATCCAGATTAGGAGGACAGACTGTCTCTAGTCAATTGTCAATCTTTCCTTTGATTGTTAGGCTAACATGGTTTGTTTAAAATCTATACAAATGATCCAAAGATGTGTCTCCAAGATTAGATTAGTGACCAAATAAATCTCATTTTCAAGATTTTTGACATTTCATGGGTACATGCAGCTCTCTATTTTTATTTATTTTTAAATGTTAGAGTTCCTTGGTTTCTGTTTTTTATTTTTTCTACTAGTGTGTTTTTACAGTAGGAAAGAAAGGGTCCAAAGCATGGACATAATAATCTTAAATCAACCTGAGTTAGGTTAGATATTATATATATATATATATATATATATATATATATTAGTAGAAGGAATCAATGGTCATGGTCTAGGATTAATCTTTGAATGAGTTAATGGACAAAGGATGTAATAGATATAATTACATTATGCATTCAACATGGTGATATCCACATTACAAATTAAATTACATGAAAAAAGAGACAACTCTTTGTCAAGGATTTTTCAAGCTTTGGATTAATTACAAAATTTCATTATTATTTTTGACTAAGCAATTTAATTGTCATTTTTGAAGTAGTTTCTTTCCATGTTAAAATATTGATTTATAAGAATCTAAAAAATGATTCAAAATTATTTCTAAGAATATATTGCAACAATTTAATCATTCAAATTGTAATTCTAATTTATCTAAAAATTATGTTATTCTTGATCAAGTATTTGAGTTACCATTTTGAAGATAAACTTAAATTCTTTCAATATGGAAAAAATCACATATAAGAATCCTAAAAATGACTCAAGATCAATTTTGAAGAAATTAATTTAATACTTTAATCATTCAAATTATAATCCCAGTTTACCTTAAAATGATATTTAAAATAAGTAATAGCTGCAATAAAGAGAATATTGGATAGGTGACATTCAATCTTGCAGTGCCCTCTACGTGGCTAGTGAGATTTTCCACCACTAAGCCACTTTCCCCTTTAATGATAAAAATTTGAATTCTACCAAGAAATGTATTCAAACACATTATTCTAAGGTATAGTCATGTTGAGATCTATGATACCATATTAAAAAAATTAGATGAGGAAGATTTTAGCTCTTTAAATAGATTATTAAGGATTTAGTTCTAATAATTTTCTACTTTTCATAATAAAAGTTATCACATTAATTACAATATTATAAATGATCCATTTAATAAAATGCATATATCTTGTATCATTTTCAATATAATTAAATATTTAGTTATAGAATTTAATTATTTACCTCTAACAATATTTTACTTTATTTTGAAAACTACCACCATGCCCATTAAACCTATAAATCCAATTTGCTAATTATTATTTTTAATTTTTAATATTCTTTTAATTTTTTATTACTCTTGATTCACATATTTGTAATAGGACTAATTAACTTCAAAAAAAGTACCAACTTAATCAACAAAGCATCTTCCATCTAATTTATAAGTGTTGACTTCATAACTTCTCTGAACATAGTCATGGCTATGGCATTATGCCACCACTCATATGCTTACAATAGAAAATGGTAAGCTTCCAAAATTATGGTCATTCTTAGACCTAGACCTTAATATTTAAGGGTTCATTTATGGTGTCCTTTCCTATGTACCCATTTTGAGAATCAAAGGCTTCATAGTTCACACCCTAAAGAGATAGAATTCATCCTCTCTTCTTGTATGAGATCTCTTATCTTTGTTTTAAATCACAGCTCTTGGTTAAATTTTTTCTTTCAATTTCATTCAATTATAATACAAGGATATAAACATATTCCAAAAAAATTGGTTCCATGCTGACATTAGCATACGAATACACACAAAAAAACATAGGACCTATATCATTCCAACATCATGTGCTCACACAACAATTGGATCAAGCATGTACATTATTTATACACAATATGGCTATCTCCTCCATTTATCATACACACATAGGTGATTAGCGCATACCCACATCATAGGTTCACATAGTAACTAGCCTAGGTATACATCACATACATACACAATGTGAATAAGTAACTCTTACAACACATATGCATAATAGGATAACTACAACATGCCTCACATGTAGAGAGTATGGATAGCTCAAGCACCCAACACATATATACATAGTTTGAATAACTTAACAACCTCACAAGTTCACATAGAGGTCAACTAGCAAAGAGAAGTAGTTGTGAACTTATTGCATGCATTTTCCCATTCTCCTAGTCCACTAACACATAAGCTAGTACATTCTATCCAAAAAAGGAATGTCATTCCATCCCATACTGAACTACATAGGTCACATCCTTTTCCTAATCCACCATCACCTATGATATAAAGAAAGCATCTCATGCCAATCGGTGTCATCACCAGCAAGGGAATAAGTATAATAATGTGCATAATACATGAAGCCATTTTTACATAATTACATAGTGATTGACTCATAAACACATAATGACCAACTAGAAATATGAAGTGGATTCAAGACAACTACAATAATCTTTCCATTACATGGTTCATTACCAATTACCCTTTTAGTGCATCCCAATTAAAAAAGGAATGTCAGTGCATTTTTTATAAATTGTGGGTCCCTTCCTTTTCCTTATTTATTTACACCCATTGTGGTGATGAGAAAGCATCCCATACTACTTTCAGTCATCACAAAATAAGGTGTAAGTATAACAAAAATAAATAGTACAATCTATTAATAAGATTTCCAAATCTAGCTAAACCCTTCAATTTAGTGGAACTTGATATTTATCACCTCTATGCCATTAACGAAAGTCAATCCAACCTAGCATTGGATATCTTCCAGTATCTATCACATGTATTATAATGGTGAAAAGAAAATAATCACTATCATTCCATGAATATCTCATTGCATCTATCCCCTTTGTGCAACTAGAAACAATTAACCGGACTCTAAGATATGGTAGTTAGTCCTTGGCATCTATCACCTATTATATTAGTGATAGTTTGGTAGAAAATTCATGCATCATATCATTAATAGATCTTTGAGTCCTTCACCATTATGGTACTATTTAAATTTAACTAATCTATTAGATATGACAAATATAATTGCATTTTCCACCTACATGCTATTAGTGACAACTAGCTATTTGCACCTATATTAGACTTGATTATGATAGGTGGGATCATCATAGAACTAAGAACACATAATTTAAACATCGTAAACTTTTAAAATTACTTGTCAAGTGGACCTAAATATATGTTACATAATGTGATCCACAAACCTATAAATCGAATCTTATAGGTCTTTGATGTAAAATTACCAACATATAATTAACACATTGAACACACATGTTTTGACCTCTACTCAACACATATAAATAAAAACTACCTACCTATAAATTTAATCAAGTCCAATCAGTTCATTCAAATTATTATTTGAGAACACACCATTTATTAGATAGAAATTAAACTCATAGAAGTAATATTAAACAATATTCTACATCTAAGTATGTAACATTTTGTATCATAGTAATCATAAGTAATATCATACGTTTCTCCACTAGATAAATATAGGGGTAAAATATCCAAGAATATTTGGTAAGATTTAGTATTAATTTCCTACATATATGACATAGGTGACAAGAATATGAAACTCTATCTTAAAATATTAATGTGAAATCAAATACATATTTAGAGCAAGAAGATTTATATTGTATAGTAATATTTTTCACATCATCAAATCTTACTCACTTTCCCTTGCCTCATGATTAAATGTGTGTTAACAAGTTTCCTTAAATCATTAATAACCATATCAAGTCCAAGTTTACCATTCCCTTATTTTGAGAAGAATATAACTCTCTAAGTCATGAAAATAACCTATACCACTCTATACTTGTCAATGATCCAATGCAGAAATCCATATTTTTCAATATATAACTCTTATTCATTCACTTCAAATAAGATTAGAGGTGTCCTCACACATTCACATCAAGATAGACCTTAGTGATAGTGACTCTAAAATTTCATCCAATATTGGAGACTATTTTGGAAAGACAAATACCACAAATATCAAAATAGATAAGCTTGATGATTATGGGTTACTTTTCATTAGCTCAAACCTATAAAGTAGGGACATATAACTAGAATGTGAGATCATTATTATTCAATACAAATTTTGGCCTCATGATGAATTTTACTAAAAATGTCCAGAGATAAACAAGTTTTGGAACAACTCCAACCCTTGGAGCTATTCCTTAAATCCTCAATTATATACTTGGGCCTCAAGGACATTATTTTATAAAGAATTGTCTATATACCCTCTTGTGCAAATAGAATCAAAGTCCCATGTAGTTCTCCTAGCCATAATTTCTCAAGGAACATACTCATAGTTTCCCATACCCAATGTTTTATAACCACCCAAGTAATTTAATACTTAGGAGAGTGAAATAGAATGAACACTATAGAAAAACCATCTAAGTGTTTAAGACCAAAAAATATAAAAACAACCATTTACCAATACCCATTCTAAAATAAGGCCATAACTCATAGAATTTCATTATTTACTATTGTATATCCCATCAATTAATAAAGCCTATTGGTAGGTAAGGGAACCAAAATGAATTCAAACTATAGAAAACCCATACTAAAAAACTTCTACCCAAGGACACCAAGGTCTCAAATTAAACCACACACATGTTAATATTCATAATTCAAATGGAGCATCCTAAAATTATTTAGAGACCATTGAAGCTGAGTTAAATACTCATCAACCAAAACTTCTACTTCGTTGCATAAACATATTGTGACTATTAGGATTAATGGAGGGAGTACTTGGATCTCTACAATGCCTTCAATCTCCCCACTAAGTACCAAATGTTATGGTTATTAACACCAATATGTGTGATAGTTATTTATCATCACATGCTAATGCTAATAAGACATAGGGTTGAATATATATACATTTTACTCAACCAACCCTAATTCCTACTTTATATAATTTATCAAAGTCAAAATATCTAGTAGAGTCGGCTTGGGCAGTGGGTTTGCTCCCCATTGGTCTCAGGTTGGACTCCACTCCCGGGTTTAAGAGTTGGTAGTTCTTGCGGGCGGGGGATCTCACCCGAAGGGGACTAGTTTCGCCCTAGCTCGCCCCAGGTACCCAAGATACGGGCTGCTGGACCATTGGGTTGGGTCGCGGAGACACCCCTATTGTAAAGAAAAAAAAATAATGCAAATCCTTGAATTTATCTATGAATATTTTTTTATTATAACATGATTCAATTATAACAATATCATAACCATGCTAAATTATTACACTATTCAGAAGACTCTTAATATTTTTAGCATGAACAATTTTTCAGTTCAACCCAAGATAGTAGAAAAAATAAATTCATTGGATCATCATATGAGGATGAACACTTCCATATGTTAATAATAACATTCTTAACCTTTTGATTTCATTTACCCTAGGGCTTAACCTAGTATTCATTTACCAAGTCAACCCATTAAAATAAATTTGCATAATTAATTTATAATATTATAAATATATAATTAACACCATCATTTTTTTATCAATAGATATTTACAAGAGGTTGGATCTCTTATTTATACAATCATGGGAGTCTTCATGCAATTGAAATAGAAGAGACTGGGAACTTTCAAAATAATAACTAGCACTTGCATCTAAAGGAGATGCAAGGATTACACTAATAAAAAGACTATATGTATGTTAATATGTTAGAGAGTACATATTTACAGTGCATGGGTGCATATGGATGTCATGTGCTGCAAATTCTTACATGTGACTGGATTAAACAATTAATAATAAGTGTTAAATAATGTAATGAAATAAACTTAAACAAATCTACATTTGTTTTCCTAAAGAAATTACTTATCATTTGATTTTGAAATATTTGTATGTAGATTTAAAACATAAAGCAATATAAATGATAAAAAAAAGTTGTCATCAAATTGACAAAAATACTGCAAATAAAAAATAGAATGTTCCCATCAAATTGACAAATCAATATGCATTTGGCTTTTGTGTGATAAGTGAAATTTTGGAGGTTTTATTTGATATTTTGGAGGCTTTACCATTAAACTGCAGCTGAAACTTGTTTTCCAACAATTTAATAGTGATTTGAAGCAGACTCAAATCTCACACTATATGTAACCTAACACCTAAAAAATAAGAGAAAGAAGAGAAGAGACAAATGTTGAAAGGGCAACATCTACAGGATCTTTAACTAATGCCAGATTGATGGAAAAGAGGTGGCATGCACAAGTAGTCACAGATCCCGTCCACATCTTCACACCAAACACCACTTAATACATCTAAGAATAGAGAACCCATGTAATCCAATATAGAAAGAATCTTATCCAAAAAATAACGAATGGTGGCATCTATGGTCGTTAAGGCTAGTGGGGTGCCTGTTGGTCATGAGATGGAGAGGACCCCATCAAAGCACCATCAATTTGACCAAGCAGTCAGATATATTCAAATGGAGTAAGGAAGTGATGGTTTTAGTTGTGAAGGATAAATTTAGCTTCAAGTGGGAGAATGTTAGTTTTTTGAAGTCTAAATTTGAAATTAAGAAACTTCTATTTCGAATAGATGTTTCCACTTCCAATTTAGAAACATCTAGTTCAAATAGAAGCTTCTAGTATCTCATTCGGAAGCTTTCCCGCTTTGATACATATACCAATATTGATCTCTCTTATTGTGTTGTTGAGAAAAAGAATTAATTTTATGAGAAGAAGAATTAATTGTTGAATTGAAGCTTTTGATGTAAAAGAGAGATTTTCTGAGATAATAAAAGCTATTGATCCTTGCCCCGTGGTTTTTCCTCCACATTGGAGGTTTTCCACGTAAATCATTGTGTATTGTGTATCTTTGAATTTGTTGTCTATTTTATTTATTGTGTTTATTTTTATTGTTGCTGTTATTATTTTTATTCTGGCTTAAATTTCATAACAACAGGTATCAGATCACAGGTTGCTGAAGGGTTTGGTGTGTGTAGTTTTTTTGTTTCAAGCAGCATGGAGGTCACAACGAGTGACATGGAGAAGTTAAACGGGGCTAATTTTTCCTTATGGAAATCCCAAATGGAGGATATATTAATTCTAAAATATCAGTATTTGTCGCTCAAAGGAATATCAAAGAAACTCACATCAATGGTAGATGAAGATTGGAAAAAGATGAATAGAAAGGCAATTGCAACCATCCATCAATGCCTGGCTAAGAATGTGTATTTTAATGTTGTCAAAGAGAAGATAGCAACATAACTATGGAAAAATCTTCATGATCTATATGAGAAGAACACAACATCAAATAATTTTTCTAATGAAAAAATTATACAATCTTAAAATGAAGGAAGGTGCTTCAGTAGTAGAACATTTAAATGAGTTCAACATAATCACTAGTCATCTTGCCTCTATTAAAATCACTTTGGATGATGATATTAGAGCTATCTTATTAATGTGTTCAATGCCAGATAGATGGGAGAACCTGATCGTAGCTATTAGCACTTCGACACCTGGAGGAACTCTAAAGTTTGATGATGTCAGTAGCAATTTAATGAATGAGGAGTTGCAACGTAAATCAATGATAGAGAACCAAGGAGGAGAAGCCTTAGCCCTAACTAATCGCAGTAGAAAATTTGTTCGAAACCGACAAGGGAATTTGAAGTCAAGAGGAAGATCAAAATAAAGAAGAGGTAGAATCACCTGTTATCATTGCGAAAAATCGGAACACATGAAAAGAGAATGTTGAATCTGGAAGTGAGAGAAAAAGGAACAAAAACCAACAAGTGCAAATGAAGAAATTACTATTGTTGCATCAGATGGTGAGGTATTAATTACTATTTCATATGAGGATGCATGCCTTTGTACTTCTAATCATGATATTGATTGGATTTTAGATTCTGGAGCCTCCTACCATGCTACCCCAAGCAAAGAAAATTTTATTTCTTATAAATCTGGTAATTTGGGTAAGGTTCGTTTGGGTAATAATAATTTATGTAGTATTGAGGGAGTAGGAGATGTTTTAATAAAAACATAAGATGGCTGTAGTTTATTGTTTAAATAGGTTAGGCATGTACCAGAGCTTGGAATGAATTTAGTTTCAGTTGGAAAGCTAGATGATGAAGGCTGCCATATAGTATTTGGCAAGGGATGCTAGAAAATTGTAAAAGGTTCGCTAGTTGTTGTGAAGTGGCAGAAAATAGGCACTCTTTATACATTAAAATCGAAGCTTCAGAAGACAGATATTGCTATTGTTGCAGAGGAGCCTACAGTAGATTTGTGGCACAAAATACTTGGACACATGACATAAAGAGGTCTGAAAATACTTGCTAAGCAAAAGCTTTTGCCTAGAATAAAAGGTACAAAATTTAAATTTTGTGAACATTGTATTATGGGTAGATAGGAAAGAGTGTCATTCTTAAGGAATAATTCAAAAAGGGATACAAAAATATTATATTTGTTGCATTCTGATGTTTGTGGCCCAATTAATATAAAATCACTGGGAGGGGCTGCTTATTTCGTTACTTTTATTGATGATGCATCAAAAAAGGTGTGGGATTTCCCTATTAAATGTAAGGATCAAGTTTTAGATGTTTTTCAAAAAATTCATATGGTTGTTGAAAGGGAAACTAACAAACTTCTCAGATGTATTAGAATAGATAATGGTGGGGAGTATTATTCCAAAGCCTTCAAAGAATATTGTAGTAAATATGGGATAAAGCATGTCACAATAGTTCCTCTCACTCCACAACAAAATGGGATAGCTCAGAGAATGAATCAGATAATAATGGAGAAGGTGAGAAGTATGCTTTCAAATTCTGGTTTGCCTAAACATTTTTGGGCAAAGGTTGTCCATATTGTTTGTTACTTAATAAATCACTCTCCCACAACTTCATTAGATGGAGGCATTCTCAAAAAGGTATGGATCGGTAAGGAGTTATATTATTCTCATTTGAAATTTTTTGGTTGTGAAGCTTATATGCACATTCCTAAAGAACAAAGGTCCAAGTTGGATGAAAAATCATTGAAATGTATTTTCTTTGGATATGCTGCCAATGAGCTAGGTTATCGGTTGTGGGATCCTCTAAAAAGAAGAATTCTCAGAAGTAGGGATGTTATTTTTAATGAAGGAAAAATGTTTAAAATTATTGACAAAAGTGTGGAGATGCATAAATTTGTTGAAATTAAAGGACAGCAAGAGGAGCAACAAGAAAAATTTCCACCATTGGAAGAAGCCACTTCATGAAAATAATGACCAACCATTACAGCATAATGGAAATGAGGAACAAGAAGAAGAAGAAGTCCTGCAAGAGTCATTACAAGATATTTTGGTTTGCAGATCTGCTAGGCCTCATAAGGTTTCACAAAGATATCCTCCCTCTGATTATATTTTATTAACTGGTGAAGGTGAATCTAGTTGTTTTTCAGGAATCTTGTATAGATGAACATAGTAAAGAATGGAAGAAAGAAATGGAGGATGAAATGGACTCTTTGCTAGAAAATAGAACTTGGGAGTTGGTAAATCTTCCAAAAGGAGGAAAATCTCTACAAAATAAATGGGTGTATAAGATCAAACATGAGGGTGATGAGAAGAAGAGATACAAAGAAAGGTTGGTGGTGAAAGGATTTACTCAGAAAGAAGGTATTGACTTCAATGAAATTTTTTCACCTATTGTTAAAATATCATCCATTAGAATTATTCTTGGTCTTGTTGCTGCTCTAGATTTGGAATGTGAATAGTTAGATGTAAAGACTACCTTCCTTCATGGAGAATTGGAAGAGGAAATTTATATGGAGCAGCCAGAAGGTTTCAAAATAAAAGGTAAAGAGAACTTGGTTTGTAGGTTAAAGAAGAGCCTCTATTGGTTGAAACGGGCACCTCATAGCTAGTGGTATAATAAATTTGATTCATTTATGTTGGAGCATGATTTCAATAAACTAGAGACTGATCATTGTGTCTACATCAAGAGATATGACCAAGATAAGTACATTATATTATTGTTATATGTGGATGATATGTTAGTTGTTGGACAAGATAAGGATATGATTAACAGGTTGAAGAAGCATTTGAGTTGCTAGTTTGCAATGAAGGATTTGGGTCCAGCACAACAAATATTGGGCATGATGATTATTCGTGACAGAAAGAAGAAAAAATTGTGGTTGTCACAAGAAAAGTATATTGAAAAGGTGCTTGACAGATTTAATATGAAGGATGCCAAGCTAGTTGGTACACCTCTTGCTTCCCATTTCAAATTGAATTCTGATTCATGCCCTTGTGATGACAAGGAGAAGGAAGAAATGAAAAATATTCCTTATGCTTCAGTAGTTGGTAATTTAATGTATGCCATTGTAAGCACACAACCAGACATTGCACATTCAGTGGGAGTAGTCAGCAGGTTCCTTGCCAATCTAGCCAAACAACATTGGCAAGCAATGAAATGGATGTTAAGATATCTTAAGGGTACTAGTCATTACTGTTTATGTTTTGGTCATACTGATATGGTGCTTGAAGGTTTTATAGATGCAAATATGGCTGGAGATGTGGACACTAGAAATTCTACCACTAGTTTTCTATATACATTTGCAGGTGCAGCAGTGTCTTAGGTATCTAAGCTACAAAAAATAGTAGCTCTCTCCACAATAGAGGCATAATACATAGTTGCAACTGAAGCGTGCAAAGAGATGTTGTGGATACAACTATTCCTTGGAGAGTTAGGCATAAAATAAGACATGTGTTATATTGTGACAGCCAGAGTGTTATTCACTTGGCGAAAAACCCAGCCTTTCACTCACAAACCAAACACATTGACTTAAGGAATCATTGGATTAGGCAGGTGTTGGAGGAAGGAAAGCTACACTTGGAAAAGATCCATACAACTGAGAACCCTACGGATATGCTTATAAAAATTATACCAAGAGCCAAGCAAGAGTTATGTAGGAGCTTGGCAGGCCTGCAAATGACTTGATGCACAGGTTTGGGGAAGGATCAATAGTCAAAAGGATCATCTACAATTGCAGTTTGGTATCCAAGAGCCTTGCATTTAGCTTCAAGTGGGAGAATGTTAGTTGTGAAGGATAAAATTAGCTTCAAGTGGGAGAATGTTAGTTTTTTGAAGTCTAAATTTGAAATTAAGAAACTTCTATTTCAAATAGATGTTTCCACTTCCAATTTAGAAACATCTAGTTCGAATAGAAGCTTCTAGTATCTCATTCAAAAGCTTTCCCGTTCCTTGCCCCATGGTTTTTCCTCCACATTGGAGGTTTTCCATGTAAATCATTGTGTATTGTGCATCTTTGAATTTGTTGTCTATTTTATTTACTATGTTTATTTTTATTGTTGTTGTTATTATTTTTATTCTAGCTTAAATTTCATAACAGATGGCTCCCACAAAGATTAAAGATTGCTTTCAATCAACAAATCGCAAAATCTACTATGTTGTAGCAAAGATGGCACTGTAAAACTCCTTGAAAATGGATCCAACATGAGGGGGATCTAACATCATATGGACAAGTGATACAAATATAATCACATTTGTATGATGCCTTCAATAGATCAATGGCTAACAAAACCTAGAGGGTACTAGCATGGAAATGTCAATAAAAACCTTTGAAAAGGGAATGAAGTAAGTAGAGATGTGAGGTCTGTTATGACGCCATTGTCAAAAAAAGGAAATGAAATGAAAGGTCCTTTTATAGTCCACGATACCAGGCGGTCTGTTTTGGGTCTACAAATGGCTTACAATATATGGGACTCATCGTACTCCCAATATGAAGGAGGCACCTAACTCATGATCCACAATATGAGGTGTACATACCTTACTCCTTGCAAGATTTGAACTTATGACCTCTCAAGAAAGAACCATCCCATGTCATTGGATGGTTGATGGATGACCTGTGAAGTTTTTGACCTATTAAGTAGTTTTTAGGAAAGAAAAGAAGAGAAAAGAGAGGTAAGTGCCTATGAATAAGAAATTCAATGAATGCAATATTAAATGTTTATTTGGAAAAGGTAAAGATTTAACTGATTTTTAGTATGAGTGGTGGTCAAGAATGACAGTAAGGCATCAAGAATTAAGAGGAGTTTGTGTAGACACCTTGACATTTCCAACTCATGCTTTCAGCTGCACAAACAACAAAAGGTGATCCGAAACTTGAAGATGATGCAACTCAAGGACCTGGAGGTCTAGAGAAAAGGAAACCCAAAAAATCCATCTATGTTAGCCTAATTACTCAAGGAAGTGTGCAAGGAACACACTATAAAATTATCTTCCAATCTAAAGGCAAGGTTAAAATTCATCTATTTTAAACTTGATTGACAAAAGTTAAAAATAAACATGATATTTCCATAAATCATATAACTAGCACTTGCACTGGAAGGGGGTGCAAGGGTTACGCCAATAGAAAATTATATATAAGTTAACATGTTAGAGTATAGCCGCCATTTGTAGCAAAGTTGGTTGGGGTTTGGGGTTTGCATTCCTCAAGGTCATAGGTTCGACTCTACTTCGTAGTGGGCAAAGGAAAGGGTAGTTATATTATGTGTCAATTCCTGCTCTATTGACCCAAGGTATAGGAATGGATTTTTCCCCTAACCTACTTGAGGTTAGATAAAAAATTTATCCCGAACGAGTAGTAGAGTTGGCTTGGGCAATGGGTTTTCTCCCCATTGGTTTTGGGTTCAACTCTGCTCTTGGGTTTAAGAGGTGGGACTTCTTGCGGGTGGGGGATCTCACCTGCAGGGGACTAGTTTTGCCCTAGCTCACCTCAGGTACCCAAGGTAAGGGCTGTTGGGATGTTGGGACCCCTGTAGTATAAAAAAAAAAATCCATGTTAAGAGTATAATTTATATGTGCATAGAAGATACATCAATTTAATTTACAATATGTTATGTATAGAATAGTATTTTTTATGTATACAATTTTGAAATACAATCTTGACTTTAGGTCAGTAATTTGTCTTCAAGCTATCATTTCTCTCTGTGAAATTTTCTTCATTCTTTTTGTTAAATGTTTTTTTTACTTACCAACTTGATAATTTTACACCAAGATTGTAATGGAGGTGCAATAGTTATGTCAAGCATGAGTTCACTACTACCTCTTCACCACATAAATTGAGAAATTCATACACCATGATTTGAATTTGATAATCAATTACAAATCAATGAAAGGAAAAAAAAGCAAGCATTGTAAAGCCTACACGTGGTTGAAGAGTGACAAAGAACCAAATCTAGACTATATATATCCATTGTAGTCTTCACTATGTGATAAAATAAATCTTGGAAATCCATCAAAATTGGAAGTAACCAGCATGAATGGGCTTAAAATATTTAATATTTTTTATTAATAGAAAATATAATAATAAAGAATTCATGTTTTCTACATTGATTAGATCTATATCTAAATTAGATGAAAAAATAGAGGCATTTGACTTATGAAAATCATAAGTTTAAACAAAAATAAATGTATTTTATATCATATTATGCATACAACACATTGTACAAAAACCACACAACCAAATTCTATCCCACCAATCCTTGAACAAAAATAAGTGAGAAACATGAACATTTTAAATTCCCTTTACCTTCAACAGTAGGAACAAAACTCAACTAGTTATAGCAAGCTTCAACAAGAAAATCAAATGCCAAAGTTGTACATTCATCAACTGCTATAGACCTAATAGGTCATTTTCCTATAGAGTAGAAACTAGATGAGGATACAAGCATTCATCTTTCCAAAGCAGGGAATGCACTAAAAAGAAGATGAATACTCATTGAAAATGAGAGAGATTCAATGGAGATTATTATGTAGATCAAATGATAGCAACATTATTGTTAATTATACAAACTACCGCTTGACTAACCATGGTACAAAAAGTTCTGTAAAAATGCATGAATCATAGGATTCCTGAATCAACCTACCACCAATAAAGGATAAATCAAATAGAAATAAAATCAGAAACTGGCTTTATACTAATAGTCTTTACATATGCCACTGATAGAGGAAGAATAACAAACTGAGTAGGGAGGGATTGGTTCCTAAAGCTTTGTACATGGCTTGGGTGACATTGACTCAGAGAATCCTTTGGCATTAGTACAGTTCCAGAAAGGTTGAGAAGTAACATTGAAAACAATATTGATAGGAAAATATCTTTGAATTGAATCTGTGCATTGCCTTCTAAAGAACCTGCAATTGTAATGTTCTCACATGTTATCCTTTCGATGTCTAGTAAAGCAGATGGATCGTATCCATCATCAAGATGGTCACCATACAACCCTATGAAGCAAATACCTACCCTCACACTCTTCATGGTGACATTGATTATGTAGACATCCTTCACATAATTGCCTCTATCTGGGGTTGTGTTAACTCTGAGACCCTTTCTTGTGCTGAAGATGTAAAGATCTTGGACATGAACACATTTGATACCTCCTGACATTTCACTACCCAAAGCGAGACCAAAACTTGTGTGATTCACCAAGCACACATCGGATAATAATGATCAAGCTAGGTCATCCATAAGAAATGCCATATTCATCCCAACCACTTTTAATAGAAATTACATCGTCACCATAGCTGATGTAAAAGTCCTTAATGCAAACATCTGAACACGAATCTGTATAAATGCCACACAGTTAGAGAAAGAGGTTATACATAACTGAATCCAAATAATGCAACAGTTGAAGAGTTATATCTATCACAGCTAATAAACCAACTTGCAAATGTTTTATGATTTGCCATCCTAACATAAAAAAATTCAACACTTGCATATCTATATTGAGAAATCATATGATAAATTTGTGGTATATGTTGGAAATTCACACAACTCACGAGTCAACGCTTCAGTCAACCCCGACAGACTTCGTCAACTCTTACCGCCCAACTGCGTTGACCAAGTCTTCCTCCTGCAGTATCGCGGTGTCCACCGCTCTACCGCGGTCTCCTTCTGACTTGACCGAGGTATCGTGGTTAACCGCCAGGAGACTGTTACTACTCTACCATGGTGACTCTCCTGACCGTGTGCGGTACCGCGGTAACCGCCTGCTCTTCTCTCACCATCCGTCCGTCCAGTTACCGTTCTACCGTGGTCTATTCTCTTGCCTCCTGTGGTAGCGTGGTGCTTGGTTCTAGCAGTTAGTTGTCCGTCGGTGGACGGTTACCACGGCCACCGTGGTCTATTTCTTTACCGCGGCAGTAACTCGGTAAGCTCTTTCCTTGCAGTTCGCTCGGTTATCGCGGCCACCGCGGTCTCCTCGTAAACCATGGTGGTAGTGCGGTAGTCAACCTTCTTTTGACTTTTTGACTTTGCCGTGGCGGTTGTAAATGGGCTCCTCATTGGCATAAAAGGACGTTTTTGATTGGACTATCTTCTTTATGACTAGGACTATATTTAAATCGATTTGACCTTGTTTAGGACATATTTGTGCTGGCATTTTCATGACATTAAAGTTGGTATTATTTTTTTGTCTGGGCCGAAATCCTTTATATACGGGGATATATTTTGTAATCAAAAGAGGAATATAATATATATAATTCTTTTTGTTCTGAAATAGCAAAGGTGGTTAATGGTTGTTCTGTGTTAATTTTTTTTTTATGTGTTTTTGTATCTCTGCTATTCCCTTCAGTATATACTAGTAAAGGCCTTTAGCATGTTGAACTTCTCCCAAATTGGGGCGATCAAAGAGTTAAAGGCATATCGAGCAAATGCAGTAATAAAGAGAAGGTTGTGATTTTTTATGACACGCATGATTTGCTAACTTCCAAGCTGATCATGGAACTAGTAGCAAACAAATTAAACATATTTATACTGCTCAAACAATAACTAATCACAAAAGAATCTCTCAAAATTCAAGTATTTTTGAAATTTAATATATTCCAATTGACACAAATGCTTACAAATCGAACTGCAGTGGAAAAGGACAAATGAAACAAAAATGGAGACAGTATTAGGAACTTGATAGCCTTCACGCTTTGGGGTTATGATCTAGTTTTTGGTAGAATCTATAAAAATTGACAGGGCTCCTTTTTGTTTATACTTTATTCCCACAAGGTTTGTTGGTCCTATTTTAAACTACATCTAATAATAGATCATGTATGGTTGAAATTCACCAGATATGCATGGTGTAAAAATTCACAAGCAAAGTTGCAAAAAATGGCTATTTCCATTAGTTTCCATTTCCACATGTTTAAAACTGTCGTTGGCTTCACTTATCCCATTCAAATGCTTTTTCTTTCTTTGGAATAGTTTCATTTTTAAGCTTTCAAATGCTATAGATAATCTGCAGCTGCCATCAACTGAATTTCAAGAAGCATCCAATAGAAGACCTCCTTAGCGAAGATTAAAGGATCATAAAATTTCTAGGGGTTGAAACAAATGAGAAATCATACTTCAAAGATTGCTTCCTTCAAGGATTTAAATTTTTTCTTCTGAGTTGTAAATCCAATCTTCATATTTCTTACAGGAAGCAATAACAATACAGATATTCTTAACATTTGACTTCGGTCAGATAAAAGAATTGTCTGATATAGGGTTAATTAAGATCCTAAGGGTCATTCGAATACCTGTAACCAGAAACCAAACTATAGAAGGGAACGTCTGACCCAACTGCACTTGCAAATTTGTGATCTTGTTGATGGAGTTGTGATCATAAAAAATGTGGAGAGTCGACAACATTAAAAACTAAATTGTTCTTCTATTTTTGATAAAATGATCATCAATTAGTCATTTATGCCATGACAGAGAAATGATATCCTAAGACAACATTTTGGCCATTGTATGGTGTATAGCAGCAGATATACTCAACTGGAGGTATACAAGCTAGAAATATGACATAATTTGATACAGATTTGGATGGAAATTAAAGGACTGTTAATTTAGAAAAATAAATGGTAGTCAAAACGGTTGAGTTCAATTGATTAAAATGTTAGGCTCTCAAGTTCAAATCCCCAAAGTGACATCAAATATGGAATCCTCAGAAGTGACCCTTTAAACTTCGATGGAAGTCTATACCTTGTTCGAAAGCTCCCATTTCGGCACAGAAAGGTTGGACACTCGAAAAAAGTTGTGGAGTTTCGCTTTACACATGCCAATTGCATTTTTTAAAAGTTTTTTGTGCATATCTTGCGATCAGGGTAGTCCATGAAATCACATTTCTTTGAGGCATTAAGTCAAACAGTTCAAATGCCTCGTCATAAAATAAAATGGGGTAATAAATTTGGAAGACTAAAGTTCTGTACCTTTTCCAATAAATTTACTTAACCAGAAAATAAATAGTTATCATTGGAAACAGGAACGTAATGGGAATAACTGTTAAACATCCCAGTGAGAAGAGCAATACAATTCGTTTCAGGCTCGTTGTGGAAATTTTCAATGTTTCTTGTATGACAAGCTTGGGTAATATACTTTTGATTGAAACCATCGATCTCAGGGACTCAGTCATTGCCTCAAAGAAATTGGAGAAATTCTTAAGAAACACATTGAGCTTTGTCTTCCTCTTAGAGAGAGAAGCTTTATGCAAGGAGTATGGTCCATATGACTATGTGTGGATCTCTGGAGTGATACTATACATATTAATTAGTGGTGTTCGACCTATTTGGGCAGGTGAGATGCATTTTTAAGGGATGCAAGGAGCTAAGTCTTAGTCAAATGCCCCTATGAAATAATAATTAGTTTTGGCCAGAAACAACATAGAACATCATAAGCAAGCAAGAAAAGAGGACAGGAGTCACAAAATGGGATAAGAACAATATCCTGTACAGTGAATTCAAAAATGTCCCCATCCTTATTTAGGTTATTTGTAATGAACAAATTAACTTACCTGGATCAATGTCATCTGTGTTAAGTGAGTCGCGCGAAACACAGATTGTAAGATTCTTAATTCGCACATTGCTGTAAATGAAGACAAAAGATATCAACTTACATCACTCTTGAATAATCCCCTGTTGTACACAGCTAAATTTATACAGATTCCTCAAAGTGAATATAATCCTAAGATCTGACGCAGCTTGAGCTTAAGAAAGCGAATTTACAGGGGCATCCCGGCCGGCGTAGGTTTGGTCTGTTGGTTTTTAAGATGGAAGAGCGTTTGCATTTAATTTATGGACGGTGATGATAACAAACCTAAGATAGATCTTAAAATCCAATTTGATCGCCTGAAATCCAATTTGATTCGGGGATGGATTTGATCCGATTTGAATGCACTTATTACAATGACTTTACAGCTGCAAGATTTGCTTAAATGATTTTATATTAAATAGCAACTGTCAGGCGAAAAAATTCAGTCTGAAAACTACGAACTACTTCGCAGTTTCACGGCAACCAATAGTCAGTATTACGCCGTGAGACAGGTTTACAGTGGAAACCTCTCACATAATATAGCCTATCGGCTAATAACTTTAAATATTTTTGATAAAAACCGTCAACCTTTTCATATCAAAGTTTTAAATCAAACCCTACAATCAATCACAATAAAATAAAATACCAAACTTTAAATACAATTAACAAACAAACTTAATCGAACAATATTAACTTGTAACAAATAATTACTTCTCCCAACTAAAATTCCCATAAATAGTAAAATAAATTGACATTTAACAAAGCAGATTACATATAATTTCGTAAAGAATCACTAACAAAATTGAGATTATATATAATTCAACAGAAGCTGAACTAAATTAAAAGACTTTTAAAAATATCCCAACGGATTAAGTTCATTCAAAGGCATGTTTGAGGAAGACGCACTGGTAAGTCACATGTTTGCACCAAACACCAAAATCAGTCTGAATAATTTCTAACTCCAAGAAACACTATATATATGACGACAAATTAGGCTATTTCAAAAATAAGCCGAAGTGTAGTCCTGCACCAAGATAGTCATGGAGATGGTTAAAGAAGTTTTACTGTGGGGAATTTCATGGCTCTGTTTGTTCATTGGATTTAGATATCTTATGGGGAAGAACAGAAAGCTTCCTCCTGGGCCTTCTGGATGGCCTATTTTAGGCTGCTTGCCTCTGTTGGGCCCAATGCCTCATGTCACTTTGACAAACCTGTCAAAGAAATATGGGCCAATTCTGTATTTGAAACTGGGCACAAATAAAATGGTGGTGGCTAACACACCTGCTGCTGCAAAGGCCTTTTTAAAGACACTGGATATCAATTTCTCCAACAGGCCTGGCAATGCAGGAGCTACTTATCTGGCCTACAATTCCCAGGACATGGTGTGGGCACCTTATGGTGGGAGATGGAAGATGCTGAGAAAGGTTTGTAAATCAGCCTTTTCTTTTCTGTCCATTATCATTGTCAGGAAATCAGTTATATTAACTCTTTTGATTGAAGATGCCAAAAGCACAGCACACTTATCTATAGCAGCAGCAACTAACTATTTCAGATCAACCTGTGTTCTGTTATCTTTTTTCACTTGTGAAATCAGTTTTATCTGTTTCCACTCTCTACTATTAGATATATTCTTATTAGTTATCTTTCACGATAAGAAAAAACAAAAAAGAATTATTGCATGACAGGTTCTGCATATGAAGCGACCAAGTTTCCTTACTGGATTGCTTCATGCTTCAAGGCAGTCTTCGTTAACAAAGAACATTGGATAATGGTGTTCACACCATTGTGTTTGAGTTCTAGCTGATTCATATGAATTATAATTGTTCGAGTTCTAACTGATTCAAGCCTTACTATGGCTTAACTACCATCCAATTAGGAAATCTGCAGACTTGGTTTAGTTTTTCAATAAATTTTGCTTCCCCAGTTATAGTTTATAATAAGTGATTGTTCAGGTTAGATGGGTTGTGCTTCCCCAATGATAGTTTATTCTATTAGCTGGGAGCTACTCTCTGGGTGGTGGCCCCTACCATAGATTGGATCCAATCCAGAGAGCTGGAATGCATTCTATAGAGCTAGGTAGCGCAGCTCGGAGTAGGTGTACAGAGTTCTGTAAATTATTTCTGACAGGAAATTTAGACGATACGGTAGTTAGTACCGCACTTTACTCCACGAGTTTAGTTGAAGTGATGGCTTTTATCAACATTTTATTAGTAATAATCTATAAAAATGTTATTTAAAAAATAAATTAGGTGAAATATTATGATATTATAGGATGATAAGTAGGAAGTATTTTCCACATCATGTCAAATTATGACATTGCTATCAGGATTCAATTGTGTAGTTTTAGAGTCAAACTTATTGACTCGTGTTTCATGAGTAGTGGTTCACAAGAACCCATCTCTCATGATAATGAATGGTCCACTTAGCATTCATTGCATCTAGGTGATGCTCACAAAGGTGAAGCACTGGGCCTTCCCCGGAGGTCACCCATCCCAATACTACTCCAGCTCAAATGTGCTTAACCACAAAGTTTTCCAGAGGTTAAACCCACTTAGCTTGCAACCCCATTTGCTGCAAGTGTTGTGCCTTATGAACCATTAATTATAGAGCCCCTTTAACCCATTTGTAAAACTACACAGTTGGATCATGACTGCACTATCATAATATTATAAGATGTTATTTTTTATTTGTACATATTTATGTTTTAGATTTTTAATTTTAACTTTTAAATTTTGTTTTAGGTTTGCAATCTTCATATGTTGGGTGGCAAAGCATTAGATGATTGGCAACCGGTGAGAGCCTCTGAGATGGGTCACATGCTTAGATCCATCTTAGCTCGATCCAACAAAAATCTTGTTGTGAATATACCAGAGTTGTTGAACCTCTATGCAGCCAATATTTTTGGTCAAATTATCCTAAGTAAGCGAGTCTTTGAAAGAGAAGGAGATGAAGCTAATGAATTCAAGGACATGGTAGTTGAGCTCATGACTACGGCAGGTTATTTCAACATTGGTGATTTTATACCCTCAATTGCATGGATGGACTTACAAGGAATACAACAAGGAATGAAAAAGTTGCACAATCGATTTGATTCTATGTTGACTAGGATGATTGCAGAACACCAGAGCACAGCTAAGATCCGAAAGACTCCTGACTTTTTAGACATTGTTATGTCTCAACGTGACAACTGCGATGGCGAGGGAGGAAAGTTATCTGATGTTCACATCAAGAGTCTTCTTCTGGTACATATTCATTATTTAATTTCTTGATAATCTATATATTTTTATTTTTTATTATTTAATATTTTTATTTAACCATTCTTTCATCCTTAAATCAAATCTTCATATAAAGTTGTATTATCTTACATTTCAAAAAATATTATTCTTTATATTATAAATTTGTCTTAATGAATAAATTTTATAGCATCTAAAATGATTTAAATATCACAAAATAAATTCGTAAAAGTTTTAAAAATCAAAATAACATATTTTTAACCACATATTTGTATTATTATTTTATTGAACAAAAATTCTAGTCAATGTGAAATTGTAATATAAAAATAAGTAATCATGAAAGTTAAAAAGGAATTATACTACTTAAGATACATATTACTAGACCAAGATGATAAAGACAATATCTATATCTATAAGAAAAAGTTAATAAGTTTTATCATATTGACTTCAAACAAATATCTTTAAGTATAAGGGATGGTGTAGTATTTTGTTTTCAATATTTAAGGTAGAGAAAATTAAGTGACGATTTTTTGGTTGTGTATTTTGTAGAATTTAATCACTGCAGGAACCGATACTTCCAGTAGTTTGATCGAATGGACTCTTGCAGAACTCATCAAAAATCCTAAGCTCATTCAACGCGCACATATAGAAATGGACAAAGTGATTGGTCTTGATAGACATCTTAAAGAATCAGACATCCCAAACCTCCCCTACTTGGTGGCTATTTGCAAGGAAGGCTTTCGTAAGCACCCCTCCACTCCACTTAGCTTGCCACGTGTATCTTCAGAACCTTGTCAAGTAGATGGATACTACATACCAAAGGACACTCGTCTCATGGTCAACATTTGGGGAATTGGAAGGGACCCTGAAATATGGGACAAACCCCTTGAATTCAATCCAAATAGGTTCATAGGATCCAAGATTGATCCACGTGGTAATGACTTCCAACTCATACCATTTGGCGCAGGTAGGCGCATATGTGCTGGCACTAGGATGGGGATTACCATGGTGGAGTATACTTTAGGATCATTGATCCATGCCTTCAATTGGGAAATGCCACCAGGGAATGAGATCCTAAACATGGAGGAGGCTTTTGGACTAGCATTGCAGAAGAAGGAGCCCCTTGTGACCAAGGCTACCCCTCGTCTTGCCCTCCGCTTATACTAGATAAATATGAGAATCTTCTAGTTGAATGTTTTTGAAATAACATCCTAATGTTTGGGATATCCCAATAAAAACTATGTTTTCTTATTATTAATAATAGTAATGGTAGTTCTTGAATTAAGATCAAGGTATTTGAGTAATGTATCTTTTATTTATATGTCTATAATTATGATGAGAAGTATTCTACAATGACATTGAACACTCTCATATCATGAGTGTGTAAACTTATATTTTTTAAGTACATGATTAACATATTGTTAAAAAATTTAATACAATTAAAAGTATCAAATATTTTTTTTATATAAATAAAGCATAGCTAACATCATAAAATACAATGCAAATTATATATACACACTAAATTAGGTACATATTTAGAGCAAGAAATCCTCCCATGTGTGATAATATTTTTTACATCATCAAATCCTACTCATTTTTCTTGACATCATGGTTAAATATGTGTTAAAATCTTTCCTTAACTCATTGATAACCATATCAAGATCAAGTTTACCATTCACATATTTGAGGAAGAATAGAACTCTCTAAGTCTTGAAAATAATCTACACGCTTATATACTTGTCAATGATCCAAGACAAAAAGCCATAGTGTTTAACACATAACTCTAATTTATTTACTTCAAATAAGATTAGAGGCACAATAATATATTCACATCAAGATAGGCCTTGGTGATAATGACTAAAATTTCATCTAGGATTAGAGAATATTTTAAAAATATAAATACCACAAATGTCAAAGTAGACAAGCTTGATGATAACATGTTACTTTTCATTAGGTCAAATCTATATAATATATGGACATATTAACTAGAATGTAATCACATTTTTATTTGATACAAATTTTATCCTCATGATGAATCATATTAAAAAGGAAGAGATATTCAAGTTAAGGAACAACCCCAACCCATGGAGATATTCCCTAAACCCTCCCTTATAGATTTGGTTCACAAGTAAATTCTTTACCAAAGGAGTACCTACATACCCTCTTCCAAATGGGATGAAAGTCCCATGTAGTTCTTCTAACCATAATTTCTCAAGGAACATATGCATAGGTTCCTATACCCAAGGTTTATAACCATCTAAGTACTAATATTGATGAGAGTGAAACAAAATAAATGTTATAGAAAAAATACATATAATTGTTTAAGACGATAGTATAATAAACCACCATTTACCAATACCCATTCTAAAATAAGGTCATAAGTAAAAAAGTTTCATTGATTACTAATATATGTCACAACAAGATTCTATTTACTGATTCCTATCAATTAATAATTCCTAATTATAGGTAGGGGAACCCAATTTAATTCATACTAAACCAAACCCATACTAAGAAACTTCCACCAAAAGACACAAAGGTCTCAAATTAAACCACACATCATTAGTATTCATAATGTAACTAGAACACCCTAGAATCTTTTAGATTCCATAGAGGCTAAGTTAGATGCTCATTAACCCAAACTTCTCTTCTAAATTACATAGACATATTGTGACAATTATGATAAATATCTAGGGAGTCCTTAGATCTCTACAACTCCTTCAAGCTTGCTCGACTAAGTATAAAATTTTATATTTATTAACACAAATATATTTGATAATTGTTTATCATCATACACTTATGCTAGTGTTGAATATGTATATACATTTCACCCAGCCAACCCTAATTCCCACTTATATATAATTTATCAAATAATAGTTAAGTTGATTGTCACCTAATTCATACCAACATGGGCTACCATTTTTAGAATCAAAATTTACATAATACCATCATCAACATAGTATAGGTCAAAACATTCCAAATAGAGGGTCACATAAGTAATCAACATATTTTTTAATGCAATAATAATGAAATTCCTTGAATGGTTCCATGAATGTGTCCTATTATAAGATGATTCAATGATAACAATATTATAATCATGATATATTATGATGTTCTTCAAAATACTCTCAATATAAATATAATCTTGCTTTTAGCATGAACAATTCTTTAGTCAAACCCAAGATAGTTGAAAATATGACCAATTAGATCATCATATGAGGATGAACACTTTCGTATAATAATAATAGTATTCTTAACCTTATGATTTCATTTACCCTAAGGTGTAACCCCATATTTTCTTACTAAGTCAAGACATTAAAATAAATCTACAAAATTAATTTATAATATTATAAACAACTCATTAAAATCATCATTTTTATATCAATTTAATAATCCTATCACTACACCTAATCATATTAATCTTGAGAAACAACTTTATCATAACAAAGCTAAAAAAAAATCTGTGATTTCTTTACAAGATGGAGTGCACTACATAATTTGCATAACCTCTATGTGACACCAATAGATATTGTAGCTTAAAATGCCACATATCTTTAGAATACCTAACAAGAAAATTGCATTTAAATTTTTCTCTAATCCACACTAAGCTTTTCCTCTACATTATCTAAAAATCCTTGGACAACCCTCATGCCATGACAACAAAATAGATATTTTTTCAATGGCATACATTCATGATGGCTCGTGTTGTATAAATCTTAAATTTGCTATTTTCAAGCAAAATCAATATTTCAAATATCTTAAATGGAATGAGACAAATTGACAGTCAACAATTCACCACCGAAAATTCATTGTCAACAATTCACGGCAGGAAAATTCACCACCATGACAAATTCATCCCAAGAAAATTCACAACTAGCAATTCACCGAAAAATTAATTGCATTAACAATTACTGACGGTGAATTTTCCTTCGATGAATTGCTGGTCATGAATTTTCCTAGAGCCGAATTTTTCTTAAAATGAATTTATCATGATAGTGAATTTTCCTGTGATGAATTACTGACAGTGAATTTTCCTAAAACCATCTTAAATCAAATTAAAACAGTTTTGGTACTTCCGAATAGATTAACTTCAATCAAAAGAATGTGTCCAAAAGACTCATTGGTTGTACAAGCATTATATAATGTATTAATATTTCTAGACAGATTAACTTCAGTCAAAGGCATGCTTGCAGAAGAATAGACAGCATCGTTAATATTTCCGGACTCTGGATGGGCCCAATGCTTCACGTCACTTTGAGATGATGTTGTGGGAGATACTCTCAACCTTTTTTCATACACTTTTAAACTGACTATGGCAGGTAGTGAGCGAGATTGACATTCCTTACTACTATATATATGTCATTGTACTGTGCTTAAGTTTCACTGAAGTTAGTAATTCGATGTTGATAGTTTTTATAGTAGAAATGGGTGTAAAAGGTTGAGAAGCATATATGATAATCTAATATGTTTCAGTTGAATTTAATGACTACATCTGATAGTTTTTAATATTTTATATAATTTATTAATAAATTATTATCAATTTTTAATTCAAAGTTATCTTATTTACTTAAGAATTGTATTATTTTATTTTAATAATTATTTTATTTTTTTTAAGATTTATGTTTATTTATTTAAGAGTTATTTTATTTAAAGGATTTAATTTATAATTAATGATATCAAGTTTCCACAATTCATATTGTAGTTCAGCATTCTTTTTGGATTCGATTGTGTAACAAGTTTTTAACATCAACGTTTTGGATCACACTCCCTGATCCATCATTAAAATGAAAGAAAACAAAAAGATGGAGTGTGATCCATCATAAAGATGAAAGAAAACAAATAGATGATCCAAACAGATTAACAAGAGGATAGTTGACATTGCTAATAATGAAAGATAGTTGGTGTAGAAGGTTTGACAATCAATCACCTGCTGCATACAACTTTATTTCTTCACATGGTGGATGTAATTGTTTGTAACCAACCAACAACTTTCACTCAAATTGGTAATTGGAGATCTATATGGATCTATATAGGTTCAATGAATATGTCTAAATTTTTATATTGTATTCATATAAAATGTATGCAGTTCATCAATAGATTGTTTGTACAAACAGATAAGAATTTTATTTTGAGAATGTATCTTAGGGCATATACGGAAAATTCACCCTCAGTAATTCACTGTGGTGGAAAATTCACCCAAAGAAAATTCACCGTGAAATAAAATTCATCGTCAGCAATTCTTAATAAGGCGGTGAATTGTTGACAGTGAATTTTACTTGATGGTGAATTTTCCACCACGATGAATTGCTGGTGGTGAATTTTCTGTTGGTGAATTTCTGGTGGTGAATTTTCTTAGAGCCATCTTAGGGGTGTGTTGGAATTGAAATACATTTTTAAATAGAATTCAAATGTTCATCATGAAAGGACAAGTGGTTTAGTGGTGGAATGGTTCACTACCCACAAGTAAGTTCTAAGTTTGTATACCATCCTATCCAATATTCTCATTGGTACAACTATAATCCATTGTAGACACAAATACAATTGTTATCACAAAGTAGTAGGAGAATAATTGAAATTAAAATCCATGTAAAAACACTTAAAATGGCTCAAATAATTCATATACATAATGATGTATATGAATACCAAGTTCTTGAGAATGAATCTACAGCTTACACTATTAAAAAAATTGAGTTTCTTTTATGAATGTCAATTCATTCAACATTTAGGAAAAAAATGGACTTCATTAATTGTCACAGCATGCAACAAAGAGATGGAACAACTTTTGCACAAAACTTTTCTACGTAGGCTACTATGTTGTATTGTGATTAGCATGATCAAATACAAAATGACCAAAAAAAAATGTCTTTGAAAATAGAAAAAATAGTATTTTGATTGAATCCGAGTTCATTAAATTAAGAACAAAAATTAAAATAATCTCATTCAACATTTTAAAATGTAGTGTAAGAAAAAGTATCTTTTTTTCACACTTAATTTGGGAATAATTAATAATAAAATGAGTCTAATGTTGCCTTAATTTAGTGTTGTAATATGTTTTTCATATTCACATTACGTTTAGGCCCTTTTTAAATTAAATGGACTTAATTGTGTCTTGTTTTTGGTGTTGTAAGGTGTACCTTTACACTTTCACATTAATCTAGGGCTTTATTAATTAACTGAGGTTATTTTTGCTTAATTGGCCCCTTTAATTCAAATCCAAGCCTAATTAAATGCAATTTTCAAGGGATAAAACCTGACATTCATAAATGTCATTACACAACACTTAACTTTGGAAGATGTGTGTCTTAGGTAAGTGGCCTAGGACCCATTCACCATAGGGGGTGAATGGGTCCTCACTTAGTTCTAGGACCCTATTTTTACATAATGTTTAAAATTTACCGATGTGTGTCCTAGGTGAGTGGTCTAGGACCCATTCACCCATGGCGAATGGGTCCTCACTTAGACCTAGGACCTCCCTTTAAACTATATTTTTTACGGTATTTTAACATTTTCATATCCATGATTCAGTGTTGGCTTGTGATATTTGAATTTTGGGAATTAATGTAAAGATATGTATAAATAAGAGGTCATTTCACTAAGTTCGTCCTAGATTTTTAAGTGTTCAAGTCCCAATAACAATTTTGTGAGATTAAGAGCAATTCAAGAGCAATTTCAAGGCATTCAAGGGCATATTTTATTGAAGATTATTGCAACAATCAAGATCCCTTTCATCATGTCAAATATTTATTGCATCATGCATGTTGTTTGAGCTAATATGGTGATGTAGTGTTGAAGATTTATGAAAGTATTCAAAAGAATTATTTCACATCAAGTTTCACGATCAAGATCTGCATTCATTGAGGCCACTTCATGCTAGTTTGCAGATTTGTAATCCATGGTTCAAATAACGTTAAGTGATTTGTTACATAGTGTTGTTCATTCATCATTCCTTCATGCTTTTCTATTTCATTTCAAGGTTTAATTACCAAAATAGGGTTTGACCAAGGCAAACCCCCATTCTCTAATAGAACAACATTTTTCTCTCTTGATGTGTGTTTGCAAATTTTAGGTTGAAGATCTATTGAAGAACAAAAATTTCAAAGTTGTCAAAGTTATCACCATTCTTGTAATTTCACAAAAATTGATCTATATAATTTATTTCCAATTTTTTGATAGTGAGATTCAGGAATCTAGGAGTGCAAACACAAGAGAATAGAACCCATAAATATATTTTCAGGAGCCCTAGCCAAGACGCATTTTCCAAAGGGTGAATGAGTCCTCACTAAGCCTTGAAAATCACTTTCTACAAAAGGTACACAACATTTATCCTTCCAAAATCTCCCTAAAGTCTATAACTTCCATTAGTATTAGGTTTAAGCTTCTAAATGCACTTTATAGCTTGTAATTTGGAGTTTATTTGCTATTTCTAATCTTTCTCCCTAAAGTCCTATTTAATCTAGACACCTGTCCTAGCATAAAATAGAAATTTGCATATTCACACCTTGATTTGACTCACCTTAAGGGTTGTAAGTCAATTCTTGGTGTGGATCTCATTTCCTAACAAAATTAGAAGACTATGACCCCTTTTCCCTCCTTGGATCCACTTTTCCATTTTGGGAAATTCCCCTATCCTAATTCTCTATGTTTCATTTTGGTGAAACCGAAATTTGAACATTCTAATTTCTGATTTGGAGTGCTTTAAGCCCTAGATATAGGATTTGCATTAATTCATTACATTTAGGGTTTCTAAATTTGGCATAAAGTTGCATTACATTTTAGGTGTAAAATTGTATTTTGCATTCATTTTAAATCTAAAAGTTTAAAAAATATTGTATAATATTACATTAATTTTGCATAGTGTTTGCATATTAGTGTACTTTTTATCATTCATACTAAAAAACTGATTCAAAATTGCATTTAAAAAAGTGTCACATAGTTCATCATTTGTCATTAGTTTTAATTTCATCTCAACATCAAATTCTGGAAAATTTTGTTACAGAAATACCAGCTTGAGATCTGAAACAGAAAACACATATAATCACTCAAATTTTGCATTTTGCATTTTCAAAAAAACCTGTATAGGGACCCATTTTCCACTAGGCGAATGAGTCCTTGGAGGCCTAAAAACCCAACTTTTCTAAGCTTTCTGGCGATTTTTAGCACTTCCTAGGCTTGTTGGTAACCTATTGTATTAGTCTAGAAAGTTTTAAAGGATTTTTTTTATGCATCTAGGTCAAATCATCTATTTAGTGTAGCCATTTTCAATCATTCCAAAACCATTTTAGAGAAAAATTCATCAAATCTGAAAATGTTTACATTCTTGAAGATTTGCATAAGATGGATAAAAGTACTTTTCATTTTTGGGAACACAATGTCAGTATCTTACCTTTTTAAGCATGCTAAGAAAAATTTCATCCCTCCTACTTGTGAGAATTCTTTAGTCAAAGAGGATGCAAGCGTAGATAATTATGACACTCATAATTATTCTTCTCCTGATACCTCTCCTATTAGTGGTGAAGGTATCTTGCTGAAAGAAGACACAATCATTGAGAATTATGAAATTTTTGTTTGTTCCTCTCCTCCTCCCCCTAGGGTAGATATTATGGCACAAGAGAATGAGACCTTAGAGAAAAAGGATGAAGTCATAGACAATCAAATTTGTTCTCGCAATGCCTCTCCTAGTTTTGAAGAAGATATTTTGGTGTTATATGATCAAACCAATGAGATTTATGAGATTCCTATTTGTCTCTCTTCCCTTACCTCTCATACTAGGGAAAACATTATTGAACAAGAGAATGTCATTATTGATAACCAAGACAATCCAACCATTGATAACTCCCTTACTTGTGATGCAGTCATTTTAGAAGAACCAACCATTGAAAGTCATAAACATCTAGTTTGTTGCTCTCCTAAACACTCTCTTGCTAGGGAAGATATCATGGTGTAAGAAAATGTTGACACATGTTTTTCAAACAATAGTAATGTGGCTTCCTTAGATGAAAATTATGAAGTGACATTAGACTCCTCTTTGCTAAGAAATCATGAACATAAGGATAAGTTTTTTGAGGTTATGAACCCACAAATTGGATCTCCTTTAATTAGTGAGCCTCCTAAGTCACCTCCCATCATTGAACCACATAGAAAGAAAATAAGAGATATCTTGAAATTTATAATGCAGATTGATAGTAACAATGTTTCACAATGAAAGAGTTATAATATCGTTACTCAAACATGTAGGCAACCACAAACCACTCCCACTTCATTACCATTGCCTCAACATATTTTTCCTATTTCTCCTCATTCACCTTTACATAATTTAGTTGAAGACCTTAAAAAGACTCCCGCTAATATATCCTTATGGGATATTTTCAAACATCACCTACATATAATTAGGTATTTCAAGAAATGTTGCAGATAAAGAGGGAGGAGATCCAATCTTCTATGAAATTGAATGATGTAGCATTCTCCTTTGATCGTATGCAAGTCTCATAGTTAGAAATCACATTCCCTAAACATGAATTACCCTCACTTGAGATTCAAAATAAAAATGAAGCCTTGATGATAAAGATGATCATTAATGAAACTACAGTTAGGCACACTCTCATAGTTAATGGAGCAGGTCTTAATGTTTGTAGCATTGAACTCCTAGATAAAATTGGTGCAGACAAGAGGCTTATTCAACTTAATGATGTTAATATTTATGGCTTTGAAAATGTTAATAGGCAACCGTTAGGAATGATCACATTACCTATTGAGGTCAGACTTGTGTTTCCTACCACTCTTCATATCATGCTAGGACCTCTTTCATATAATCTTCTCCTAGGGAGACCATGGATTCATGCTATGAAAGGAGTCCCATCTACTCTTCACCGTGAAATGAAATTTGAATACAAAAACAAGATCTACATGGTTGAAGCAGGTGAACAAAGCTATAAATCAAAAGTTAAACATGATCATAACAATTTCAACTCCCCTAATACTTTCACTCCAAAATCCAAATTAGAACCTATAAAATTTGATGCTAATCCTAATTGTCTTTCACCTACAACAAAACTCTTTAGTGATAATTGGGGATCGTTAGATTTTATGCCTCATTTCAAAAAATAGTCTGAAATATCACCCTCAAAGTCCAAAGAGTCATATACAAATGATTCATTTTGAGACACAAGTTCTAGTGATGATTGGGGTTCATTAGATTTTATGCCCTCCTTTATGAGAGAGTAAAAAATCTCACAATCTAAGCCAAAACAACCTTGTCTTTCATTTTCTCAACTTGGTTCTACATCAACAAAATTACCACATGGTGTGATGGGGGCTATTTAACTCCCATCCATCATGAGAGGATGATGCATAACTTTAAGAAACCTAAAAAGGATTTGTGTTCTCGTGAAGAAGCCAATCCTTCTCATAAGCATAAACCCCCTTCATCTAAGTTGGAAGATTTTTATGGTCTTGGATACAAACTCCCTCCTAAATATGGATACAATGAAAGCACGAGGCAAAATGATAGAGAAAAAGTGAAGTCTATACTAGATACTCTTTCAAGAAAGATCTAGGTAAACCACCTTTATCTCAATTATCATCTAAGGTTACAATATGGCATCTTGTGCTAAGAAAGATATATCCTCTCCTATTGATCAAGATAGTATCTTGTCGAGATATCTCCAAGATCATCTAATATCTCTCACTCTGGACAAGAATATGAAATAAATTTTACAAAAAGAGTTCATTTTGTGCATATCATAGAGTTCATGGTCATTCTTCTAATTAATGTAAGGCTTTTGGTATGAAGATTCAACACCTTAAGGATTGTAGTGCTCTTCCTTGTGTTGAAGCACCTAGATCCTCTAATTGATACTTATTTTCATTCTATCATACTTCTCATCAATCATCTCATCTCACCCATGTCTTGCACTAAGTGGGGGCAAGGAGTTAGGTAGCCTTGTCATTGTATGACACTTTTTGTTCTCTATTTTGGCTAGTTGACCGCCTTCCATTTATATATAAGAGAAAGCTTGGGATGTGGACGACATGCCTTAAGTTGGCTCATATGTGACATACTTTATTTTTGGGGGCAATCCCTCCTTCCTTTTTTCATGGTGTAGCTTTATTTCAAAAACATATGACTTGGCATAGGGATTTTTGAGAAAGCTCTCATGTCTTAGGATTGAACATTGGCTACTTTAAAGCAATTTCTCACAAGAATGTTGTTAGCAACTACTCTAAAGTGGGGGCATACATCGATGATATCTTTTGACATTTGTCATGTTTCATGGTGTGATTTTCTTTTCTTTTTTCTTTTGATGCATCCTTTTCTTGGTGGTTTCATTGGGTTTGATTTTCTCCAAGAGTGTGATATTTCTTAGTGTATGACTTTCCTCTTAGTGGTGATGTGACACTCTGCATTGTGTGAGTTGTGAATATTTTACTCTTAACTTGTCCTCTCTTGGATAAATTAGGTATGATGTTCCCTAAGAAGAAGACCTTAAACAAAATAAGAAAAATCCCTTTGAACAAACAAACTTTTACTAGCATTAAATTAACTCATAAGTGTTAGCATAACATAGCTTGTTTTCCTTATGAAGCTCGAAACCCTAAATTCAAGGCCACCAAGCATAACACACCCTGCTTTCCTATGAAACCTTTCCTTGTTCATAGTTGTTTATCATAACGCATCTTGTTAAACCCTATGACTTTTTCAAACTCTAAATTCAAGGCCACCTAGCATAACACACCTTGCTTGCGTGTGGATCCTTTCATATCATTGTAGTGCTTTATTAAGGTTGTCAAGAGGATATCTTTGATATCATATGGGAGCCTAATATGATTCTCTCATTTACCACCATTTTTTGGATACTCATGTAGTGGATAGCCTAGGGTTCCACTACCTCAGAGTGAGTGCGACAAAAAAAACTAATGGCTTAGATGTTTTTTTCATTGATCGGATTGTTTAGGCTTGATCTTCCTGATCTTTGATATTGTATGATTGTGTATCTTCATCATTGTTACATACAATGTATCTTCAATGTCTACTTTAGTGAGTTTGACATGGGGTTATCCTCTCACTAAAGTGGGGGCAAAATGTAGCGTAAGAAAAAGTATCCCTTTTTCACACTTAATTAGTGAATAATTAATAATAAAATGAGCCTAATGTTTCCTTAATTTAGTGTTGTAATATGTTTTTCATATTCATATTAGGTTTAGGCCCCTTTTAAATTAACTAGACTTAATTGTGCCTTGTTTATGGTTTTGTAAGGTGTATCTTTACACTTTCACATTAATCTAGGGCTTTATTAATTAATTGAGGTTGATTTTCCTTAATTGGCCCTTTAACTCAAATCCAAGCCTAATTAAATGCAATTTTCAAGGGATAAAACTCGGAATTCATAAATTCCATTACACAACACTCAACTTTGGAAGATGTGTGTCCTAGGCATGTGACCTAGGACCCATTCACCATAGGGTGAATGGGTCCTCACTTAGTTCTACAACCCAATTTTTACATAATGTTTAACATTTATAGATATGTGTCCTAGGTATGTGGCCTAGGACCTATTCGCCCTATGGCGAATGGGTCCACACTTAGACCGAGGACCCCTCTTTAGACTATGTTTTTGGTGGTATTTTAACATTTTCAAATCCATGATTCAATGTCACCTTGTGATATTTTAATTTTAGGAATTAATGTAAAGATATGTATAAACAAAATGCCATTTCACTAAGCTCATCCTATATATTCAAGTGTTCAAGTCCTAATAGCAAGTTTTTGAGATCAAGAGAAATTCAATAGAAATTTCAAGGCATTCAAGGGCATATTTTATTGAAGATTATTACATAAATCAAGATCACTTTATCATGTCAAAGATTTTTTGCATCATGCATGTTGTTTGAGCTAATATGGTGATGTAGTGTTCAAGATCTATGCAAGTATTCAAAAGCATTATTTCACATCAAGTTTCATGATGAAGATCTACATTCATTGAGGCCACTTCATGTTAGTTTGTAGATTTGTAATCTAAGGTTCAAATAAGTTTTGGTGAGTTGTTACATAGTGTCTTTCATTCATCATTCTTTCATGATTTTCCATTTCATTTCAAGGTTTAATTACCAGAATGGGGTTTGACCAATGCAAATGCCCATTCCCTAACAAAACAAAACAAATCTCTCTTGATGTGTGTTTGTATATTTTAGGTGGAAGATCTATTGAAGAACAAAAATTACAATTTTGTCAAAGTTGTCACCATTCTTGCAATTTCACTAAAATAGATTGACATAATTTATTTTTGGATTTCCGACATCGAGATTTAGGAATTTGGGAGTGCGGACATATGAGAATAGAACCCACAAATAGATTTCCAGGAGCCCTAGCCAGGACCCATTCACCATAGGGTGAATGAGTCCTTAGTGAGCCTTGAAAAATAACTTTCTACAAAAGGTACATAGCATTTATCCCTTCCAAAATCTCCCTAAAGTCTATAGGTTCCATCAGTATTATGTTTAAGCTTCTAAATACACTTTATATCTTGTATTTTGGAGTTTATTTTCTATTTTTAATCTTTCTCCTCAAAGTGCTATTTAACCTAGACCACCATCCTAGCATAAAAGGGTAATTTTCAAATTCACACCTTGATTTGACTCACCTTAAGGGTTGTAAGTCAATTCTTGGTGTGGATCTCATTTCCTAATGAAATTAGAAGAATAGGACCCCTTTTCCTTCCTTGTATCAACTTTTCCATTTTGGGAAATTCCCCTATCCTATTTTTCTATGTTTCATTAAATAATATTGAAGTTGAGAATGAAGTAAATATAATTAAATAATATTAAAGTTGGAAATTAAATTATTATATAATATTAACAAGATCTTAAAGTCATATAACGTGGTTTCAGCTTAATTAGTTGAGCTCAACTGATGAGCATGTTCTTTGATTATGCCACCTATCTCCTAGAGATTCAATTATGCCAACTTCAATTTCATGTGGTTTTGATAGAATTATTCCCCTACTCATAATAGCCTAATCAAAGAACAAATTATGATTTAGAAATTTATGTTTACTCATCCAAATTCAACCTCATGTTCAATGGGGTTTAGGCACACTACCTCCATATCCATATTATATATATATATATATATATATATATATTATGATTTAGAAATTTATGTTTACTCATCCAAATTCAACCTCATGTTCAATGGGGTTTAGGCACACTACCTCCATATCCATATTATATATATATATATATATATATTCATTGTAAATCTAGGCCATTCATCATTAGGTCACAAATTTGATGGTAGAGGTTATGTGGGATTTTTTTGCTTGAGAAGGAAACTCCCTCTTTATGTGAGGGTAGTGTATTCCTATAGATTGTATTATTTTTGAGGAGTTTGTGATAGTGAGAAGAGGAAGTTGTAATATTAGATGTGTTGTAGGTTTTATCTTTCCATTTTGTTAGATGAAATAAGGGAAGGACTAGTTTTTTTTGTGGACGTAGCCCATGTTGGGTGAAGTTCCACATATATTTGTGTCTCTATATTTTTGTGTTATTTTATATTTTATCTATGCATTCAATTTTATTATATATTTCTCTGTGATCCTATTCCTAACAAATAGATATATCATATTCTAAGAAGATAATTAGGAGGGCAAGTCAGAGAACTACTAAGTCCCTTAAACTATGAAGCCGCATATTTTTTGTCTCTATGTTTGATCAATCGACAATGTTTTTTTAATTATTGGGCTAACATGTTTTGTTTGAATTTTTACATACAAAGAATCCAAAGGTGTGCTTCCAAACTTAGAACATGAATAATTATAATGACCTAAATAAATCTCTATTTGGAGACACTAAATGATACATCACCTAAACCTCCTTCAAGAGGGTGTATAATTTACAATGGTCTTACAATATCACTTTACGACAATAAATTCCTATCATATTGTTACAAGATATTTTATTTTCAAGATTCTTGACTATTCATGGGTATGTAGCCCTATATTTTCATATTTATAAATATTTAAATTCTTATCATTAGAGTTTCTTGGTTTGCAATTACCTTTTAGTTTTTCTACAACTAACTATTTTTGTAATTGGGAAGAAGGGATTGCAAGTGTGCATAAAATAACCTTAAATCTACCTAAGGTAGTTTAGATATTAAATATAGTGATATTGGTTGGAGGAATCAATTGTCATAATATAGGACTAATTTTTGAATGGATTGATGAATGAAATAGTGTTTCTTGAGGGATTAAAGTGTGGAGTAAAAATAGTGGAATCAAATACTTTTATTTTAATTCCAATAGATGGGAAAAGATAAAATATTTATGCAACTTAATGGGTGATACAATGAGGATTCCAAAAATATATTACAACTCTAAGAGATAAGACATTCTCTCTTACTCCTACCTTGTCATTCTCAAAGCCTATTTTAATTTTAAAATTATTGATTATCATCAGTTGATAGGATAAATTTTATGCCACCTTCCCACCAAGAAGTTGTATGTATTTAGGAGTGAATGCATTTAAATATAAAATATAATATATATCTAGAATATAAACATATTAATTTGGGTTGATCTAATTCACAACTGGTAGCTCTAATTCACAACTTGTAGATCCAGTTTTTTATAAACCTATGATTCATATGTTTCTAATGAAAATAATTGGGCCACAAATGTCTGATCCATGTGATCAGAGAATGCCTGATCTTGGAACTCAGATGTTGTTGGTTTCACTCCAGAGGGCATATATTTTGACTCGGTGATCCTTTTTTCACCATTCTTGCGACATTGGAAAGCTGGTTCAACCCTCTACATAGATCTGAGGTCTTTTTTTAGTTTCTATTTATGCATGTTTATCATTCCATCCTTTTGCAATCATTGGGTGTTGTAATAAATGAACTGATATAAAGTTCCATCAGGGGGGTTTCTTGCATAACAATCTGATTAGAGTGTGCATGCACTTTGATCTTTATCTTGTCTTTTGATGACAACTCACATGGGTTGTATCTAGTTTCTTAGTTTCTTTTAGCCATATTTTATCTTAGTTTGACACATATCAGATTCATATCAGTTCACACTTTAGATTGAGAGCCTATGGTTAATGATCCGCATCAGATCCATGTCAGTTTGAGGGCCACTAAATTTGTGGTTAATGTTCTAGAGTCTTTATGGTACTTTTTCCCATGGAAAAATTTTAGTCTCAGTTTGGCATCGACATCGAGATACACGGCTTCCATATTCTATCATCATATCATTACTGTTGCTTTATGGATTCCAAGGTTATTCCACTTTGTGATTTTTCCATGTTCTGTGGCATCGGGACTGTTGTTGCATTATTATGATTCTGATATGGTTTATTGTAAACAGAAGTATTTTTCCTTTCTTTTTGGATTGTGGTTCCAGTGCTTCTTTGTAGCAGGTCGTCTTATTGAGGGGGGCTTGTCCCACTGGGTTTTCTCCTCTTTCGCTCACTCCTTCATTGCATTTGTACATGGGTACCTGATCAGGCCTTGTTGTCAGGACTCATTTATGCTTTCTTACATTCATCTTAGTTTTAGGTGCATGCTTTTTTAGTCTCCCTAAGTTGCACTTAAGGGAGGGTGTTGGTGTAATTAATTATTTAATTAAACTTTATTAAGTTTACTTAGGTTTTTCTTAGGTAATAATTAGTTTACTTAATTAATAAGTAAGCTTTATTTAATTGAGTTGTTTTTAGGTCAACATTAGGGTTGCATACATTTCTTTTATAAAGAAAATCATCTCTTGTAATATCTTAATTTTGAATATATCAATTTGCACATCTTCATGCAAAGCTCTTGTTTTTTATTGTTTTTCTCTTCTGTGGAAGGCCTTTTGGTTTGCATGTCTGATCTTGGTTTCTAACAACAAACCCATTTTCTCCCTTCTTAAGAAAATTTTGCATTTGGTGAGATCTTACTATTTATGAAAAAAATTCTACAACCCTCTTAGTTCTATTATCCTTCCTTCTGGGTGAAAAAATATAAATAGTTCTTGGAAGCTCATCCCAATTGTTCCCAAAGTAGTAAGCCACTATACTCCCTAGACAATATCTACTACACCCATGGATATAGAAAACATTAGGTAATCAAGATGAATGGATAATTTAATCCCATGTAATTTCCTAGAACAACTAATGGTACCCCATCAACAATCAAAACATAGAATTTTGGAGCTAGATATATAAAGCAATTTACACAAGTAGCTAAATTTTTGTTGATAAATTTATGATGCTTTGTGAGTCTATCAAATACTATTACTCTCTCCTTCTTTCAAATACCCACTACCTTGAGGGTTTGTGGGGTACTATAACTTGAGAGTGCATGACAATAAATTATTGGCTGGAGATATTGTGATTCCTCATCTAACTAATTGCCACCATCTAATATAGCCCTTTAGTATAGAATTATTTATTTTTAATATATTTATGTCCTCAACTATATTTTCTACAAATTTAAAACAATACCCCTTTTCTCTCTTATCCTAATTTTTTTTTAAGCCAATCTAGTAGTGTGAGGAAGTGGTTGTGGTAACAATCATTTCTCTCTTATCCCATTTACTACTTTCCTTTGAGGAATTATTCTTTTCTTTATCTTGCATGCTGAGATAAAATAATGAAATGTTGAATTAGTACTAAAAATGTGTTCCTCATATTGGATGTGATCATTGAGAACACCCGAAAATAAGTCATTCAAGATCTCTTCTATAATTTTATCTACCCTCGAAGATATGTTCTAGAATTTTGTTGAATGTAATCTCTAACTAACCAATTTGTTGAAGTTGAGATAGTTGGTTAAAGTAGTTGTATACCACACTATTCCTATAGTATGACTATAAATATAGTTATTACAAAAACTAAAAGAAAATAAACAAGTTTGCTTATTTTCTCTAATTCTAAGGCTGGACCAATAGATATAGTCGATGCTAAACTTAGAATTCTTATAGGTTAGGAATCATAAAAGTAAATGATAATAAAAAAATTCAATTTAAAAATTTAAAACTTTGGCACTTGTTAATGACCTTAATGACATGCTTCTAGAATTTAACACCCAAGAGAGACAACAACTATTTGAGGAAGTCATCTATGAAGAAGTGACTTGGTCAAGTCTTGACAATTCACTCTAACTCATATGCAATAGATTTTATGTATGTGGGAGATGATATTTTGTCACACATATAATGTGGCTCTACAAAATAGAAAATAGCAATGTTAGTACTAAATAAAAAAATACAATTCCAAGCTCATAATGAAGTTGGCAATAATGATATGATAAGAAAGATGTGTGTAAAATATTGCATAAATTATATAACTTCATGTGTTGGTGAAAGATACCATGGATTGGACTCTTAGATTATTACTATTGAGTACTAGAAATAAATTGAAGGATGTTATATTTTCCAAGAAATAAATGTACCTTTATATGTACTCATACTATTTATCGTATCCTAATTTCTACACCACCTAATGCACCAACTCTTCCATCAAGGGATATAAAGAGCTTAACCTTTAAAGTATAAGTAAAAACTAAATAAAACATAAAAAAATCTAAATGGTTGAGACTAACAAAATCTCCTTTTAACTGAAATCTATCAACATGCTCTAAACTAGTTAATAAATGTATTAAACTCCTCTTCAATCTCCTTCGATTATTTAAGAGTATGTTAAATCAAGCATGTCCTAATAGCATCAAATCCCTCTTCTATCTCCTTTATTTAAGAGCATATAAAATTTAGTAGATGTTGTATACAAGATAGTAAGTTGTTGATCATCACATTTATAATACTTTTACATATTGCCTTTTCAAACTAGCTTGATCAAATAATGAATCATTTCATACTTAACTCGTTTATATTATATTATATAATTATATACTATTTTACTTTTGTTTTGTACACTTATATATTAATCTATCCATTAGTATCTTATAAATCTGATTGAAAATTACTCTTAAAAATACTTTTAGTACAAAACGGCATCCTTATAAAGGAATAAATTTGATCTGTAATAACATAACAACAAAAATTCATTGATATTATTCCATTCATTTTATGTGAATATACACTATTTTATTTTATTTATCTATTATTCTATTATTTGTATCATTTGAATTTGGTACTAGTATTGATTCAAATTTTCTCTCGCAAAAATAATTTCAATATAGAATGCTACCGCCTGACGAACCCTGTCATGACAATACTGGTAGAGGCATGTTTGAAGAAGACCCACTGGTGTTAGGGTTTACAGGTATATTGCTCACCTACTACACTATTTGATATTCCCGAATCAAATTAAAACACCTTTTGATATTTCCGAACAGATTAACTTCAGTCAAAGGCATGTTTGAGGAAGACCCACTGGTTTGTCACATGTCTTCACCAAACAATAAAAACAGTCCGAATCATTTCTAACTTGTAAAAATACTATTTGCAAAATAAGTCATGCTCCTGCTCTAAGATAGTCATGGAGATGGTTACAAAAATTTCAGTGTGGGTACTTTCATGGTTCAGTGTAAATTGGATTTAGATATATATTATCAAGAAGAATAGACAGCATGGTTCCTTGGCCTTTGGATGGGCTTTTTAAGGTGGCTGGCCTCTTCTGGGCCCAATGCTTCATTTCACTTTGAGATAATGTTGTACGAAGCTTTATTGTGGGAGATACCCATCCTTCACTTGTGGTGCTATTTAATGTTGACTAATCTCTAAGATACAAAAGATATCATCTAGCATTCATTACCTACAGGGAACTACTAATAGTTGGTTACTTGTATTAAACATAGATTTTGATATGTGGGATCATCTCATATCAATGTACACATAATTCAAATATCACAACTATTTACAAGTATTGGTCAATTGGATATAAATATATCACATAAAGTGATCCACAAACATATACATCAAATCTTATAGGTCTTCAAGATCAAATTACCAACACATAGCATATTGAACTCACATGAGTTGACATTTATTGAACACATATACATAAAAAATAACAAAATATAAAGTAATCAATTCCACTCACTTCATTCAATATATTATTTGAAAATAAATATTAGACTGAAATTAAACTCATAGTAGTAATATTAAAAAATATCCTGTATCTAAGTTCATAACATTTTGTATAATATCACACATTTCTTCACTAGATAGATACAAAGGTAAAATATACAAGCATATTTGGTAATATTTATTGTTAGATGTCTACATATCACATATGTGATGGGCATAAGAAAATCTATCTTAAGCTTAACACAAAATTTGATACATATTTAGAGAAAGTAGACCTCCCATGCATAACAATATATTTTTACATCATCAAATCCTACTCGCTTTCATTGGCATCATCATTGAATACACATTAACATGTTTTCTAAACTCATTAATAACCCTATCAAGACCAAGTTTACCTTTCCATTATTTACTATTAATTTCTTACATATGGCATAGGTGACAAGAATAAGAGCTTATCTTAAAATTAACACCAAATTAGATACATATTTAGAGTAAGGAAACCTCTCATGCATAATGAAATTTTTTACATCATCAAATCCTACTTGCTTTCCTAGACATCATGATTAAATATGTGTTAAAAAGTTTCTTTAACTCATTGATAACCATATCAAGATCAAGTTTACCATTTCCATATTTCAGGAAGAATAGAACTCTCTAAGTCTTGAAAATAAACTATTCCCTTATATACTTGTCAATGATCCAAGATGGGACCATATTGAGACATTAAGATTTTATTTTATGAAGAGCCAACTAAGATCCTAAAACATGACAATATAAATTTGAAATGTCTAACTTGTATTGTTGAACACTTTCTTGGGGTTTTATGTGAAGAATAAGTTGTCATCAAAAAAATATGATTTAATCACAACAACATTTTTCTAGATGTAATCACTAAATATAAGCTACAATTTGTCAGATTTTTGAAATATATAACCTAAAGCATCAAGAATAAGTACACATAAAAAGGGTGATAGAGGATATGTTTGTCTAACAAAGTGTTGTAGAGAAAAAGGATCAAATAAATATCTATATGGCACTATGTAGAGATTGGCATATTTGAAACCATATGAACATGAGTACAAATTCAAGACCCAAAACCCAATCATTGCATCATTTTGATGATGAAATTCTAGCATAATCTTTCTCAAAATTTAATCTGACCAACAAAAATTTTTGACTTGAGTTTTGAACTCATTCACAGGTTTTCTATACAAGAATTAAATTATCAAGAGTATATATCTAAACCTCAAAGAAAGATTGTTTATTTTGGTATCACAATACTTGTATTAGTCGATATTTTGGTATAGATAATGGCTTGGAAATAATTTTATAAGAAATATTTTATAAGGTGATAGGGTGTTAGCTTAAAATGGTATACACATTCATCCCCTTACACAAAAAAATTACTAATTTTTTTTTCGCATCCGGAAAATTCAACATTCATCGATGGAAAATTCTCTGCCAGCAATTCACCGCCAGTAAAATTTATGCTACTTTTGATTAAATAGTTGAGTTACGATTTTAAAGATAAACTTAAATTCTTTCCATATGGAAAAATTCACATATAGGAATCCTAAAAATGACTCAAGATCAATTTTGAAGAAATTAATTTAACATTTTAATCATTCAAACTATATTTCCAATTTATCTTAAAATGATATTTAAAATAAGCAATAGCTGCAATTTACACCCTCTTCCTGACTAGTGAGATATTCCACCACTAAGCCACTTTCCCCTTTAATGATAAAAATTTGAATTCTACCAAGAAATGTATTTCCATTCAAACACATTATTCTAAGGTACAGTCATGTTAAGATCTATGATACCATATTAAAAAAATTAGATGAGGAAGATTTTAGCTCTTTAAATAGATTATTAAGGATTTAGTTCTAATAATTTTCTACTTTTTGTAATAAAAGTTATCACATTAATTACAATATTATAAATGACCCATTTAATAAAATGCATATATTTTGTATCATTTTCAATATAATTAAAGATTTAGTTATAAAAAAAATATTTATTTCTAACAATATTTTACTTTATTTTGAAAACTATCACCATGCCCATTAAACCTATAAATCTAATTTGCTAATTATTATTTTTAATTTATTATATTTTTTTATTTTTTGATTACTCTGGATTCACATATTTGTAATAGGACTAATTAAATTCAAAAAAAGTACCAACTTAATCAACCAAGCATCTTCCATCTAATTTACAAGTTTTGACTTCGTAACTTCTTTCAACATAGTCATGGCTATGGCATTATGCCACCACTCATATGTTTGCAATAGAAAATGGTAAGCTTCCAATATCACGGTCATTCTTATATCTAGACCTTAATATTCAAGGGTTCATTTATGATGTCCTTTCCTATGTATCCATTTTGGGAATCAAAGGCTTCATAGTTCACACCCTAAAGAGAGATAATTCATCCTCTCTTCTTGTATGAGATCTCTTATCTTTGTTTTAAATAAAAAATATTGGTTAAATTTTTTCTTTCAATTTGATTCAATTGTAATACAAGGATATAAACATATTCCAAAAACAATTGTTTCATGCTAACATTAGTATACAAATACACACAAAAAAATATAGAAACTATATCATTCCAACATCATGCGCTCACACAACAATTGGGTCAATAATACATTATTTATACCCAATATGGCCATCTCCTATATTTATCACGCACACATAGGTGATATGCGCATACCCACATCATAGGTTCACATAGTGACTAGTCTAGGTATACAAAACATATGTACACAATGTGAATAAGTAAATCTTACAACACATATGCATAATGTGATAACTATAACATGTCTCACATGTAGAGAGTATGGATAGCTCAAGCACCCAACACATATATACATGTAGTGTGAATAACTTAACAACCTCACAAGTTCACATAGAGGTCAACTAGAAAAGAGAAGTAGTTGTGACCTTATTGCATGCATTTTCCCATTCTCCTAGTTCACTAACACATAAGCTAGTACATTCTATCCAAAAAAGGAATGTCATTCCATCCCATACAAGACTACATAGGTCTCATCCTTTTCCTAATCCACCATCACCTATGATATAAAGAAAGCATCTAATTCCAATCGATGTCATCACTAGCAAGGGAATAAATATAATAATTTGCATAATACATGAAGCCATTTTTACATAATTACATAGTGATTGACTCATAAACACATAATGACCAACTAGCAATATGAAGTGGATGCAAGACAACTACAATAATCTTTCCATTGCATGGTTCACTACCAATTACCCTTTTAATGTATCCCAATCAAAAAAGGAATGTCAGTGCATTCTATATAAATTGTGGGTCCCTTCCTTTTCCTTAGTTATTTACGCCCATTGTGGTGATGGTAAAGCATCCCATACTACTTTCAATCATCACAAAATAAGGTGTAAGTATTACAAAAAAAATAGTACAATCTATAAATAAGATTTCCAAATCTAGCTAAACCCTTCAATTTAGTGGAACTTGATATTTATCACCTCTACGCCATTAACGAAATGCAGCCTAACCTAGTATTGGGTAGATTCTAGTATCTATCACATGTAAATTATAATGGTGAAAAGAAAATAATCACTAGCATTCCATGAATATCTCATTGCATCTATCCCCTTTGTGCAACTAGAAACAATTAGCTAGACTCTAAGATATGGTAGTTAGTCCTTGGCATCTATCACCTATTGTATTAGTCATAGTTTGGTAGAACATTTATGCATAATATATTATTAATAGATCTTTGAGTCCTTCACCATTATGGTAATAGTTAAATTTAACTAATCTATAAGATATGACAAACATAATAGCATTTGTCACCTACACGCTACTAGTAACAACTAGCTATTTGCACCTAAATTAGACTTAATTATGATAGGCGGGATCATCATAGAGCTAAGAATGCATAATTTAAACATCACAAAGGTTCAAAATTACTTGTCAAGTGGACCTAAATATATGTTACATAAATTAATCCACAAACCTATAAATCGAATCTTAAAGGTCTTTGATGTAAAATTACCAACATATAATTAACACATTGAACCCACATGTTTTGACCACTACTCAACACATATACATAAAAATACCTACCTATAAATTTAATCAAGTCCAATCACTTCATTCAAATTATTATTTGAGAACACACCATTTAGTAGATAGAAATTAAACTCATAGTAGTAATATTAAACAGTATTCTACATATAAGTACTTAACATTTTGTATCATAGTAATCATAAGTAATATCATATGTATTTCTCCACTAGATAAATATAGGGGTAAAATATTCAAGAATATTCTGTAATATTTACTATTAAGATCTACATATATGACATAGGTGACAAGAATATGAAACCATATCTTAAAATCTTCATGTGAAATCAAATACATATTTAGAGCAAGAAGATTTCTAGTGTATAGTAATATTTTTTCACATCAGCAAATCTTACTTTCCCTTGCCTCATGATTAAATGTGTGTTAACAAGTTTCCTTAAATCATTGATAACCATATATCAAGTCCAATTTTACCATTCCCTTATTTTGAGAAGAATATAACTCTCTAAGTCTTGAAAATAACCTATACCATTATATACTTGTCAATGATCTAAGAAACAAATCCATATTTTTCAACATATAACTCTTATTCATTTACTTTAAATAAGATTCAATGCATCCTCACACATTCACATCGAGATAGACCTTGGTAATAGTGACTCTAAAATTTCATCCAATATTGGAGACTATTCTGGAAAGACAAATACCACAAATATCAAAGTAGATAAGCTTGATTATGATGGGTTTAATTTTCATTAGCTCAAACCTATATAGTAGGGACATATAACTAGAATGTGAGATCATTAATATTCAATATAAATTCTAGCATCATAATGAGTTATACTAAAAATGGAGAGATAAACAGGTTTTGGAACAACTCCAACCCTTGGAGCTACTCCTTAAATCCTCACTTATATACTTGGGCCTCAAGGATGTTATTTACCAAAGAATTATCTATATATACCTGAACCACCAAAAAGATGATAACAGCAAAGAAGGGAACAAGGATTCCTCCAATTAGGCCCCTAGGATTTCTCACCTATGAGCTCTTGATTGAGAAATGACTCTCTTTCTACTCAATGATATGCTTTTTGGTGATTGCATTCAAAGGGTATGGACTGAATAGGGTTGTGTTGTGTGTGATGAAGTGTGGCTAATGGAAATGTAATAAAATTAAGCTAACTATGGAATGTAAACAAAAGCAAATGTAAACTATATGCAACTAAACTAAATGACCTAAATGTATGCAATCTGAAGAGAAACTGGAAAATACACAGATAGTGCACCTGGGAATGGAAAGTGGCAGAATAGGAGCTCTGGAATGTTCTGGAATTTTTTGGAAATTTTCATAGGGAAACTTACACCAGAATGGGTGACCTAGTCCTTCTCCCAAGAAAATCTGTCGAAGTGGGTTTCTGTTAGAAGGGTATCTGAAAATGTCAAAACCCTTTTTTAGGCCTGGTATAGGGATAATGTCACCAATGATGGTGACCTAGTCCTCCTGGTACTTTCGGTAGTTTTAATGTTTGAATCTGTAGGCCACCACTTGCACTTCCCTTTCTGACAAATACCCGTGTCCAAATCTTCAGAAAATGACCTGCAAGTTGTCCTTTTGCTCCTCCTAAGGTTTGATGACTTGAGTTGACCTAGATGGAATGAGGGTACCCTTTTCAACACTTTAATCCTTGCCAAATCTGTATACAACCTACAAAACATACATGCAAAGACAAATAAAATGTTAGGGTTAGAGATTAGGGGTTTGCCTTAGTCAAACCCCATTGATGGTAATCAAACCCAAATGTGATGAAATAGAAAGAAGAGATGATTGAATGACAAAGCAAATACAAACACTCACCAAATCCTTTGTTGTTGAAGTCTCCAACATGCAAGAACTAGCTCCAATGGAGGTTTCCTAAATTGTCTTGTGCTTGAATGCTTTCTTGAGAAGCTTGAGTGCAAGAGTGCTTGTGAAGATGAAAAAAATGATCTTCGGGGGGAAATGAAGGTGAAAACCCTTATTTATACAAGATATGACCTAATTTCTCAAAAATGGCACATGATAGGCTGACCTTAGTGTTTTGGGGGAAAATTCCCATTAGGTTTTTGTTTTAATTTTGAATTTTATGCCAAAAGGGACTAGGTCACCCAAGGTGGCGAGCTAGTCCACTTGGACAAATTCAAGGGGTGGTCATAAATAAAAAGGTGATTAATGATTTTTATCAAACTTATCTCTTGAAACACACTTAAATCAGGCCTAAAAGTACATTAACGAATCAATTTATCATTAAAAAGGGTTGAATTAGTGATGACAAGCCTAGGAAAGTGTGAAAATGCATTACAACACTTTGGCACAAGGCTTGGAAATGGGTGAAAAGAGGTTATTTAGGTGAATTATGTTTAAAGGGTCTTAGAAAAGTGGGAAGATGTGTTACAACACTTCACAACACCCTTGTAAAACACCATTAGTTTATAATTGTTGATTTGCAAGCGTTCATGCCTAATACACGAATGTGTTGACCACATTACAACATCATATTAAAGCAAAACAACGCCAAAATCCAAGGGAAAAGGCCCAAATGAGTGAAAAAGTGTCAAGGCTTCACTTTTTGGTGACACATTTAGCCCCCACTTTAGTGAGAGGATGAACTTGCTTCAAACTCGCACTAAAGTTGCCGAATCATGCATGTCAAGAGGAATCCAATGTATTCATGCTAGTAAGGTGAGATGACTATGATCAAGAGGGATGATCAAGAGGGATGATCAAGCCCCCAGGATCAAGATCCCATGGCGAACCAAACATAAGTACAAAATATCACACTAGATGTGATGTGAGAGAGTGAAGAGAGAGAAGAATTTGGATCAACCTTCGACTTTTTTTCAAACTAGTTGTGGATCAAATCTAGGTTTTTTGTTCGAAACGAAAGTGTACTCACTTTGCGGTGATGAGACTTTCGGTTGTCCACTGGGTGAGAAGGCCCAAAATGGGGAGAAACATACACTCGGTCGGTATGCACTCACACACACAAAGGTGGCTTATGGGGAAAGTCGTGCCGCTAGTTGGGCTTCCTGCTTAACCATACCAAAGTTATACCTCCTAATAACTTTGATAAGGCACCACAAAATACAAGGGTTTGTGGTTCATGAGACAAGAAAAGCCTCAAATGCTTATAACTCATGAACGAGTCCAAGATGGCACCACAGGCATGCAAAAGGGATGTTCAAAGGAGTCGTATTTAGTTCATGTGAGGTCTTTAACTTAGGGAACATTGTATTTAATGTCTCCAAGAGAGGACCAATCAAAGGATAGAAAATTCACTTAGGCGATGCAATACGTCACATCATACTACTAAGAGGAATGTAATATGCTAAGATAGGTCACTTTCCTGAAGGACATTACACCCAATGTCATCCACAAAGTGAGAAAACACGTCATATGAAATGGTAAGGCTACACTAGGAACCAAGGACAAAGAAAAGAAAATGCAAATGCAAAAATAAATGATGCCAATGTATGCCCCACTTTAAAGGAATTGCTACACATCATTTGTAAGAAATTTCTTTAAAGTAGAGAAAGGAAAAATGCACAAAGAAAGAAAAGGGACATGAGAGCCTACTTGGAAAGCCCTAATGCAAGTAATATGTTTCCATGGGAGGTTGTGTCATGTAAAAGCAAATGAAAAAGAAAAGAGAAAGGTGGTTGCCCCCAAAATGGAAAACCACAAACACATAAGGGATCTATGGATTTGGGGTCACTATGTTCATTGCTGCAATATTTGTGTAGAGAGCTCAGAACTTTCATCATCTCCCCAAATACACAGAACTAGAAGGACACAAAGAGAGCGAAAAAAATTAAAAAGAGTTGTTTTGGGTCAACATGGAAGAGACGTAGGGTGTCTCGACGCTTTGCATCATCCCCAAAAGGACAAAAAATGTGAAAAGAAAGAAAAAGAGCCTTTTTAAGTCAACATGAAGGAGACATTGCAGTCTCAATGCCTTGCATCATCCTCAAATGGAAGGAAAAAAAGAACAAAAGAAAGGAAAAGAGGCCATTTGGGTCAACATGAAGGAGACGGGTATGTGCAGGATCATCAATGAAAATTCAGAAAATCAGAGTTGGGCAACTTGACATAAAAATTTGAATATGTAAGAATAGAATCTGTGGAAAGTTGAATATAGTTTCTAAACTATCAGGTTAATTTTTGTAAAAAAAAATCTATTTGGTGAAAATTTGAAATTTCAATGCAGTAGTACTAAAATTTCAGGGAAAAAATAAAAAGTAGGTCTCTATCTAACCACCCTAACCATAATAAAATCATAATATTTTTTTATAATATTATAGATATAAGTAGAGGACTCATGTCCGGATGTGATGCATATTTTTTTGTAATTTTTTTTCAAATAAATAATTAATTATGAATTTTTTATTACAACTTTTTAAAAATATAAAAACTCGTATTTCTGACCACCTTAACTTGGTCAAAACTTAATGGAATTCATTTTTATTTTTTTTAATCCTATAGTATGCGAAGCATAGAATGTGAAGCATGTTTTGGATTCAAAAAATGTGATACCGTTTGAAAGCTATAGATGTTTTTCTATCAGACTATCAATCAGGACTTTAGTCGTAATTCTTATAAAAAATAAATAATTATTATTTATTAGATTCTAAATAAAATATAATTTATATTGGTAGAAATTTGAGAAGCTCCTTTACAAACCCTTTTCGTTTTATCAATTTTAGGTAAAATAAAAGTCGTCAGCCACATGGGCGAAGTCTAGAAAAACAAGGTAAGTTGTTAAACACATTTTACGTGTTAACTTTTAGGATTGGCAGGTCCGAACCAAATCTGAGCCTAATATCAAGCCTAATACCGAGGCATTAAATTTTGTGTTAGAATATCGGATATTGGATTCAAATTGGATATCCGATTCAAATCGGATATCCGATTTGAATCCGATATCGGATTTGAATTCGATATATGATATCTTTTAGATCTGTTTTAAAACAATTTATACAATCTTTAATATATTATTTAAAAATGCAATTAATTTTATAATTTAATATATATTATATCCAATAAAGTTTATAATGTAATATATTTAATATACAATTTATTGTAATCTCTTACCGAATTATGTATTTAATATATAATATATTATTAAATGTATAATATTTAAATATTATTTCATATTTTAGTTAATCTATAAATATTTTAATATTATTTCAATATTTTATTTAATCCATAAATATTTAAATATATATATATATTACCAATTTATAAAATATTTAAATATTATCTCTTTCCCTCTCGCTCTCTCCACCTCTATCTCTCTCAAGTTTCTCACTCAATCACTCCTCTCTCTCTCTCTCTCTCTCTCTCTCTCTCTCCCCTCTCCTTCTCACTCCCTCTCCTTCTATCTCTCCCTCTCTCCCTCTCCCTCTCCCTCTCCCTCTGCCTTTGCGTCTCCCTCTCTCCCTCAACTCTAAACCCTCTCTCCCTCTCCCACTCTCCCTCTCCCTCCCCCCCACTCTCCCTCTCACTCTCTCACTCTCCCCTCTCCTTCTCACTCCCTCTCCTTCTATCTCTCCCTCTCCATCTCTCCCTCTCACTATCTCACTCTCTCTCCCTCTTCCTCTCTCCCTCTCCCACTCTCCCTCTATCTCTCTCACTCTCCCACGCTCCCTCCCTTTATCTCCATCTCCCTCTCTCCCTCTCTCCAACTCTCCCTCTCCCTCTCCCTCTCTCTCTCTCCCTCTCCCACTCTCCCTCTCCCTTTGGTCTATGTGTGTACAAATCGGATATTCGATTTGTGAAACTCCATTGTGCAGAGGTGAAATCTTACCGTTGCACAATGGAGGTTCACAAATCGGATATCCAATTCAAATCAGATATCCAATTTGTGGGCCATAGAAAAACCCCATGTGGGCCATTTTTGTGCATTCCAACGGACCCTGCATTCTATTTGCAGGTGACAAACGTGTGGTTTCAGATAGGAAGAGACAAAGATAAACTTTTTGGAGATTCTTGTACTCAAATTTGTCATACATAATGATCTTTTAGCATCTTTTATTTGGTATAATGGGGAGCAGCAGTCGTCGGAAGCAAAAACGTAAGAGAAAGTTGACAAAAGAACAAATTGAAGGATATAGACAAAGAGATAGAGAAGGTCATAGAAAGAAAAGACAAGGTACGTTAAATATTGGTGAACCTGAGCCCTATGGTCTTTCAAGTGAAGAAGAAATTGAATATGTTCAAGGTGAAAATGTAGAACATGATATTGAAATTGGGAATGAAAATGTTCAAATTGATATTGAAAATTTTCAAGGTGAAAATGTTGGAATTGAAGATGTTGAACATGATATTGAAATTGGGAATGAAAATATTGAAATTGATAATGAAAATGTTGGAATTGAAGATGTTGAACATGATATTGAAAATGTTCAAGGTGAAAATGTTGGAAATGAAGATGTTGAACATTATTGAAGCGGATGTAAATTATGTTTCACCAGATTACATGAGAAATGAAGAACCTTGTGTGGAAGAAAGAGGTATTCCAAATTCAAGACCTTCAAGGTCTTCTAAATGGTTAGTTGAAATTGATGATAACATTATAAACAATTTTGAAGGCAAGAGGTCAACACGAACTATTCGGTTGTGGGCTAGAATACTTTTCAACCAATATTTTACCGATTAGAAATTGATCGAGCAATGCCAAATTTTTGTACAATTTCTAAAGATGCAAAAGATGAGACCTTTGCTAGCCAAATTGAAGATTCGTTTGAACTAGAGGACTGAAAAAAATTCTATTATTGTCAAAAATCTTTTTAATGCTCTCAAGTCTATTGGAAAAAATAACAAGGAAAAAGATAAGAGAGCTACTCGGAGAGTCATTACCACCGCCCTAGTAAGCCATCAATTGAAAAAGGCTCGCTTTATGAGACAAACTTGTATTGATTTTGACTTAAATCATAAAAATTTGGATAGAGCACTTGCAAGAAGAGAAAGAATAGATGATCCTCTTCAAAATGATACATGGGCTTTTGCCGGAAGGCTTACACGTGTTGATAAGAAGCTAACCGATAATGTAAAGTAGACAATTCAACAATTTTTGCATGATAACTCTAGAGTATCACCCAATGCAAAGGATGTTTTAAAGTTAAGAATTTGCAGTCGAGACCGTACAATGCATCCTAAACATTTCTTGGAATCAAGCCAAACAATGTTGTTCAACAAATTTAATCAAACACATCCAAATATGGAAATCTCACAAAGAACTTTTGAAGGTTTGAAGCCATTTTATTGTGTGCCTCTTAACATTCATAATACTTGTTGTTGCAAATACCATGTGGAGTTTTACATGTACCATGAACTATTATGCTATATCCATTCTACTTTGCATACTAATGAAATGTTGCAGGAATGTGGTGCAATACATCTTCTGAAATCATCAAGGGACTTGCTAGATCTATTTTTATGTTCTAGCGATGATGGTTCCTTTTTCTATAGAAATGATTGCTTAAATGCGAAGTGCTCACAATGTGGTGGCTTGTCAAAGTTTGTTCAATGTTTTCATGAGGGTTCGGAACATGAATTTGGAAAGAATCTTGTTGAGAAAAAGAGATATGAGATAGTCAAATATACTTTACAGAGTGGAGGTGAAGGTTCTAGATGCGTGTTGGTTACAAAAGAATGCAGTGTTGCTGATTTTATTTCAGATTTTAAGGACAATCTTTTCTACAAATATGCAAGGCATAGTCATAGGTCTCAGTGGTTGGATCAACAATTCAGGATATTTAAGGACTCTTTTCCGATTGGCACTATTATATCAGTGGTTGATTTTGCTGAAAACTACACATTACAACCACAAAACAAGGTACAATCTCAGTATTACAATTCCATTCAGATTGTTATTTTTGTCCACATAACGTTTAGACATGCACCTAATAGTACAGAGGAGGATCGAAAGATAATTAGAGAGTATCATTTTTATATGAGAGATGATAGATCTCACTCGTCCGAGTGTGTCCAACATTGTTTCGAGAATTTTTTTTGAGTTCTTGCAGGAGCATGATATAGCACTAGGCCGACATCTCATTTGGTTAGATAACTGTATAGGTCAATTCAAGAATGCTCGTATGTTTTATTGGTTGAGTATAATGCATGTAGAGAGGGGTGTACCTAATATTTCAAGTTTTTTTGAAGTTGGGCATGGGAAAGGGGAGCATGATGGAGCAGGTGCATGTGTAAAAAGAGCTCTAGTTAAGGAGCAATTGAAGATTTCAGGAACAAAATTCAGTGATGCATGTTCTATTGTTGATTGGTGTAGTTTAGCATTGTCACAGGGAGGGACACTTGATTGAAGAGTGCACAAATTATTTTGGTTGGTTGAGGAGGGTACAATGGGAGGCAGATTCGATTGTCATACAATCAAAGATTCTTCAAAGATGCATTCGTTTCGAAGCTTAGATGCAAGCACATGGACCATTTGGACACGACAATTGGCTTGTTTTTGTCAGAGCTATATTCAATGCGAGTGGGATCAATGTGAGTCAAGTGAGTGGGTGGATACATGAGTTCCATAGTATATAACTCCTTTATATCAAACTATATCCATGAAAAATTACACAATGGAAAGTTCACTTGATTACGACCGACTTTCAGATCTACTACATCCAGGACATGTTTTTGCAGTTGTTGCACCGCAGGGGAATGAAGAGAGATCAGAATATTGGTTGGCTCAATGTGTGCGGGTAAAGCACAAGCTAACACAATCGATGGAAGATGATGATGGGTTCATGTATCCTACAAGTTTAGTTGTGGTTGCAGGAACTTGGTTGCGAACATACATGATTAGAAAGAATGGCATACCTACATTTGAAGACTACGAGAAACACAAAACCATTATCATGTATTCACACCTTGTTATAGCAACAAATGTTAAGTTGTTGAAGCATCATGCCAAACCAAAGACAAAACAACTATAGACACTTAGTAATGTTCATCATGAAGCAATATTGGATACTCTTAAGCAAAGAGATGACCCTTCAGGCACACTTGAATAGCATATTCAAGAATGGAAAGTACAATGCTTAAGCCTCTTTTTTGTTGTGACAATATAGATATATCATTTGACAAATTTTGCGATATTCTTGGCACGATTGATCATGGACCTGCTGCAACAATAGCCAACTCTGATCCTTTCAAAGAGGTATGTGACATATTACTTTAATATAGATTGTTTATTCAAAGCATTTTTTATAGTTTGCATTACGAATTCATCATCATTTAGTATGTTTAGATCAATATGGATTTGTTAGTCTAAGCATATTTTTTGTTGTTACAATATAGATTTATCATTTGAAATTTTTTGCGATATTCCTGGCACGATTACTCATGGACTTGCTGCAACAATAGGCAACTCTGATCCTTTCAGAGAGGTATATGACAAATTACAATAATATCGATTGGTTATTCTAAGCATATTTTCTATTGTATGTAGTTTAACTGCTACCTTGATGGTTTGTACAAGTGCTTGTCACTTGAAAATGGCAACATACTACTCTTGTGGAAGACTGTGCCTTGAATGCCTTAAATAGGCAAATTTTGTAAAAATTGAATTTTGAAATGTGAAACAATGTAAAAAGGTCATAACTATGTATAGGCATAATCTATATCCAATGATGTTTGTTGAAATACGATTCAAATGTCTACCATTGTACTTAATCGAGCTACAACTGAAGGTTTTCTTCCTGGTTCTTTCCTGTCGGTATGCTTGTTTGAACCAGGTTTTGTAATATCTCCTATTTATATATAACAAATTACAATGGCTTGCCACTTTTTCGAAAAACAAAAAAGTAAAAAGTTCATTGTGAATTTCATTTTCCATGTAATTGATTCAAGTTGATTGGGCAAGAGCTAGGACTTGCAGAATCTTGATCCAACCTTAAATATTTCTGCTCCCACATTTCATTGACATTAGCACTTTGGACTCTTAAGGGAAAACGCCACTCCAATGCAGCTCAGAGCGATTCGACGTATTTGGGTGATAGAGAGAACCATACCTAGCGTAAACGTACCCATCCAGACGTGTTGGAACAGTCCGTTGGGTTGTACGAGTTCGAGAATGAAAGTTGCACCACTTTGCAACTTTACATTGCTTGCATCTGGCAACTTTTCCCTCAACTGAAAACTCATCACCACGGGAAAATGCCTTCGAGATAGAAAAAATCGAGAGAGTTTATTGTATATGGTCTCAACACGATCCCATATCCTCAGACGAAGAGTCTGTATGAATCACGGTTTTTGATAAATGGTCCGTCAAAGTTTGTTGCATTTTAGCACTTTGGACTCTTAAGGGAAAATGCCGCTTCGATGCAGCTCGAAACGATTCGACGTATCTGTGTGCAAGAGAGAACCATACCTAGTGTAAATGTACCCATCCAGATGTGTTGGAATAGTTCATTGGGTTGTACGAGTTTGAGAATGAAAGTTGCACCACTTTGCAACTTTACACTACTTGCATTTGGCAACTTTTCCCTCAACTGAAAACTCATCACCACGGGAAAAATCCTTCGAGATAGCAAAAACCGAGAGAGGTTATTGTAGATGGTCTCAACATGATCCCATATCCTCAGACGAAGAGTCTATAAGCATCACAATTTCTGAGAAATAGTCCGTCAAAGTTTGCTGCCTTTTAGCACTTTGGACTCTTAAGGGAAAACGTCGCTTCGATGCAGCTCAGAGTGATTCAACGTATTTGGGTGCAAGAGAGAACCATACCTAGCGTAAAAGTACCCATTTGGACGTGTTGGAATAGTCTGTTGGGTCATACGAGTTCGAGAATGAAAGTTGCACCACTTTGCAACTTTACACTGCTTGCATTTGGCAACTTTTCCCTCAATTGAAAACTCATCACCACGGGAAAACGCCTTCGAGATAGAAAAGACAGAGAGAGGTTATTGTATATGGTCTCAAAAAAATCCCATATCCTCAGAAGAAGAGTTTGTAAGCATCACAGTTTTCGAGAAATAGTCCGTCAAAGTTTTCTGCCTTTTAGCACTTTGGACTCTTACGAAAAAACGCTGCTCCGATGCAGCTCAGAGCGATTCGACATATTTGGGTGCAAGAGAGAACCATATCTAGCATAAATGTAGCCATCTAGATGTTTTGGAATAGTCCATTGGGTTGTACGAGTTTGAGAATGAAAGTTGCACCACTTTGCAACTTTACACTGCTTGCATTTGGCAACTTTTCCCTCAACTGAAAACTCATCACCACAGGAAAACACCTTTGAGATAGAAAAAACCGAGAGAGGTTATTGTAGATGGTCTCAACACGATCCCATATCCTCAAACAAAGAGTCTGTAAGCATCATGATTTCTAAGAAATAGTCCGTCAAAGTTTGCTGCCTTTTAGCACTTTGGACTCTTAAGGGAAAACGTCGCTCCAATGCAGCTTGGAGTGATTCAACGTATTTGGGTGCAAGAGAGAACCATACCTAGTGTAAACGTACCCATCCAGATGTGTTGGAATAGTCCGTTGGGTCGTACGAGTTCGAGAATGAAAGTTGCACCACTTTGCAACTTTACACTACCTGCATTTGACAACTTTTCCCTCAACTGAAAACTCAGCACCACGGAAAAATGCCTTCGAGATAGCAAAAACCAAGAGAGGTTATTGTAGATGGTCTCAAAATGATCCCATATCCTCAAAAAGAGAGTCTGTAAGCATCACGGTTTCTGAGAAATAGTCCATCAAAGTTTGCTGCCTTTTAGCACTTTCGACTCTTAAGGGAAAACATTACTCCAATGCAGCTTGGAGCAATTCGATGTATTTGGGTGCAAGAGAGAACCATACCTAGCGTAAACGTACCCATCCAGACGTGTTGGAATAGTTTGTTGGGTCATACAACTTCGAGAAGGAAAGTTGCACCACTTTACAACTTTACACTGCTTGCATTTGGTAACTTTTCCTTCAACTGAAAACTCAACACCACGGGAAAACGCCTTCGAGATAGAAAAAACCGAGAGAGGTTATTGTAGATGGTCTCAACACGATCCCATATCCTTAGACAAAGAGTTTTTAAGCATCACGGTTTTTGAGAAATAGTTTGTCAAAGTTTGTTGTTTTTTAGCACTTTGGACTCTTAAGGGAAAATGTTGCTTCGATGCAGCTCAGAACGATTCAACGTATCTGGGTGCAAGAGAGAACCATACCTAGTGTAAACGTACCCATCCAGAAATGTTGGAATAGTCTGTTGGGTCGTACGAGTTCGAGATTTGGGGATGTCCTCTTCAGATCACTCTTTTCTGAATAGGTTTGCAGAGCTACCAATGTTAAATCCATGTTGACTGACTTTGAGCAAATTGTATCCCAGTAAACATGATAGAGGTCCCACTTCTTTTTGAATGCAAGAGCACCATCTGACCCTTTATCTCCATTCCTCTTGAAGCATCTTTTCTTTCCTCCTTTTCCTTCCTTCTTCGAGGATTGAGCGGAAAGAACATGAATGTCTTCATTTGTAGGGCTTCGTTCAATACCTCTGGGTGATCCCACAATAGCGGTTTACAATTTTTGGCCAAACTGGACACTACAATATTATTTTTAACTAAATCTTCACATTCGGGCACCTATAGCGACTAAATCATGAGGAATTTGAAGATGATGCGAACTAGAGTCTCATCACATTTTCTCTGTAGATTCTAAAAATAATTTTTTCAATTTTTTTGGAATAATATTGCACTTCTTTTTCCATCTCCCACGAAAACTGGTTTTTTCAAAAAACAACATTTTTAAAAAGTGACGCTCACCGTATACAACATAATTTTTTTTGTATGAAAGATGATGTTATAATTTTTTTGAATTTAGATTTGTAACTATGATATCTAGCATTTTCATTTGTTCTCATATTTTTTCACTGAATATTTTTTCTTTAATAGAGTTTTGAAGTCAAACCAATTGCAATTCAGACATAGACGGACTATATACAACATAACTTTTTATGTATGTATCGAAATTCAATTTTGTTTTCTTTAATGGATCAAGGACATAAATACCCAGCACGAACATTTTTTTTCAAAATTTATTTTGATAATTTTCTATTTTTCCACATGTGCAAAACAGAGAACTTGATTTTCGGTGAAAAACCTATGTTTAATAAAACTAAAAAAACACATACATAATAAAACCAAAACATATTAAAATTATATTCATGGGATAGCTCATTTCAAGGAATACCATAATAATTTTAAATAAATTTTAAATGAATTCATTTGATCCCCCAAAAGGTAAACCAAAAGTGATTTTTTATCAGCATTTTGATAGCTGTAAAGGAGACTCATTTATAGGTATGGTTTAAAACTAGCGAGGTTCTATCCAAGGGGGTTTGATCTAAGGTGGTTTGATCAAAACCTCTTCAATTAGAATCCTTAAAATGGAACTTTTAAATGCTTAAATCATTATATTTTCTAAAAATATGTGATTTCAACAAAAATCAGTTCCTCTAAAAAATTGTAATCCAGCTTTGTGGGATCACCCCTCTCGCAACCAACCTTGACTCCCCTTGAATACAGTGAACCCTCAACCGATCAAACTTGGAAAGTTTCGATCTCACGTCAATTCCTTGAATGTAAGACTCCCAAGATGAAGGAAGACCATTAAGAGCCAACATTGTCAAATCTTTGTCATCAACAATATGACCATTTCTCTCATTGTCTTCAACTTAGAGATCAGATAATACAATTGAAAGCACTCAAAAAATGAAACACATAAGACAATAAACACAACAACAAATTTGCTTACAACTCAGGCCCATCTCATGGTTGAATTTGATACAATGAATAATAGCACCTCTCGTAGATGCAAAGATACAATCGAATATGCTTCTCCTTGAAATCGGCCTGCTGCTATAGGATGAAGCATTGTTGCTCAAGTGCAAACTTTTGCTTGGATTACAAATTATGCTGAATGAACTTGATTGAGGAAATGAACAAACATCACCTTGTATTTATACAAAATAAGGTGACTCTTCAAGGAGGTCGGCCTCTCTTGAAAATAATAAATTACAAAATAATATCAAGGAAGGTCGGCCTCATCCATTTAAATTAAATGAGTATAAATTAAATAGCCATAGGCTATCATTTAATTTATTACAACTTAATGTGATGCTATCATGTATGAAAAATATGGTAGCATAGACAAGGCAGTGGACTATTTGAAAAAAAGCTTCAAAGAAATGTGGTCTCATAGAATTCAATGACAAACAAATGCAATTGACAATTGCTCATAGTTTTTAGTTTTGCAATGTGATGTAATTGCATAACTGCTTAGGTTGACTTTGTAAGAACTATATTGTAATTGAAAATTTTTCATCTATGAACATCTAATTGTTAGTTATGCAATGTGAATTAATGATTTGAGTTTGAAAGATGTGTAATTCAATGTAATCAGTGATATAAATATAAACTACATAATATAACCTTTCAGTTTTAAGCTATTGTACATTGACATTTAACCATTGCTCAAGATAAAATTTTCAAAGAGTTTAATCATGCACATGAGGAACAAATTAAATTTTGATTGTCAACTTCTATATATCAAATTATCCAATAATCAAGTGTATGTCCATATACAAAAATGGCATCGACGCCAACTCAAACAAAGTTTTACAAAATGTGGCATATGCCATCTCAATATGTATTCAAAATTTACATGCCAAAATGTCTATCTCATCCTAAACTATTGGTGGATCATCAAAATGGAGCCTCTTTGAAGCACTCATTGGCTCTAAAGGTAGCTACACAAGAAAAATTCAAACCACAATTGAGATTAGTTATACTATATAATTTAAAATCAAATAATTAACATCAAAATCAATATACATTGAATTTTAATTGAACTCTAAAATTGAAATCTTGATTACCTGAAATATATGTCTCTTCAAAGGGTCAGGAGTCCTAGAATATACCAAATCAACTTTTGAAATGCCAATCTATATATGTGAACAAAAACATAAAATTGATCCAAGTTAGCATATGATTATTGGTAATAAGAACTTATTTACCAAACACAAAATAAAATAAGCACATGTACCTCTTTAGGTTGATCTTTTTCTTTATCTCCTTTAGGTGTTTCGACACCTCCTCTTTGAGGTGTTTCAACACCTACTCTTTGAAGTGTTCCAATAACTACTCCTTTAGGCGGTGTGTCCCTTGTCAACATATCTGTAAAGCTAAAAATTGCCTGTAAATAAAATTGACAAGTACATATGAAACTACCAATCTATGTCGACGTATGTATAATCAATATAAGATCTTAAAAATATTAATTCAATCCAATTTGAGTTCAATTACCTTCCCCTTATCTATATTTGTGCATCCATAGTCTGGACGAGGCTACACCTCACTCACACTGGGTATTTCCTACAGGAGGAAAACAAGATAAACATATAAGTTATTATATAATTTCATTAATGACAATTCAAATGACAAGAAAGTATATAATATAAAATGTAAACAAGTGAGTGCAAAAATATATACTGTGTGTGTGTCCAAGCCAAATGAAATGGCCCTAAGGGTGCTATCAATCACCCGTGTGAGCTCCTCCTCAGACATCAACTATTAAATAGACCATGTAAATAAATATTAGTACTTGATACTATCTCTTATTAATATTCATTTAAAAACAAATGCAGGTTATGAAATTACAACTTAAATCTTACCTGTTTCACTATTCCAGCATCTCCCTCTCTACCAGGAGAGGACTCTGTAGGGTGTGCTCCACTCCCCTATGACTGATCTATAATATCCACATCATGGAGGTCATAATTAGAAGTGTCCAAGGGATGCTCAGCGGGCTATACAAGAGGACCCAACCATATCTGGCGGCACATAGTGCAAGTATGTGGCACACAAATATGTGGACCTAAGGAGGATGATACAACAACACTCGAGCTTTTTCCAACGTAACCAAAATGTGGCTGAGCTACTATAGAAGCATGCGAAACCAAATGACCACTCAAAGAGTGAATAGCCTGAATAGTCTATGTGGATGCATCCTGGATAATCTTTGGATCATATATTGGAGGTGGCGGAGGAAGGGGAGGAAGGGGAACATTTGGGCGCAGGACTACTCTAACTACCCTTGGTCTATCCTGGGGCATACCTCCATCGACGCCCTAGAAGGGTTTAATATCAAATTAATTGACATGATGCCCTAACACAAACTCAACATATATTTTTTTAACAAAGTAAAATGGTATGTCAGAATTATTGTTCGGTGGTTTATCAAAAACCATACACCAATGATCCCAAAAGTTAGCTACAATGTCCCTATGCATGCACCATTTTATGGAAAGTTTTTTTTATTAACATTCACTGGCAAACCGGTGCGAGGGTCAATGAATAAAGAGGCTATTTGCGCTTTGGTTATTTGGAGATCTTTCACATCATCGTAAGACAATCCACATCGATAATATTCTCTCATGTCTTCTCGCCACAAATAAAAGGAATTATGTTGGGTGGAGAGGGTTTCTATATTTTTAATTATTTCCTTCAATGTGTTTGTCATATCTCTCAATTGAGGCATTGTCTGATAAATTTCACAAATGCCCCTCAATTGCCCCAATTTTTCACCAATTAAGTCTTCAATTGGTGGCTGCGGAGGTGGTGGAGCATTTGGCTATGGAGGTGGTGGAGAATTTGGCATTTGTGGATTTACATTCGCAGCCATAATACCTAATTAAAGTTAAAAACTAATTAAACTAATTGAAATTACACAATATAAATGAAATTATTGTAAAAAAACCCTAATTTTTAATAAAAATCCAAAAAAAAACCATACTTTTTCACAAAAATCAATAAAAAACTCTTATTTTTGATAAAAATACATCAACAACACTAATTTTTAATGAAGATCCATTTCAAAACATTAAGTTTTAATAAAAAATCAATGTAAACTCTAGTTTTTTAAAAAAATCAATAGAAAACCGTATTTTTGAATTTTTTTAATAAAACCTACTTAAACTTAAGAGAATCTATTGAAAAATTGATTACAAGATTGAAAAAACCAAATACATACCTTTCAAATCGGATATCGGATCAAAGCGGATATCGGATTTGGGTTTTTCCTTTTGCGCCCGCATCAAACTCTGAGAAATGAAGTTAAAGAGTCGGTTGTTTTTTTATATACAGTTTCCAAAAATCGGATACTCGATTTGGATCGGATATCCCACTTGTGGAAACTAGCTTTGGTTTTTGGTTCGGGTAGAAGTACTGACACCCGAACCTAGAAAAGTCAACTCGGCCATTTCCGCGTTTTTGAGCCGATTCAAAACGTGATTTTTTCTCATTGCAACTTTTTGGCCCATCATGATCCTGCACATACCCATTACGATCTGAATTCCTTGCATCATCCCCAAATGGAAGGAAAAAAGAGAAAAATAAAAAGGAAAGGGTTCCTTTTGGGTCAACATGAAGGAGACATTGCAGTCTCAATGCCTTGCATCATCCCCAAAAGGAAGGCAACAAAAAGAATAAAAAGAGGAATGAATGCATGACATATAGAAGAAGCAAGAGACACATATAAGAAGGTCACAAAGAGTGAGGAAACATCAAACAGAACAATACGGGGAACACATGACACGTAAACAAACACATCACTAGTAAAGCAAGTGTAAGTCAACTGTTAAGCAAGTCATTCGCCTCCCAATCTCAGTAGGTATAAGAGGGAGGTGAGCAAGGAAGCTAAGGGAAAAGGAAAAATGTGTTACTAGGACAAGGCTAACAACTTCTTTCCCCAACTCAGTGCAAGGTGAGAATAAGCCGAGATAGGTAATGGGAAAGATCATGTAATAGTGAGAAGGGAATGTTCTACAACTATCACATGGTAAGGTGTATGGGAGTAGTTTATGGTTTGAGGGGAAAAAAATTATCACCAATGTAGTGATACTTACTCAATATCTCTCGTAAATGACAACATTCATCACTTCTATGACCTAGAACACGATGGTAAGCACAATGTGGTACATTAGCATCTTTAGGATAAATCACCAACCGATTGTCAGGAGGCAATGTAATGAGTCCTTTGTTTAGGATTATTTGTAATTTCCTCTCACATTCAGGAGGTGGACGAAGAGGAAGTTTGAGTTTCTATAATTTGTATGGCCTCTTATGTCTACTAGACTCTCCAACTTCAAAAGACGAGACTATGGAAGGAGGGCTTGAGATGATCTTAGGATTGTATGTTTTGTTATTAGGAGATGGGGAACGTTCTTTAGGAAGGAGAGTTCATCCAAGTTGGGAGGGGAATCGAAGATCGTCATGCCATCATCACGAATCCTAAGAAATTCTCTAGGAGGCCTACGGTCATGAGGAGGACCTTGATAGCCTATGCCCATTGTATGTTCATCAGGTGACAATTGTTCATTAAATCTATGTATTTCATGTTCGTTTGTTGTGTCACCACCCTATTTTCTTAGAATGGTAAACCCTTATCCATAGGTTTGTTGAAGATTAATTGGAGGATGGGTTACTTGGTTATTGTAATATGGTTGAGTAATGGTAGTGTGGGATGAACTAGGTTCACCTTGTATAGGGAACTTAAGTTCATTGCTTGTTTCAAGATGGAGGTAAGCAAGTGTCTTTAGGGGTGACATGTGAGGCAGCTCGGGTTGTTTCATAGATGGGTAGAAAGAAGAATTTACTTCAAGACTATCAAGGCATTCACTGAGGAACTGATTCATGCTAGCATAATCATCCCCAATGATGTCAACTTCGGTAGGACATGCATTTGGAGTTGATTAAGCAGGAGTAGGTTCAAGGTCATCAGGATTAGTGGAAAAGGTGCAACTTGACATATCCATTGGGGATTTGAGGGACATCCAATTTTTTTTGAAAGATAGGGCCATAATGAAAGGAAACAAGTGACAATAAATTGGCTAAAATAGGGAATCTGGAAATGAAAACAAAAATGCAATGACATAAAATAGAGGTGAGAAAATTTATTTGCAAATTTCAAAAAAGACTACCAGAAATATGCAAGAGGACTAGGTCACCCAGTGTGGTGACTTAGTCCAAATAGCGATCTTTTTGACAATTTTTTAAAGTGTTGAATGCTTATTCTAATTTTTATACTTTTCTAGTGAAGGTACAGAATGAAAATGCAGAGTTTTTTGTACTTTTTTCAATGAGAATGAAATGCAAAGTGCAAGCTAACATGAATATTTCACTAATGCAATTTTTTGTGAACCCTAGGATGCAAAATCCTAATGCAATACAAGATTTTTCTTAAGATGAAATGAAAGAATCAGAAGATTAACAAGTGGTCTACGGTTGGTTTCACCAAAATGAACCACCAAAAAGATTATATGGACAAAGAAGGGAAAGAGGATTCCCCCAATTAGGTCCCTAGGGTTTCTCACCTAGGAGCTCTTGATTGAGAAATGACTCTCTTTTCGCTTAATGTTATGTTTTTTGGTGATTGCATTCAAAGGGCATGGACTTAATAGGGTTGTGTTGTGTGTGATGAAGTGTGGCTAAATGCTAAAATTGTAATGAAATTAAGCTAACTATGGAATGTAAACAAAATAAAATGTAAACTATATGCAACTAAACTAAATGACCTAAATGTATGCAATCTGAAAAGAAATTGGAAAATATAGAGATAGTAAACCTAGGAATGAAAAGTGGCATAATAGGAGCTCTGGAATGTTCTGGAATCTTCTATAAATCTACACAAAGACACTTATGCCAAAATGGGTGACCTAGTCCTTCTCTCGAGAAAATCTATCGAAGTGGGTTTTTGTTAAAAGGGTATCCAAAAATATCAAAACCCTTTTTCAGTCCTGGTACAGGGACAAGGTCACCAATGATGGTGACCTAGTCCTCCTGGTACTTTTAGGAGTTTCAAGGTTTGAATCTGTGGGCCACCACTTGCACTTCCCTTTTTAACAAATACCCATGTCCAAATCTTCAGAAAATGACCTACAAGTTGTCATTTTGCTCCTCCTAGGGTTTGATGACTTGAGTTGACCTAGATGGAATGAGGGTACCCTTTTCAACACTTTAATCCTTTCCAAATTTTCATACAAGCTGCAAAGCACACATGCAAAGACAAATAAAATGTTAGGGTTAGAGATTAGGGGTTTGCCTTAGTCAAACCCCATTGATGGTAATCAAACCCAAATGAGATGAAATAGAAGGAAGAGATGATTGAATGACAAAGAAAATACAAACACTCACCAAATCCTTTGTTGCCGAAGCCTGCAACATGCAAGAACCAACTCCAATGGAGGTTGCTTGAAGTGCCTTGTGCTTGAATGCTTGCTTGAGAAGCGTGAGTGCAAGAGTGCTTGTGAAGATGAAAAAAATGATCTTAGGGGGGGGGGAATGAAGGTGAAAACCCTTATTTATACAAGATATGCCCTAATTTCTCAAAAATAGCACATGATAGGCCAGCCTTAGGGTTTTGGGGGCAAATTCCTACTAGGTTTTTGTTTTAATTTTGAATTTTATGCCAAAAGGAACTAGGTCACCCAAGGTGGCGACCTAGTCCACTTGGACAAATTCAAGTGGTGGTCAAAAATAAAAAGGTGTTTAATGATTTTTATTAGACTTGTCTCCCAAAACACACTTAAGTCAGGCCTAAAAGTACATTAAGGGATCAATTTATCATTAAAAAGGGTTGAATTAGTGATGATAAGCCTAGGAAAGTGTGAAAATGAATTACAACTCTTTACAACACTTTGGCACAAGGCTTGGAAAGGGGTAAAAAGAGGTTATTTAGGTTAATTATGTTGAAAGGGTCTTAGAAAAGTGGGAAGATGGGTTGCAAAATTTCACAACACCTTTGTAAAACATCATTCAGTTTATTGTTGATTTGCAAGCATTCAAGCCTAATGTGAATGTGTTGAACACATTAGAACATCAGATCAAAGCAAAACAAGGCCAAAATCCAAGGGAAAAGGCCCAAATGAGTGAAAAAGTGTCAAGGCTACACTTTTTGGCGACGCAATACCCTGTTGCAAATGGAATCAAAGTCCCATGTAGTTCTCCTAACCATAATTTCTCAAGGAACATACTCATATTTTCCCATACCCAATGTTTTATAACTACCCAAGTAATTTAATACTTAGGAGAGTGAAATAGAATGAACATTCTAGAAAAATCATATAAGGGTTCAAGACCAAAACATATAAAAACAACCATTTACCAATACCCATTCTAAAATAAGGCCATAACTCATAGATTTTCATTAAATTTACTATTGCATATCCCATTAGATAATAATTCCTATTGGTAGGTAGGGGAACCAAATTGAATTCATACTATAGAAAACTCATAATAAAAAACTTCCACCCAAGGACACCAAGGTCTCAAATTAAACCACAAAACATTAATATTCATAATTCAATTGGAGCATCCTAAAATTATTTAGAGACCATTGAAGCTAAGTTAAATACTCATCAACCAAAACTTCTACTTGGCTTCACAGACATATTGTGACTATTAGGATTAATGGGGGGGGGTACTTGGATCTCTACAATGCCTTCAATCTCCCCACTAAGTATAAAAATGTTATGTTTATTAACACCAATATGTGTGATATTTATTTATCATCATATACTAATGCTAATAAGACATAGGGTTGAATACATATACATTTGACTCAACCAATCCTAATTCCTGCTTATATATAATTTATCAAATAAAAGTTAAGCTAACTATCACCAAACTCATACCAACATGCACTACCATTTTTACAATCAAAACATACACAGAAATATACATAACATCATAATCAACATAGCATAAGTCAAAACATATCTAAACATAGAGCATAAGTAGTCAAAATATCTATTTAATATAATAATAATGCAAATCCTTGAATTTGTCTATGAATATTTTTTATTATAACATGATTCAATTATAACAATGTCATAATCATGCTAGATTATTACACTATTTGGAAGACTCTTAATATCAATATAACCTTACTTTTAGCATGAACAATTTTCTAGTTCAGCCCAAGATATTAGAAAAAATAAATCTATTGGATCATCATATGATGATGAACACTTCCATTTGCTAATAATAACATTCTTAACCTTTTGATTTCATTTACCCTAGAGCTTAACCTAGTATTCATTTACTAAATCAACCCATTAAAATAAATTTACATAATTAATTTATAATATTATAAATATATAATTAACACCATCATTTTTTATCAATAGATATTTACGATAATATCTCAGAGTGTTGGCTTGATAAGCTTCTCCAACATTTGAAACATACTACTTCAAATAATGTAAATGAATTTGTATCCATATTTGATGTTACTGGTTGCAAAAGAGAGTTAAACTCTTTTGTTGATTCATTGCATTTGAGTTGTGAGGGTTTCAAGATGAAAGATGCATGGAGAGTCTTTCGTAACACAAAATATTGGCATAGAAGCTATCCTCGTATGATGAAGTTATGGCAAGTTGTGCTTACTATTCCTGCAAGTACTATTGATTGTGAAAGAGGATTTCCAAAACAAAACATCATCAAAGATGTTAGAAAGTCAAAGTTGGGTTTGGATACATTGGATGCATTAATGAGAGTGTCTTTAAATGGACCTCAAGAAAATGATGTAAATTGGAATAAAGTATATCAAATATGGAAGAATACAAAGTTGAGAAGAGTTCTTGACCTTTGATAACATTTATTTTTGTTTATTTTCTATGTCATGCTTCATTAATTTTTGCATCTCAATTTAAGAATAATAAAAGATAATAGTTCATTTCTTTCAAGAAGTTGTCTTTTGTGTTTAAATATATGCAAATTATATAATGAAGGTTTATATCAAATTACTATATTTTTTATTTTTTATTGGCATTTTTAAGAGTTATGATTCCTCTAAAAAAATACTTAATTAATTTATATGATACATAATATTTTAAAAATAATCAAATTACTTGTGTTACACTAAAAATAGAAATTCATAAAAAAAATCATATTTAATATGTTTGATTAATAAAATCAATAATGTTTTAATATAAAAGATTTTATATAAAATAATATAAATTAAATATTTTTTTGATAGTTAATTTTTTTCATAAAATGTAAAGTGACAGGCATTTAAATGAACAAACTGTCACAAAATTTCCATATGACATGCAGGGTGGCCGTCAAATTCTAGGCCTGGGGTGGACCTCTTATTTATACAACCATGGGAGTCTTCATGGAATTGCAATAGAAGAGACTATGAACTTTCAAAATGATAACTAGCACTTGCATCTAAAGGAGATGCAAGGATTACACCAATAAAAAAGACTATATGTATGTTAATATGTTAGAGAGTACATATTTGTACATGAGTTCATATGGATGTCATGTGCTGAAAATTCTTGCATGTGGCTGGATTAAACAATTAATAATAAGTGCTAAATAATGAAATTTGGAATGAAATAAACTTAGACAAATCTAGATTTGTTTTCCTAAAGAAATTACTTATTATCTGGTTTTGAAATATTTGTATGTAGATTTAAAACATAAAGCAATGCAAATGATAAAAGAAAGTTGTCATCAAATTGGCAAAAAAATACTGCAAATAAAAATAGAATGTTCCCATCGAGTTGAAAAATCAATATTCATTTGGCTTTTGTGTGATAAGTGATATTTTGGAGGATTTATTTGATATTTGACTTACTATATTTTTATAAAACCATAAATATGACACTTAAAATTATTATTAAACTGTAAAAATTTATTGTAGGTATATATATATATATATATATATATATATATAATGTTTATGAAAAATATAATATGCCAAAGTCTCAAGAATACTCTGCATACACAAATCGGAAGGGTGCAAATGATTTTATTTTTTGCATATCAAAATATGTTGAACAAATTCAAATAGAAGAGATGTTGAAAAGTCCTTTTTTTCACTAATGGTTGATGAAAGTATTGATAGAAGTTTAGAGTAGCACCTTGTTGTTTATGCAAGATATTTAACTTCAGAGGGTCATGGGGAACCTATTTCCATGTTTATGAAGATCATGAATGTTCCAAATGGAAAAGGGAAAACTATATATGATACCATCAATCAGTTGATAAATGATAGAGGGATTTCATTAACAAAACTAATAGTTGTCTCAACAGATGGAGCTTCTGCAATGGTTGGGTGTGAAAATGGATTTGTTTCTCTTTTGAAAAAAAAAAATTCAAATCTTATTTCAGTACATTACATAGCTCATCGTGAATCATTAGCAGTAGTAGATGCTTCTAAAAGGATACCTGAGTTACTATTTGTTGACAAAATAGCAAATAAAGTGCATTCATGGGTCCAGAGTTATGCAAATTGATGTTCTAAATGTTTTGCAAATCCACACAATCAGATGGTTATCTAGAGGAGAAGTCATAATAAGGCTTGTGAAGCTTATGCCAGCTATCTTAACTTTGTGGAAAAAAGATAAAAGGTGTTCATCATTGTATGAAAAGACAAGGATTTATTCTATTCAGTTAGGTTTGCACATGCTTGCTGATGTTTTAGGTGAACTAAATTAATTGAATAAAATATTTCAAGAAGAAAATGTAGACATCATAGTCATTGGTTTGGCTCTTGATGAAGCAATAGGAAATTTATATAGATGGTTTTTGAGAAAAGGTACATTTGCAGAAGGTACAACTTATTTTTCCAAATTCTTGATTGATTCTCAATTTGGATGTATTGAAGTCAAAGAAGAAGGTGTTGTCATTGATAAAAATGAACTAAAATATATACCTATTCCAATTGAGGGATTTGAGTATGGTGATGCAGGGAAGCATATCATGAAACCATGTGTTGAAGGAACACAACAAAGTTGTCAACATCTTGCAGAAGGTTATATTCAATCTCTTGTTGATTGTTTGAATGAAATATTTCCAGATCTTCCTCTTTTTAATGCAACAAAACTCTTCAGTCCTTCTTATTATCCATTAGATCGTCAAACTCGAGATAATATCTTAGAGCATTAGCTTGATAAGCTTCTCCAACATTTGCAACAGACTACTTCAAATAGTTGCAAAAGAGAGTTAAACTCTTTTGTTGATTCATTGCATTTGAGTTGTGAGGGTTTCAAGATGAAAGATGCATGGAGAGTCTTTCGTAACACAAAATATTGGCATAAAAGCTATCCTCATATGATGAAGTTATGGCAAGCTATGCTTACTATTCCTACAAGTACTATTGATTGTGAAAGAGGATTTTCAAAACAAAACATCATCAAAGATGTTAGAAATTCAAAGTTTGGTTTGGATACATTGGATGCATTAATGAGAGTGTCTTTAAATGGACCTCAAGAAAATGATGTAAATTGGAATAAAGTATATCAAATATGGAAGAATACAAAGTCGAGAAGAGTTCTTGACCTTTGATAACATTTATTTTTGTTTATTTTCTATGTAATGCTTCATTAATTTTTGCATCTCAATTTAAGAATAATAAAAGAGAATAGTTCATTTCTTTCAAAAAATTATCTTTTGTGTTTAAATATATGCAAATTATATAATGAAGGTTTATATCAAAGTACTATATTTTTTATTTTTTATTGATATTTTTAAGAGTTATGATTCCTCTAAAAAAATACATAATTAATTTATATGATACATAATATTTTAAAAATAATCAAATTACTTGTGGTACACTAAAAATAGAAATTTATAAAAAAAATCATATTTAATATGTATGATTAATAAAATCAATAATATTTTTTACCATCACAAAATTTCCATATTTTTTACCATCAAATTCCAGGCTTGTTTCCGACGATTTAATAGTGATTTGTAGGCCTGAGATTTGTTTCAGACTCAAATCTCACACTGTATGTAAGTGTAAGGTCCCGTGGATGGGGGCTTCCTAAAAAATTGGTGGTCCCATGAATTTAATAGTGCAATTTAGCTTAAAATTTTGAACTCCAAAATTTAAGGAATGAATTGGAATATTTTGATGAAAATTAATTAATAAATAGACATTCTCTCATTTTTAGTTTTTGATAAGAATTTAAAATTTTAGGTGATACACAAGTGGCAAAAAAAAACCCTATGGGAAAATTTTAGCCCCACCTTAATTTTACCTATTAATTTGCAGTCCTAAAAGATAGGGGCTGCTATTTTTCAAGAAAAGATTCCAATTAATCCTGTAAGACCCTTGCTCCATGAAAATAGATCCTGGAACTCCTCCATAAGACCCCACTCTAACCTATTGACTTAAAAAATAAGAAAAAAAAGAAATAACAGATGTGGTAAGGGCAGGATCTTTGACTAATGCCAGATCGATTAGTGTGGCGCATATCGGGCATGAGATGGAGATGGGTTGTGCTTACCTAATAATAGTTCATTCTATTAGCTCGGAGCTACTCTCAGGGTGGTGGCCCCTACCATAGATAGGATCCAATCCAGAGAGCTGGAATGCATTCTATAGAGCTAGGTAGTGCAGCTCAGAGTGTGTGTACACAGTTCTGTAAATTATTTCTGACAGGAAATTTAGACGATAGGGTAGTTAGTACTGCACTTTACTCCATGAGTTTAGTTGAAGTGATGGTTTTTATCAACAAATTTTATGAGTAATAATTTATAAAAATGTTATTTAAAAAGTAAAATAGGTGAAATATTATGATATAATAAGATGATAAGTAGGAGGTATTTTCCACAGCATGTCAAATTATGATATTGTCATCAGGATTCAACCGTGTAGTTTTACGAATCAAACTCATTGACTCATGTTTCATGAGTAGTGATTCACAAAAACCCATCTCTCATGATAATGAATGGTCTACTTAGCACTCATTGACCCGTGTTTCATGAGTAGTGGTTCACAAGAACCCATCTCATGATAATGAATGGTCCACTTAGCACTCATTGCATCTATGTGATGCTCATACAGGTGAAGCACTGCGCCTTCCCAGGAGGTCACCCATCCCAGTACTACTCCAGCTCAAGTGTGCTTAACCATGGAGTTTCCCCAAGGTTAAACCCACTTAGCTTGCAACCCATTTGTAAAACCTTCAATAAACCTTATGAACCATTAATTATAGAGCCCCTTTAGCCCATTTTTAAAACTACATAGTTGAATCCTGATAGCAATATCATAATATAATAAGATGTCATTTTTTATTTTTATATATTTATGTTTTAGATTTTAATCTAATTTCTAAATTTTGTTTTAGGTTTGCAATCTTCATATGTTGGGTGATAAAGCAATAGATGGCTGGCAACTGGTGAGAGCCTCTGAAATGGGTCACATGCTTAGATCAATCTTAGCTCGATCCAAAAAAAATCTTGTTGTGAATATACCAAAGTTGCTCAACCTCTATGCAACCAACATTTTCGGTCAAATTATCCTAAGTAAGCGAGTCTTTGAAAGAGAAGGAGATGAAGCTAATGAATTCAAGGACATGGTAGTTGAGCTCATGACTACTGCAGGTTATTTCAACATTGGTGATTTTATACCCTCAATTGCATGGATGGACTTCCAAGGAATACAATGAGGAATGAAAAAGTTGCACAATCGATTTGATGCGATGTTGACTAAGATGATTGCAGAACACCAGAGCACAGCTAAGAGTCAAAAAACTCCTGAATTTTTAGACATTCTTATGTCTCAACGTGACAACTATGATGGTGAGGGAGGAAAGTTATCTGATGTTCACATCAAGAGTTTCCTTCTGGTACATATTCATTATTTAATTTCTTGATAATCTATATATTACTTAAGGGTATGTGCAGGATTATGATGGGCCAAAAAGTGGCGATATGTAAGTGATATGATGGCCCATGTGGTTGACGATTTTTTTTTTACCCAAAATTGATGAAACGAAAAGGGTTTTTAAAGGATATTCTCAACTTTCTACCAATATAAATTATGCTTTACTTTGAATTTAATAAATTATTATTATTCATTTTCTATTTGAATTATGACTAAAGTCTTGATTGATAGGATGATTGAAAAACATCTATAGCTTTCAAATGGTATTACATTTTTTGAATCCGAAGTATGTGTCACATTCTATGCTTCGCATAATATAGGATTTAAAAAAAATAATTAAATTTCATGAAGTTTTGAGCAAGTTATGGTGGTCAGACATACGATTTTTTATATTTTTTAAAATTTGTAATAAAAAATTCATAATTAATTATTTACTTGGAAAAAATATGCAAAAAAATATGCATCACATCGGACATGAGTCCTCTACTTATATCTAAAATATTATAAAAAATATTGTAATTTTATTGTGGTTAGGGTGGTCAGACAGACACACACTTCTTATTATTTCCCTGAAATTTAAGAACTACTCCGTTGAAATTTCAAATTTTCATCAAATAGATTTTATTTAAAAAAAAATAAACCTAGTATTTTAGAAACTACATTCAATTTTCTACATATTATATTCTTACATGTTTTTAAAATAATATAGATAACTTATTCAAATTTTTATGTCAAGTTGCCTAACTCTGATTTTTTGAATTTTTATTGCCACTTAAGGACCTATTTTTTCCATGATGATCCTACACATACCCTTAAGATAAGTATAATTGAGATGATAAAGACAATATCTATATCTACAAGAAAAAGTTAATAAGTTTTATCATATTGACTTCAAACAACTATCTTAAGTATAAGGCATGGTGTAGTATTTTATTTTCAATATTTAAGGTAGAGAAAATTAAGTGACATTTTTTTTGGTTGTGTATTTTGTAGAATTTAATCACTGTAGGAACCGATACTTCGAGTAGTTTGATTGAATGGACTCTTGCAGAACTCATTAAAAATCCTAAGCTCATTCAACGTGCACATGCTGAAATCGACAAAGTGATTGGTCGTGATAGGCGTCTTAAAGAATCAGACATCCCAAATATCCCCTACTTGGTGGCTATTTGCAAGGAAGGATTTTCCAAGCACCCCTCCACTCCACTTAGCCTACCACGTGTTTCTATAGAACCTTGTGAAGTAGGAGGCTACTACATACCAAAGAACACTCGTCTCATGGTCAACATCTGGGGCATTGGAAGAGACCCTGAAATATGGGACAAACCCCTTGAATTCAATCCACAAAGGTTTGTAGGATCTAATATTGATCCATGTGGTAATGACTTCAAACTCATACCATTTGGTGCAGGTAGGCGCATATGTGCTAGCACCAGGATGGGGATTACCATGGTGGAGTATACTTTAGGATCATTGATCCATGCCTTCAATTGGGAAATGCCACCAAATAATGAGATCCTAAACATGGAGGAGGCTTTTGGATTAGCACTACAAAAGAAGGAGCCCTTAGTGACTACGGCTACCCCTCGCTTTGTCATCCACTTATATTAGATAAAGATGAGAATCTTCTAGTTGAATGTTTTGGTGATAATATCCTAAGGTTTAGGATATGCCAATAAAAGTTCTATGTTTTCTTATTATTAATAATAATGGTAGTCCTTGGGGTGAGGGGCCTAGCTCGAATGGCTAAAGCATCCTATTGCAAGCAAAAGGTCATGAGGTCCAGTCTCCCTCCTCATCCCTGTGGTACCAAAGGGCATGTAATGCTAGCATCATCGGTCATGTGAAATTATTTTACCAAGCCCACTATAGTTTATAGGGGGTGCTACTTGATTCTTGTAGTCTAAAAAGAAAAAAATAGTAATGGTAGTCCTTAAATTAAGATCAAGTTATTGAGTAATGTATCTTTTATTTATATGTCTATAATTGTGATGAGAAGTATTCTACAATGATACTGAACACCCTTATACCATGAGTGTGTAAACTTATATTTTTTAAGTACATGAAGTTAACATATTGTTAAAAAAAAAATGCAGTTAAAAGTATCAAATATTAAAATAATAATAATAAAACATAGTTGACATCATAAAACATAATGCAAATTATATATACACATAAAATAAATCTAAAAAGTAAAAGTGAAATAAAATAAAATAAATGAGTGTAAAGAAGTAATAATAAGTGGTTTAATCAAGAAACGTAATATCACCTTTACCAATTATACTCAACCAAATAAACTACAACCTTTTGATCAAAAGCTTCATTTTAATGATAAGAAAATTAATTTACATTTTTACTTCTCCACACTAAAATAGTTTTATATTTTTTACATTACCAAATATTGCCCAATACTTTTACCATAAATTGATATGTTTAAACAAGCAAAAGGAATCGTGGACTTATAAATTTTCTTAAGCAAAGGAAAAAAAATTTCAATGGTACAACAACAAATGAAATCACCTCTCTCTATATATTTTATCATTCACTAAAATATCTCCCTCCATCTCTCCTATTCTCTCTCTCTTTCTATCTCCCTAGATCACCATAATATTTGTTTAAAAGGAAAACCAAAGAATATTAAACCCATCCTATGCAAGGTATTTTTCTACCATTGGAACACCTCTTCTGTAAATGTATAGTCATTCTCTTTGAAAATTTCTTTTTTCCATTGCTAAAGAGCAGACCACAACTAATGTTTTCATTCCAAACTTGAGAGCCATGAGAGGCCCATATTTGTGGGAAAGAGTAGAGAGACATTTATAAAGGTTGGGTTACAACAAATGAAGGTCACCTAACAAGGGTAGTGAAAATGGCCTTGGATGAAGCCTCACACTCCTTTTTACAATAAATACTACTATAATAAGAGACAAGGCACTTGTAGCACAATAATAAATGATATGATTGTTTCTCATGTCAATTTTCTTTTACAACACAACAAATTGATCCTAAAGCCTTCCAATAACTACTATAATGTGTATGCTTTCTAAATTCAATGCTACAAAAAAGAGATAGTTGGTCAAGTTGTAAAAAGTTACACGCAATATTTTATTTACAATGAGACATGCATTGAGTGCGTAATTTTTTACAAGAATTTGATATATGATCCTATTTTAATTTATTTTAAATGATTTTTTTTTAAGATTATTTAATTATCATTTTAAATTAAATTAATAGGTGAAGAATCAATTCATATTATTTTTATAGTTGTAAAATTTGAACCTTGATTTTTAAAAAATTTAAAATTTGTCCACTTTTTTCCCAATTCTTGTGAATTGATTTGATGTATGAGCATAAGTTCTAGGAGACAACTTTTTCTCTAGATAGTTGGTAGACCTTTTATATTTAAATTGAAATTTTATAGAGATGATCTACAATCTAGTTATCAACGCACTAGTAAATTATGCCATACTTTGACCAAATTTCAAGGCAAACTCAACTTTATATAGCTTCAAAATTACAATTTAATACTTTTTACTTGTAATTCTTTAAAAGTTTAATAATTTGGTGTTTAAATGTGGTTTTGAGTCAAAATTCACTCACGACTACTCTAGTTATGCATGAGTTACATATTAATTTTTAGGTTCATATGTGGTTAAGTGCAAAAATTAATATAATTAATATTTTTTTATTTTTAACAATTTTGATTGATAAGTAGGAGGTTTCTATAATGAGCTAAAGGGGCTCTATAATGAATGGTTCATAAGGCATAACACTTGCTAAAGGTTTTGCAAATGGGGTAGCGAGCTAAGTGGGCTTAACCTTTGGGGAAACTTCGTCGTTAAGCGCGCTTGAGCTAGAGCAGTACTGGGATGGGTGACCTCCCGGGATGGACCAATGCTTCACCTCTGTGAGAATCACCTAGATGCAATGAGTGCTAAGTGGACTATTCATTATCATGAGAGATGGGTTCTTGTGAACCACTACTCATGAATCATGGGTCAATGAGTTTGACTTGAAAACTACACGGTTGAATCCCGATAGCAATATAATAATTTCGATTATTTTAGACAACTTTTAGTTCGATTGCTTTTTGGTGAATCTTAATTATACTATATAGTAGGTGATTAGCAGATATTATTTTTAAGGAAAAATCTTATGTATTTTTTGTTAAATTGTTGAAAAATAATATAATGATATCGACATTTTTATTGTTAAAAAATTATTGTTAGATTTGTTCTTGCATTTTTGGAATCATCATGATCTAAAACAAATTTGTGTGGATTTGTGAGCTATATTGTTATTGTTATAAATTAGTATATTAGGATACTAACCATTATAAATAAAATATAAAATAAATAAAATGAGAATCATACAAGCATAGATTTTATCCCTACCTCTCCCTCTCTTCCTATCACTCCCTCTTTTTTTTATAGTGGGTGATTAACAGATTTTATTTTAAAGGAAGAATCTTATGTATTTTTGGTTAAGTTGTTGAAAATAATATAATGATTTTGGTGTTTTTATTGTTAAAAGATTATTATTAGATTTGTTCTTGTATTTTTGGAATCATCATGATCTAAAACACATTTGTGCGGATTTGTGAGCTATATTGTTATTGTTATAAATTAGGATACTAGGATACTAACCATTATAAATAAAATGAGAATCATACAAACATAGATTTTATCCTTACCTCTCCCTCTCTCCCTATCACTCCCTCTTTTTATATCTCTCTACTTCTCTATCATCTCTCTATTTCTCTCCCTCCCTCTCCATCCCTCTCTATCTATTTATATATATAGATCTCCCCCTCTCTATCTCTATCTCTATCTCTATCTTTATCTCTAGGTCATCCCACAATACTGGTTTACAATTTTTGGCCAAATTGGACACTAAACTGATTTTTTCTAACTAAATCTTCAATTTCAGACACCTATAATGGCTAAACCATGAGAAATTTGAAGATAATGCAAACTACTGAACTTTGGCATTTTGTTTGTAGATTCTAAATATTATTTTTTCAAAAAAATTGGAATCAGATTGCACTTCTTTTTCCATCTCCTTTGAAAACTAGCTTTTTCAGTAAACACCATTTTTAAGGAGTGACGCTCACCGTATAACACATATTTTTTTTCAATTTAGATTTGTAACTACGATATCTAGTGCTTCCAATTGGTTTCATAAATTTTTATTGAATATTTATTCCTTAATCATGTTTTGAAGTCAAACCAATTACAATTCAAACATAGGTAGACCATATAACACAATTTTTTTTGTATGTATCAAAAAAAAAAAAAAATTGTTGGATCAAGGACTTAAATATCCAATGCACTCATATTTTTCAAAAAAAAATTATAATCTTCTATTTTTCCACATGTGCAGAACAAAGAGCTTGATTTTCGGTGAAAAACCTACATTCACAAGAAATAAAAAATAAATATAATAATTAAATTAAATTTATTTAAAATTATAATTTTTGGGAAGCTTATAATAAGGAATAAATACTTACAAAAAATAAATTTTAAAATAATTCATTTGATCCCCCAAAAGGTAAATCAAAAGTGGTTTTTTATCAGCATTTTGATAGGTGTAAAGGAAACACTGTTATAGGTATGGTTTAAAACTAGCGAAGTTCTATCCAAGGGAGTTTGATCTAAGGTGGTTTGATCAAACCCTCTTCAATTGGAATCCTTAAAATGGAAATTTTTAAGGCTTAAGTCATTATATTTTTTAAAAATATGTGATTTTAGCAAAAAATAGAATCTCCTAGAAAATATAAACCAGCATTGTGGGATCAGCCCTCTATCTTTATCTCTATCTCTATCTCTATCTCTATCTCTATCTCTATCTCTATCTATCTCTATCTATATCTCTATATATATCTCTATCTCTACCTCTATCTTCATATCTCTCACTCCCTCTCACACACACTCCTTGTTTCTCCCTACCTAGATCCCTCCCTCCTATCTATTTATATACATTTATCTCCCTTTCTATCTATCTCTCCATATATCTCTATAACTTATACACACACACTTTGTTTCTCCCTCATCTCTATCTCTCTATCTTCCCCCTTTCCATCTCTCTCCCTCTCTCTATATAGCTCTCTATACTATTACTTGTCTTTGTCGCCTTCTTTCTCTCACAGTCTTGTCCCCTCTATCTCTATCTCCCTACGTATCTCTCTCTCTCTCTCTTATTCACTCCATATCTCATACTCTATATCTCTAGATCTATATATCTCTCTCTCTTTCTCTCTATTTTATCCATATCTATCTCCTCTATTTCCCTATATCTCTCTATCTCTCTATATCTATATCACCCCCTCTCTCCCTCTCTATTTATTGATCTATCTCTCCCTCTCCCCCTCTTTGTCAATCTACCATTCACTGAAATATCTCCCTTCATCTCTCCTGCTCTCTCTCTCTCTTTTTATCCAAATCTTTGTCTTCCCCTATCTCCCTATCTCTCTGTCTCTTTATATATTTCCCTAGATGTTTTTCTATCTGTCTATATCACCCTCCATCTATATCTCTCCCTCTCTCCCCCTCTTCTTCTCTCTCCATATGTCCCTATTTCTCCCTCTCTCCCCCCCCCCCTCTTCTCTCTCCCTCTACATATTTCTCTTCCTCACCCTCTTTTCTCTCCCTCAGGTACCTATATGTCTCCCTTTCTCTCCCTCTCTCTCCCTATCTCTTCCCATTTATCCCCCCTCACTCTCTTCATATCCTCCTATATATCTATTCATATATGTAGTGTATTAAAATGCATACCCTTACATTTTCACACCTGTTTAGGCCCGCCTTGCTTTATTTATGCTTCTTTATGGCTTAATTAGTCCTATTTTGCATCCACAAGCCCTATAAACTATATATTTTTCTGGAAAATCCTGACAAACATCAAAAGATAAATGATCATCTAATGTTTTTGTCTATGTTTCCTTAATTTGTTGACTAGAACTAGGACACCATCTAGGGCGTCTTTGTCCTCCATGGGTCTTGGGACCTTGATTTTGAAACCTCTCAATAACGTCCCTTTTTAAAGTTTGTGCCCCAAAAATTGAGCCTTTGGACTACGACGTCACCAAGGGCGTCTTAGTCCTCCTTGTCTTATTTTCGAGGACCAATTTCAAATTTGGGCAGGAATTTTTCCTCCTTTAATTAATGAATTCATATGTCGGCTTGTTGTGGTGTAATTTCGAGATATTAAGCATGAATTACTATAAATACAAGGTTCCTTCACTCATTTCAATCCAAGTCTCTTGTGAGAGCATTCACTATAGTCAAATTAAGTTCACAAGAGCATTCAAGATCAAGTCATCAAGCATTTGGAGCCATCATCAAGTTTCAAGCATCATGTCAAGGGTTTAGTGCATCTGTTCATGTTGTTGAGCCAAGATTGTGGATGTAGCATTGAAGATATATCTACAACCATTATTCATATCATATTCCAAGATCCAAGATCTACATTCTTCATGGTCACTACATGGTAAATTGCATATTTGCATCACAAGACATCATCCAAGGTGATATTATTCACATATTTCATGTTTCATATTTCATTTCATTCATCCCATCCTTTGGTTTAATTACCTACAAGGGGTTTGACCAAGGCAAACCCCCATTTACTAACAATCAACAAGTTTTCCCTCTCTTGTGTGTTTGTATTTGTAGATCTAGGTTGAAGTATTGAAGATCACTTGGAGTGCAAATTTTTCAAAGTTGTAAAGTTTCATTTTCAAAGTTGTCATCTTCACGGAAACTCACCTACAAGTCAAATCCAGTTGTTTCAGAACTTGAGATCCGAGGAGAAGCAATTACAGATTTGTGAGCACAAGACCACATTCACACTTTTTGGAAATTCAGAATGGAACTAAGATGGGAGTAAATGCATCTTAGTCCTCTAGGTGGAATCATTCAGCGATTCTTCAAGATTTTGTTCCGGCATTCGAAGACTCTGCATCTGCCTTGAAAAACAATAGTGGGACTAAGACGGGAGTAAAGGAATCTTAGTCCTCCAAGGTATATTTTAGTAGTTTGTTTGCATTTCCAAAATCCCCTTGGCATCTTTAGGCTTCCCAAGTACACATACCCTAACTTGGAGTCATTCATTTTCAATATTAAGAAGCTTCATTTTGCTTATTTTAAGTATTTTGCATATCATACTATGTTTTCAAACATTGTTGTTTCCAAGCATTTGCTTGGTGGTGAACCCCTTACTCTGAAAGAACACCCCCTCCTAAGTCCTCCTAATTATGTATTGACTCACCTTGAGAGATTGATAGTCAATCCTATTAGGGTTCTTAGGACATAATTGAATGATAGTTGGAGAAAGAGTGATGTTCTATGTAGAGCTCCCCTTTTTCAACTAATCATTTTGACATGGACCTGACTTTGTTTGAGCATTCTTCCTTTCTAATTTGGATTCCTTTAGAGTCCTATATCTAGATTGCATTCATTGCATTGTGCATCTAGGGTTTCTTGCATCTTGCATTAGTGAAATTGCATCTAGGGTTTCTTATCTTTGCATTAGTGAAAGTGCATATAGGTTGCATTTTTAATTTCTTGCATAATTCATCCTCATTGAAAAACTAAAAATTGCAATTTTCATCATCCTAATTGTATTTAGAAACATTCTTATTGCATTCCAAATTGAAAAAAAAAATGCATTCACTTTTGCATCCAATTTCTTGTCATTAGTTAACTTTTTTAGCCTTCATTTGCACATTTTTTTGTTTCTCAACATCATGTCCCTGGGTAGGCAACCTGGAAAAATAGTTATCAACCCAAAATTGTCTGATTTTATGCAAAAAACCCTTACTAGGACAAAAACGCCCTTGGTGGCGTCTTAGTCCCTCTCTGGTTTTTTGTTGCAGTACCTTATCTGAGTGATTTTTTATTTGTCTCAGCTTCTGAATTTTCAAATTTCATCGGGAGGGCATCTTAGTCCTTGTGGAATTTCAGATTGCAGTTTTCAGGATCTCAATCAGCATTTCTCTACTTTTGTTTGCTAGCATTGGTTACCTATTTCAGTGGGTTTACTTTATGTTTCATGCATTCTACTAAATCTATCTTAAAATTATTCCCTTCATGCATTGCTTAATTCCATTTTTCATTCACAACATTTCATTTCAAATCATCGCATAAAGTAATCAGTAAATTACCTTGGTTGAAATCTGAAAATTGCATTTCATTCTAGGCCTTTACATTGCATTTTAAGATTGCATAGATTATTGATCAAAAAATTTACTTTCAGTCTTTTCCAAATTTGCAAAGAAAAAATTAGTCACTAAGCATGTTATTCATTCATTCAATGCATTCCCTAGTTATGAGAGTCTCTTAGTGCAAGACAATGAAAATGGTGATGCTTGCTTCAAACCTACACTCCCTCTTATCTCTCTTTTTTGTGGGAATGATGTGATAGAAGATGTTGCAAGCATATACAATCATGATGATCATAATTATTCTTCTCCCGATACCTCTCCTTTTCATGACAAATGTATCTTGGTAAAAGAAGATACAATTGTTGTGAATCATGAAGATCTTGCTTGTCCTTCTCCTCATCCCCCTTGCGAAGATATTATAGCACAAAAGAATGAGATTGTAAATGATGAGGATGATAGATTTTTGTTAGATGATTAAATATTTAAGGTCTATAACAACCCTCTTTATGATAATTTCCCTACTTGCGATGAACTCATTTTAGAAGAACCAATCCTTGAATGTTAAGAACTTCTGGTTTGTAGTTCTCCTATAAACTCTACCCCTTTGGAAGATATCATGGTGCAAGAAAATGAAAACATTGACAATAGTAATTCCTTAGATGAAGATGTTGAAGTAACATTAAACTCCTCCTCACTAAGAGATAATGAAAATGAGGATAGTTCTTCTGAAGTTATACACATTAGATAACCCTTGGAGTACTCTCCTGAGCCTAAAATTATCATTTATCCGCCCTCTCAAAAACCACAAGTTCAAAACAAACCAATCCTTATCCTCGAACCACCTAAAAACAATGTTTCACAGAAATCGAGTTACAATACCATTTATCATACATATAACACTAGAAACAATCCACAATAAAGACAAACACCTTCAACATCCCTACCATTGCCTAATTCTATCTTGCCTAATGCCCCTCGTTTTCTTGTACAAAGTGGAAAGGAGTATGATCTTGTTGAACAACTTAAGAATACTCTTGCTAAGATATCTTTGTGGGACCTTATCCAAGCCTCCCCCCACTATCATAACATAATTCAAAGTTCCTTACAATAAGTTCCTATCCCTTCTAATGTGCAACTGAATGACATATCAGCCCTGATACAAGGAATAAATGCTAACATTGTTTTCCACCAAAGTGAACTCCCCCCTTTGGAAGTGCAAAAACAACATGAAGCATTCATAATAATAATAATATCTCAATACAAACACAATGGGATAAAGCGAACCCTTATTGACAATGGCTCAACCCTTAATGTGGGTAGTGTGACCCTTTTGGATAGGCTTGACATCGATAAATCAAACATTCAACCTGACTCTCTATCTATCAAAGGATTTGACAATGTAGGAAAACAACCACTTGGTGTAATCACTTTGCCTATTACAGCTGGGAAGGCCACATTAGAAACACTAATCCATGTTATTCCTCATGATCCTTCATATATAATCTCATTTTATGTAGACCATGGATTCATGCAATGAATCAGGTCCCTTCTACTCTTCATCGTAAAATGAAATACATCTACAATAATAAAGTGTACACATTGGACACTTACCCTAAGCCTTGCAGTGTCTTACAACTCAAGAAAAACAAAGACAACCCATTGAAAACATTAACACAAACCACACAAGTGGAACCCATGCAACAAAAAGACAAAGAAAAACACATTGAAGAAGTCACAAAGTTATTATCTAAGATGATTGGGGTTCCTTAGATTTCACACCAACATTCATGGGAGGCTACAAGATCACAATCAAAGACCCTCCAAAGGAAAAAGAGAAATACATAATGTCAACAAAAAATTTGGAAGACCCTTCAAAAGCATCCACCTCAACCACTTTAGCAGAAAATGAAAATTACACAACAAACTTTGATGAACTTAATCATGAACAACCAACGAATCCATATGAGATGAAGAATATTTATGGAAAAGGTTATGAAATGGTGAAACACCTTGGTTATAGGGGAAAAGGATGTGGTGCTAGAGAACAAGGTATTTGTGTCCCTATAGAGCCTCACATGCAAGAAAAGACTAGTGTTCTTGGTTATTGTCCCTCGAAAGACACAAACAAGCCTTCACTTAATATCAACACTATCACAAAATATCCTTCTAAGCCGACTTTAACAAAAGTGCATCCTGAGCTAATGGAAACAAGTGGTATTTGTCCTTTGCAAGAAATGAAACAAACAAAGAAATCCTTTGTTAACATTAATGTCATCAGCCAAAACACTTATGATTTGAATTTGTTAGATTTTAGACCCTCCAGTAAAGGAGAGAACAAAATATCACAATCTAGAGAGTCTTGTATAGGTATGACAAAAAATACTAAGCAAGAGATATCTTTGTCAAAAAATAACTCAACATCCTCTACTTTTGACCAAGAGAGTATCTTGATGAGAATCCTCCAAGATCATCTGATCTCTCTCCCACCAAGAGCATGAAATCAATTTTATTATAATAATTCATCTTGTGCATATCATAGAATTCATGGTCATGCTACTAATGAATGTAAGGCTTTGAATAACAAAATTCAACATCTTAAGGACTATGGTGATCTCTCTTGGGTTGAAGCACCTAGTTCCTCTTTTTATTTCAGCTCATCCTTGTCCTACACTAAGTGGGGGAAAGGGGTTAGATATCCTTCTCCTCTTATTTCACTTCTTGTTGTCTCTTTTGGCTAGTTGACTAGACATTTCATGAACATATAAGAGCAAGCTTGGAATGTGGGTGACGCGCCTTAAATTGGCTCACATGTGACATTTTGGGGGAAACCCTTTTTCCTATTGCATCACATGTAGCTTATCGGAAACATATGACTTGGGATAAGCTCTCATGTCTTCTTCTACTTTAAATAAATTCCTCACAACAATGGTGTTAGAAACCGCTTTAAAGTGGGGGCATACATTGACACTCATGTTTCATTGTGCAATTTTATTCCTTCCTACAATGTGTTTCTTTCTTGGTGGTGTCATTGGGTCTGATTTCCTCCAAGAGTGTGATATTTATTTGACTTGTCCTCTCTTGGAAACATTAAGCACAATGTGCCCTAAGAAGAGACCTCGTACGAACTAAGAAAAATCCCTTTGAACATCCTTCTTTATTGTTGTATTGTGTTTTGTGCCTTATTAAATTCATGGAGGTATGGATTTGATATGGCTTCCTAGGGCTCACCTAGTGAACAACTATTTTCACTAGCCCATGTGAGCATGCATTTTCTTTAGTCCTTATCATATTCATGTGGGTATGACCTTGATATGGACTTCCTGGGGCTCACCTAGTGGACAAATAGCTCCCACTAGCCCTTGTGAGTGTGTGTTTTGTTTGCATAGTGGAAAACGCGTTCCACTTGTAAACCTCTTTGAGCCTTGACCCAGTCCACTGTGTTGGATGACCAGTTGAAGCTTGATCCATGGTATTTTCTTTTTCTATTTTTTTGTTCCTTTTTCATTTTTCTTTTGCTATCCTTGATGGTTTATGCTAGAAATTTGTTAATGGATTCATATAACATCCACAAGTGTGTTCCTTTGTGCCTATGTTGGTTTTTCATAGGATCTCAACCTTGGGGGCTTAATCATCTCTCTTGATTGATTGTCATCCTATCTTACTAACATTTGTACATTTGAACCCCTCTTGATTGCGTGGTTGGATACTTTAGTGTGAGTTTGAAGCAAGTTCATCCTCTCACTAAAGTGGGGGCTAAATGTAGTGTAATAAAATGCATACCCTTGCATTTTCACACTTGTTTGGGTCTTCCTTTCTTTATTTATGCTTCTTTATGTCTTAATTGGTCCTATTTTGCATCCACAAGCCCTATAAACTATATATTTTTATGGAAAATTTCAACAAACATCAAAAGATAAATGATCATCTAATGTTTTTATCTGTGTCCCTAATTTATGGAATGGGACTAAGACGCCACCTAGGGCAGCTTTCTCCTCCATGGGTCTTAAGACCCTAATTTTGAAACCTCTCAATAAAGTCCCTTTTTGGAATCTATGCCCCAAAAATTGAGCCTCAGGACTAAGATGCCACCAAGGGCATCTAAGTCCTCCTTGGCTTATTTTCGAGGTCTAATTTCAAATTTGGGCAGAAATTTTGCATCCTTTAATTAATGATTTCATATGCCAGCTTGTCGTGGTGTAATTTTAAGATATCAAACATGAATTAGTATAAATACAAGGTTCCTTCACTCATTTCAATCCAAGTCTCTTGTGAGAGAATTCAATATAGTCAAATTAAGTTCACAAGAGCATTCAAGATCAAGTCATCATGCATTTGGAGTCATCATCAAGTTTGAAGTATCATGTCAAGGGTTTAGTGCATCCATTCATGTTGTTGAGCCATGATTGTGGATGTAGCATTTAGGATATATCTACAACCATTGTTCATATCATATTCTTGTATATGTGCGAATTTTCACCCCTAACGCAAATTCCCCTTTACCCTCTTTACACTTTAGAAAAATTAAGGCAGAGGCTTAATTCCACTTAAGCTTGTTGTTCACATCACACTTGGAACCTATTTTGAGTGTCAGTGGAGGCATTTCTATCAAGGATGCTCGCGCGACACGTAGATGTCTGTGCGGTGTGCTTATGCCCATGGCAAATTTTTGTGGCTAGAGTCTATAGAGATGTTACACTTCCTATTGGAAGTCAAAGTGTAATGCCTCCCTTTAGCTAATCAACCTGAATATGGCCGTTTTCTTTACTCTTCCTTCATATTCTTGACTCCTTCCATTTTCATCTTTAGTTAATCTCTTCACATTCTCTCCAAACTTTCAAGTATTCACTTCAAGCTTTGTAGTAGCACTTCACACTTCATAGCAGCAATCTACCAATCTATCACTCTGATAGTGCAAGTAGAGGATGAATCCATTGCAGCAAAGGCTTGATTTCCTCTCATCTTTCTCCTCCACTAGCCTTGAGCACTTTGGACAGAGGTGGTAAACTCCTCTCATCTTCTCTATCATTTTGGCTGATTAAGCACATATTGTTTTGTAGTGTCTTTTGTACACTTTTTTTGTATTCTCTTCTTTATCGTATTATTCCTATCGTTGTAAACTTCGTTGTTTGTGGAGGTGGAAACACAAAAATGGGGGTCTAACTGAGGCAGACCCCTAAACATCCCCCAACATTTTCTCATTTTTCTATGTGTAGGTGGAGAGATATTGGAGCAAACTAGTGAGAAGATTTTTGTGTGAAATCTTCTTCATCACCCTTGCGGTAATCTATTTCCTTTATCACATTTTTCTTTATGTTTGATTCTTCTTAGTGTTATTATGTCCTTCCCGAAACTCTTAAACTAGGTTGTTAGTCCACCTCTTAAAAGTTAAATATGGTCTCTCTAGTCTTCTAGCCGTATGGATGACAATGCACCTGTGAGACGCCAGTGTGTCACGCTGTCATCCCAGAACTGTGCTTTTGTCCTCTGACAAAGAGTTATCTGAGACATAGAGTTGAATCCAAAGATTGACTCACCTAGTCTCCTTCAACTCTCGGGTTTGTAGAGTGATCGAAGGACCCACAGTTCTCATCAATTTCATCATGGCTATCCTAACCTTCCTTTAAACTGAGGTAAGTTAGGGAAACCATATTTTTCTTGGCCTTTCATGACCTGGGGCCTTGCAGTGGTTGGTCCCCCTCTCTTACAATTCCAAGATCCAAGATCTACATTTTTCATGGCCACTACATGGTAGATTGTAGATTTGCTTCACAAGACATCATCCAAGGTGATATCATTCACATATTTCATGTTTTATATTTCATTTCATTCATCTCATTATTTGGTTTAATTACCTAGTGTAGACATCTAAATTTGACCACTTATATTTGGAAAAATTTACCCTTTTCATCTAAATAACATTTTATCCATATTAGTTAAATAATGTTATTATTATTTAATTAATACCCCTAAAGTCTTCTAAATCCCTAAGGTATTTAGTTAAATAATGAAATACCTTACCCCTTTATCCCTTTCTTCCAAGGAATTAAATAAATAACACAGTTATTTAATCCCCTTTATGTCTCATCCACACTTAATCTTAATTCATCTCCTAATCCCATCATTAGGGATGTGAATCCATGATTAAGATGTGTCACATCCTCCAAATTTTTCAAATTGGCTCCTAATCATCATTAGTCACCTAACCCTCTTCCAATCCTTTATCATTAGTCCAATCAATCCTTTAGTCAACTCTTCCCATATCCCAATGGAATTTTTAATTCCATTTTATTCTTCCAACAACCTTAAATGGAATTTTTAATTCCATGTCCTCATCCCCATATGAATTTAAAATTCACATTTATTTATCCCATGCATTTCTCTTCCCCATAATCTCTCATAGGTCATCAGTCGCATGGGACAAAGACCTCCTTTAAGAGGACCTTGTCTTATCCACTGGGTACTTCCAATCATGTGAATTTAAAATTCACATTTCTTTCTCCAACAACTTCTTTCATCCCCATGGTGACAAGAGAGGACTTTCTAAAATTCCTCACTTGTCACCATCAGCCTCATATGGGGACAAAGACTTTCTTTTTGAGGAAATCCTCTCCTAATCCCAAGGTACTTGCAAGTACCTCCACCTCACATGTCCTATTCCACATCATTTTTTCTCTTCACACCTCACATTCCACATGGCAAGATGTGAGGACTGATTCATCAACTCACCATAGCCCTCCATCTTGTCCATGATGGCTAAATCTCAACCATCCAGTCTTCTTTAAATTGGAAGAATTGGTATCAAATTAAAGAAATTAAAGATTTAGAGAACAATTTGATCATTTTTGCATTCACTCTCATTCAAGTAATTAGCACTTAGCACTTGCATCTTCCATTATTGCAGCCATTGAAGCTCTTATTGCATCCACCTACCATCATTATCACAACACCAATTTTCATTATTACAATCCTCATCAACTCCTCTCCATTTTGCATCCATTTTTGCATTCATTTGTTATCAACAGAGCACACAACCAAGCATCATCAAAGGGCCAACCAATTTATCAATCCAAACAAAAGGTATAACGTTTCATTTATTTGTTATTTTGTTTTGCATTCAACTTAGGCTAATCTTGAGTGTTTGTTTGTGCTTTTCCTTTTGCATTTAATTTGGTTTTGTAGTTTTAAAGTAGAAAATCGCTTGCACACATTTCTAGAACACCTGGTGGGACCGACAAATGGGTCTATTATCTTTCCCATTTGTTGTTTTTGATATTTTTGTAGGTTTAGGTTACACAAAGGCGACCGCACCCATAAGATAGGCGAATTGGCCCTGACTGGGATAACCTAGCCCTAATATAGAGGTGACTTGTCCCTGACAGGTGACCTGGACCTAACAGATAGGCGACCTGGCCCAGATAGGTGACCTGGCCCTAATAGATAGGCGACCTGGCCCTGACAGGCGACCTGGCCCTCACAGATAGGCAACCTGGCCCTAATAGACATGCGACTTGGCCCTGAAAGATAGGTGACCTGGCCCTAACAGATAAGTGACCTGACCCTAACAGACAGATGACCTAGCCTTGATAGGCGACTTGGCCCTAACATAGTGGTGGCCTCACCTGGACATAGGTAACATAAGTAAAATAGAGAGTTAAAAGTTCATTTCCAGGGTTATTTATTGTTGTTTTTTTTAGTCGTTGGCCCTTTAACTTGCTTTGAAGGCCAAAAGTAAAAACTTCTAACATATTTGTTGCAGGGGGAGAGAACAACTTTCATTGGTTAGATTGTTTGCTTACTATTGATGCAGTATTTTGCATGTAGTAGCAGTCTTATGGGAAACTTAGCTAATGGGGGATGTTATGCGCTAGCTAAGTAACTTCCGATATTTTACCGAAGCTGGCTCTTCGCTTAGTGGGTGAAGTAAAAGGTGAGGGAGATTGCAGGAATGTAAAATTTACACTACAAGCGATGCGCCAAAGTCTTTAGACAACTTTACCAGAGCACAGTGCATAATGCAAAGGCCCGAACCACTAAATTGTTGTTAATTAAGATAATTTTCTCAAAAGCACTTATCATGCAAAAAATACCCTCTAATTTGTATAATGTAATCAAACATAACTTTGTCTTAACACAGAAGAGTCAGAGAAACATGATCTATATTCATTCCAGCTATGAAAGGCTACATAAACTGAAGAATAGACATTCATACAAAAATAAAGATAACAGCATAGGTCAATAGTTCTAACAAACGCTTAAAAATAGAAAGGTTGAATTTATTTGGCATAGTCTGAAGTCTTTGAATTGAAAGAAACTATTACAAAAGGCTTACTTCCCAGTGCTTGGGAGTTTTGCAAAACTTAATCAACAGCCTAATAAAAGAAGATAAGGCCTATATTTATTGGCCAGTCCACTGCCTGGAGACGCATCAAGAGAAGAGAAAACCACACACAGTGACTGACGGCCTAGAAAATCTCGACTCACCACAGCAAACATCAACCGGTCAGCAACATGCCAGCGAGGCCACGACATAAAACGGAAAACCATGCAGTAGCAGGAGAGAGCACGCGGCAGCAGGAAGTACAAAAAATCTGGTGGCATTTCTAAGGTAACAGGCGTAGAAACAAAATCGCCATGTGTCATTCAAACGAAGCCTGACGGAAAGGTCAAAAGGTGCCCAGCAGAAAGCCTCGAGAGAGAGCCACTTGGAGAGCTCCGAGCATAATAAAGAATGAGGTGGGCCCAACTCAAAAAAATAGTCAGAGTGAGCCATGTGGCACGCAGATGGAGATTGCCGAAAAGTGAAGCGAAGGGAAAGTGAAAAGCTTCACGAGGAAACCACATGGAGAGCTCTAAGGACAATGAAATTTGAAAAATAAGGTGCAACTGTAAGGGTAAATATAAAACTATAATGGTTTTGGTAGTTTTTTTTGAACAGTTTGGCGACTTATAGGGGCTTTTCTTTCACGAAAAGGAGAACCCCAGAAACTTTGGTTCAGCATCAAAAATGCTCACAACCTCAAGAGGGCAGCTTGCAAATTGGTCCATACTTCATTCGACGGTGCAGAGAGAGTTTGCAGATGCTTGTGAGCTAGCCTAAGATCAATAATTGCATTGAAGGGAAACCCGCTTGATACTTTTGTTTCCAATTCCAATTGGAAGAAAAGTTACGCCAGCTGATGCACGATCCCCTTGATTTCTTCGACAGTCAAAGATTGATCAAAGGTCTGGAAGACAGAAAGGTCCTGCTTCTTCTCTTCAATCATTGCAACAATATGCTCCACACCCGCTACCGCCTGGTCTGTAATGAAAGGCGAAGGGAGGTCTCTCTAAGTCAAATGGGAAAACTTCGCCCGCATGTCACAGGTAACTTGGTTTAACCGAGCTCTGCAATCTGCAACCTGTTGAACAACTTCATGCATGGAGATGAGGCTACTTGTGCCCAAAGCCACCGTCATTCATTCATTGATGCCCACACCATTCAATGCTTCATCTGAAGCAGTATACAAGTTACCCAATAAAATTCTAGCCTTTGGAACCTTATCAGAAGTTAACTCCTGAACCTGCTATATTGATTCACTCACTGTCCCGTAGAGGCTAGCCGCTTGCGCCATAAACTTTAAGGTGGACTGAAGAGTAAGGCACAAATCCTTCACCTTGTCCCATTATGATGCGTGTAACTCTTCGGAAATTTCCAATGAGCTCATTCGGGGCACAATGGGTTGGGTCTTTAGTCTAGCCAATTCTACCTCTCTGCTACTCAAACTAGCCTTTACTTCGAACAAGCTTCTGTCTAGCACCTCTAGCTGGTCCTTTAGAGTGAGAACCTCTTTTTCCTTTTCCGCTAGGGCCAATTCGGCTTGCTTAGTTCTTTGAATCTCCAATTCTAGGTTGGAATTCACTTCGGTAATTGCCGTAGCGGTGTTCTACCGAAGCTCTTTCATTCCCTCGGTTAGCAGGTCAGACTTAGCACGGAGTTCCTTCTCTTTTGCTCAGCTCAGCTCGACCACCTGTTGGAGAGTCAAAACGATCTCTGCGCTCAAATCTTGCAACTCTTTGATCTTAATTTTGAAGGTACTCCTCTTCTTCTCTAGCCGACCTATTTCATTCTCCTGGGCTTTAAACTTGTTTACCCAGATGTCGACCTTATTTTTGAGCTCCGCAATCTGGTCATCCTTCTTCTTCGCCTGCTGGCTGAGCTTGAGAAAATCAGTGGTTACTATTTTTTGGGTCTCCTCCATCAGCTAAACTTTATCTCACGGGCGGGCCTGCTGCAAGTCTAACTCGACAGCATTCACAGAATAATCACTGGGCTGCATCTCTCCTACTGCCTTGATCACATTAGGAGTGATTTTCACAAACATCAAGGAATTATGGCTTTCATTGAAAATGGTTTGCAAGTGGGGCTTCGCCTGCCTGGTTACGTCCTTCTGTCTTCTTTTGTTGATCCGGTTGGCGCAAGCGCTTTTATTTGCATCGACCTGTGAGAAATATTCCTGGGCCAGAATACCTAGTCCGCTAGCAAAAGGATACTCCTGAGGGATAGCCAGCGGGAAAGATAGAGTAGCCGATGCATCAGAGGTCTTGCTGGGTCATGTTATAATAGTTGGGGAGAATGGCAGAATGAATTGGCACTCGGAGGGGATGGAAATGAGGTGTAAGGTAAAATCGAAGATGCACCAACCGCAGGGCTGGGCCTTGGAGATAAAAATTGTTGGCCCACGAGCCCAAAACTTACACCAAATTGTGTTCCAGGCAAGACTTGGAAAGCGGAGGATATAGGTGGGAAACCAGGAGGGGCGAGACTCGAATGTCCGACAAATCCAATGGCGGGGAGAATTGGCACAGATGAAAAGGCAGGGGCAGATTGAGGCGAGACCAGAGACATAGATGAGAGAAAAGAGGGAGGAAAAGTTACCTGATGCTCATGCAGAGCCGTAGACGCCTCGACCGCTCCCTTCATCAACTATTCCTCCTCCACACCGGCCTCTCCAGTTCGTTCTTGCTTCTCCTCCGAAAAATCGTCAAGGTCAAGAATGACCCGTCTCTTACCACTGGTACTAGGAGGAAAAGTTACCTGATGCTCATGCGGAGCCGTAGACGCCTCGACCGCTCCCTTCATCAACTATTCCTCCTCCACACCAGCCTCTCCAGTTCGTTCTTGCTTCTCCTCCAAAAAATCGTTAAGGTCAAGAATGACCCGTCTCTTACCACTGGTACTAGGAGGAAAAGTTACCTGATGCTCATGCGGAGCCGTAGACGCCTCGACCGCTCCCTTCATCAACTGTTCCTCCTCCACACCGGCCTCTCCAGTTCGTTGTTGCTTCTCCTCTGAAAAATCGTCAAGGTCAAGAATGACCCGTCTCTTACCACTAGTAGTTCTTGCCCGCCTTTGTATTGATTTAGAGGAGGTGGCTGGCTCCGATGTTTGTGCGTACGGCTCTTCTTCCTGCATAGGTTTCTTACCAGTACTCTTCTCATGCATCGAACTCCCGACAATGGTAGGGAGATTCTGATTTACTTCTTCCTCGGATTTTGTGGTAGCCTCCTCTCTTCTATATTTTTGCACGGATGTTGAGCGATTCAAAAAATTTTAACATCCGGATGTTAATTTTCCCAAATGTCATCAAATCTCTCATCAAGGGTTAGTTCGTTATGTAGCTTGCCAGCTGCCAGAATCTCCTACCGGTATATCCAGAAGGCTTGCATCTTCTCAGGTGCCCAACCGAGCTTACTCAATTAGGTGACTAGGGAGGGGTTGATATTCAGTTTCGGATTGACCCTCCCCACGATGTGATAAAAATTCAGCCATGGCGGTCAACCATCCACTATAAAAAAATATTCAAGGCCTACATATCTACTTAAATTTCCCTCCTCGACATTTCGTTGAAGGTCCCAGAATGGCCGAGGTGAATGCGGGATCTTGATGCCGACTCCCGATAAATTATTGTCAAGGTTGTAATTCCAGGTATCGTCAATTAATACCAACCGGAGGTGACCCAACTTCGAAAGCAGAATCACCAAGGTATCAATCTTCGAGGTCCTCTTTTTAATCAACGAAACTGAACCAAACATGATTGGTAGCAGCAAATAGGAGGTTAAGTGCTTTCCTCCCTAGTAATCATCATCAAGGGTACATTGCTACCTCATTGCCTCTAGGGCCAACACTCTATCAGAAAGAAAATGAGGAACTCGGAAAGGCTCCCAGATGAAACCTAGCATGCGGAGCATGGTGAAATCTACACCATAGAACCAGTAACAGGGTGGAGTTAACTTCCCCAACCAGGACTTCCGTCGAGGCAATATGCATTTGGTCATATTTATTCCAGCCTTATCCAAAGCCCTTATAGCCGGGGCTATGAACGAATCCGAAAATGCATAATAATCAAAGGTTTTTGACATTACAGGGGTCCATGTCGAAACCGACTTCCTTGAGCCACCCTCATCAAAAATAAACAAGAGCATAGACATTGAAAAGTAATCCGCATTTTGGTGCAAAATCAAGTAAGCCAAGAAAGACGAATACCTGAACTTAGAGCTGACCCCAAATTCCTGTAATTGCTGCCAAATTCCATCACTGACAACTCTTGCAAAGTCTAAGAGCGGAGACTCGCGATTCCTTGTTAGCATAAAGCAGAGGGACATTTGAAACTAAAAAACTCTCTTGTCTGAGTTCAAACCGCACACCATCTCCAACATAGAAGCGATAGAGGAAGACCCACCTTTCAAAGCCTTCAAATTGAAAGGGAATTTGGGCGGTGTTGAACTACTCGTTTGCTGATTGAGCTCAGAACGATAAAACTGTGGCCCCGACTGGAGCTCTCCCCACTTTTGCTGCATTCTTTCCACTTCAAAATTTTCAACCTCATTACCCAAGGAAAGCGGGATGCACAGCATATCCTAAATAGCCTCAGGGCTAATGACTACCTTGAAATCTTTATCGCTGATAACCCCTGTGTTTGGGTCAAAACGTGCCGCGCATGCTACCACAATCTCTGGGCAAGGGTGCACCAAAGGAACCATGTACTGTGTGAGCCCACATAACCATATCTGTTTGTGAAATTGGTCTATCATATGCTTCATTTTTTCGAATGCAATCTCCCTAAGGCTCTTAGGATTGCAAGATAACTTAGGATCAAAGACGTTATCCCAATCCTCGAAGACCACTACCTGATCTCTATGAGGAACCGTGCTCAATAACTTCTGGTTCACCGGGTGAGTTAAAGGCCAGCTAGGCTTCGTGGGTATGCCCTGAGTGGCATAAGACTCCCCATCGTAAAGCTGCATGTAGGGTGCATTCCTCATTTGCTCATTTAGACTTATTCGAGCCAAGATCTGTGAAGGGTTCTCTGCAATTTCGGCCATTTTTATATTCGCAAGAGTTTTTTTGCAAACCTTTTTTGCTCTTGTGAATGCCTTAACTGTTCAATCCTTTGTGACTTTTGCAATAAATATGTTTCTCTACATGCCATAACTTGCCTTTTTGATTTCTTGAGAAAGGCGGTCGGAAAAGGTATGTGCCAGCCATTTATACCAAGTTGCTATTATGCGTTATGAGTTTTATTCGTGCGAAAAGAGTGCCAACCAGCTAAACTGCTCGAGCATTTAATTGACAATCTTTCACGTGTGACAGAAATGGATTTTTGTCTCGAAAGATGAACCAAGCCAACCTTGTGAACCTCCCTGTAGGTTATTTGCATTAATTGATTTCAATGTTCGTATGGGGCACATCGCCCAAGAACCCTTTTTAAGATTTCGTCTGATTCAGATGAGATGGCGGAGCTTATATTGACACCTGGATGATCTGCAAATGGATGCGGTAGCTCAACAGAGCAAGTTGCAAGCTGCACCTGCACTTTCCCATCACCTCGCCTGCTAAAATGCTAAAAATCAAGGCAATGCAACACACTTGGGCTCAGCTAATAATCATGATTTCTTCAGCTGGCGAACCTTAGCCAGTTTATAAATAAGACCCTTTGTGCAGCATTGCAAATCACAACATCCTCTAGCCTTCCTAGCTTAGTAAGCTCTTGTTGTCTTAGTAAGTTTCATTTATTTTTTAGCTAGAAAAGCAGACAACATGGAAACACCAGTGAGGCTTGTCTGCAAAAAGACCCAGGCTACCTTTCTTGGAAAAATTAGATGCAGGCGCCTAAAGCACATGATAGGTGTGAAGAACCTGTTGTATGTGAAGGAAATCAAGTTGGTCCTTGGGAAGGATTGTGTGGAGTATGAAGAGCAGTATCGAGTGAACACCAACATTTGCTCCCACTTTGTCACCTCACTACTGGACATTAGCGTTTCCAAACGCAAGATTTTAAAGCTGATGAAGCGGGTCTTCCCTCGGCGCTACCTCGGAGACCTGAAGCAGATTGTGCATGTGGCCCAATTTGATCGCGGGATTCCCTTGGTTCGAAACATTCACCTGTAGTAGCTGCATGGAGGCATTGTTCCAACTAGGCCTTTCTTTTTTGGGTTCGAGCTGGAAACTCATGAGGAACATCATGCCAAAGTTCGCACAGGCTGCTACTTCCTGATGCATGTGCACTGCATTGAGCCATTTCAAAATCTTCGGTGGTACGGAGATTTTGAAATAATGGTGTTTTCCAATCCCGCGCCGCCTGCTACCATGATCGCTGGTCCTTCCCACTGATGTCTCGAGAATGAAGATGATTACAAATTTTGTTTTTCTATGCTTATAGGCTACGCGCTATAGCAGGCATATGTAAAAGGCCTTCGGCCCGAATATATTGTAAATTTTTGACTTTGATGAATATAATATATGTCTTTTTAGAACAGTTAGCCCATTTACAAATTTCTTTCAATTGTTTGCATCATTGTTGTGTTTCATTTCATTTCTTGCACCGAGAGGATCCAAAACTTAAAGCAGGGAAGAGTAATTACATATATACAAATGTACAAAAATAACACATTGGCAGAATTGATAGAATCTTTTAAGATGTATTTCATTGACTAGAATACTCATGGCATTACCTTCCATATCTTCCAACTCGAAAGAGTTGAATTGTTTACACCGATAAATCTTGAATGGCCCTTCCCAGAGACTGTCAATTTTTTTGTGTTGTTCGGGCTTTGCTCCGCACTCATTGAATTTGAGGACCAAATATTCGCATTGTAACCCTTGATCAAAAGCCCTTTTGTCAAACCATTTCTTTACCACCTACTGGCAGCTACTCATTGTTTCCAGGGTGTGTTCTCTTTTCTCTTGCACCTCGAGCAACTCGAAAAACCTCACCTCCATCGCCCCGTTTTGTTCAATTTCCATGGATTTGAGCAGTTCTAGGGTGGGAATTTTTGTGGCGATAGGCAGCAATGCCTCCTTCCCATACACCATCTCATAAGGAGATGTCTTTAGTATCTACTTGGGCGTAATTCGATCTACCCAGAACGCTATCCAGAGGTTCCTATGCCACTCTTTTTGATGTTTCGAGCCTATCATTTTGATCAACCTGATGAGGTTTTTGTTAGTAGACTCCGCGAGACCATTTCCCTGGGGATAGTAGTTAGAGGAGGTCTTCAAAAACACTCCATATTTTAGTGTGAACTGGCTCATCTTTGAGCCGAGAAAATCCATAGCATTGTCAGAGATGATTGTTTTAGGCGGGCCAAATCTAGCCACCAGTTCTTCAAGAAAATTAATAATCTCCAATCCGGTTGCATTTTTTAAAGGTACTGCCTCTGTCCACCTAGTAAAGTAGTTAGTTGCTGTTACTATCCATCTATGTCTAGCTAAAGAGAAAGGGTTAATCATCCCGATGAAGTCTAAACCCCATTGAGCGAAAGGTTCTTCTACTACTATCGGCCTTAAAGACATAGCAACATTCTGTCTCTTTCCGACATAGAACTGACATTCCTTGCAAGATTTAATTATTGAAAATGCATCATTAAAAAGTGTTGGCCAAAAATAACCAGTACATATAATTTTAATAGCTGTGGTTCTTGCAGAAAAATGCCCTCCGGTAGGGCTACTATGGTATTGATCTAAAATCTTCTTGGCTTGCTCCTCATTCACACATCTTAGCAGGATGCAGCTAAAATTTCTTTTAAACAAGCCAGTTGCTCTGAGGACTCTCTTTGTTTATCAACAGAAGCTCCAAAATCTCAACCTCTGTCGCTGTTTCACTGTTTTCAGTGATATATTCGCACAATCCCTTTCCTTTGACGGTCTTGACCGGCCTGACTTCGATATCATATTCTAGGATCTTAGTGATCCAATTGGCTCTTTTTTTAGTGATTTCTTCCTCCATAATGTACTCTCGCACACTAGGATGCGGTACACAAACAATCACCTTATTATATGATATCAAGTGTCGGAACTTCTTGAGCCCCTTAACAATGGCAAAGGCCAGCTTCTCTACAAAGTTATACTTCACTTCGTACTCTTTCAGAGTTCGCGAGTAGAAAGCAATAGGGGACTCCCTTGTATCTTCATCATCCTTCTGCATAAGCACTGTGGCAATACTATTGCCACCACCAAAAATATACATAATAAAGTCTTTCGATAGGTCCGGGTTAACCAACACAGGGGCGGAAGAAATAGCCTCCTTTATAAGCTCGAAAGCTTTTTTGGCTTCCATCGTCCATTTGAAAATCTGATCCTTCTTGAGCATTAAGGTAATAGGACGAACGATACCTGCAAAATCTGCAATAAAATGGTTGATGAAGTTGACTTTTCCTAGAAAAGACTGCACACCCTTCTTGTTGATAGGTAACTGAAGCTCCCGGATAGCATCCACTCTTTCTGGATCAATAGCAATGCCTTCCTTAGAGACCACATATCCCAATAGCTTTCCTTGGGGAACTCCAAACACACACTTCTTCGGGTTTAAGGAAATCCTGAATTCTTGGCACTTCTGGAAAACAAGCTCCAAATGATCGAAATGATCATCAACAGATTTTGAGAATACTATCAAGTCATCACGATGGATGAGTATAATTTTATGGATCAAATCTTTAAAGGCAATGTCCATAGCTTTCTAAAAAGTGGCTCCAGCGTTCTAAAGTCCAAAAGGCATCTTAGCATATGCATACGTTCCCCACTTAGTGGTGAACGTTGCCTTGTGTTGGTCCTCTTCCTTCACCCGAATTTGGTTGTAGCCCGAAAAACCATCCAGCATTGAGAACATTTCAAAGCCAACAACAGTTTGCAGAATTACCTCCATTGAAGGTAGGGGGTAATGATCTTTTAAGGATGCTCTATTTAAATCTTGGAAGTCCACACACAGTCGTATATCTCCATTTTTCTTTTGGATGGGCACCAGGTTTGACACCCAAGTGTTGTGCTTGATCGAAAACACTATTCATGATGCAATCAACTTATTCAACTCCTATGACATGAGAGATTTTATCTTTTGGTTCACAAGTCTTTGTTTCTGATGAACTGGCCTTGCCCCTTCTATCAACTCACTCGTATGCTCGATGATTCTGGGATCATATCCCTTTAGATCATCATATGACCAGGCTACTACACTTGGGTATTCTTCGCAGAAGTGTCTTAGCCTATCTTTATTCTTTTGTGACACTTATTTCCCAACTTTGAGCTTCCTATCTTCCCCGATATGGAAATCGATATAATCGCCTTTGTCAGCCACGAGCTTCCTTTTATCTCTCGTTGCATCATCATAATCGAATAGGCCTTCCAGAGTGACCAGGCCTCTCGGGAGCTTGTTAGATTTCAGCTGGATGGTTTGATCTCCGTAAGCTTCAGCGATCTTTGGTTACAACTGATCAACAAATTCTCCAGATGACTAGAGGAATGATGCAATATGACCATCGCTATCAAATATTTGCCAATCTTGATTGTTATCGGGGACATCTGGTCTCACAATTACCTTCTATCGGCCCCAATAGTTGCCATTTTGTCAGATTCGGAATTCATTTCCCTTGGAATAGCCTGAATATTGAATGCCTCAAAGTTGTCAATTAGATCCTAAACTCTATGTCAATAAGACCGCATATGGACATTCTTTGCAGCAGAGGTTCTACAGACCTGGTTGACCACTAGCTCTGAATCTCCAAATACACTTATCTGTTTTGCACCCAATTGTTCTGCAAAGTTTAAACCAGGGACGAGACCTTCATACTTAGCTTCATTGTTTGAACATGCAAACTAGAAGCGGTAAGACCTCAAGGTCTTTTCGTCGGTCGGGGATATCAAACAAATCCTCGCTCCAGCTCCTACTCTACATCTGGCGCCATCAAAGTATAACATCCATATTTCCGAAGATTCTTCATCTTTAGGTCCTTTAGTAACTTTGGGCATGATCTACCCTTCTTCATGTATCACATAGGTTTCGAGGTCAGTTGCATGGTAATTCCCGAAAGGGTCTGTATCAATAAATTCATTCAAAAAATTTTCTTTGTCTTCTGTTCAGGAGCTAGTAGCCTCCTCTTCTTCAAGAAATTCCATGTTGTACCTTTCTTCCTGGGAGATTGAAGTGTGTGCTGCTTCAAAATTTAGCAGAGCCTCATCAGAAACATGTTCGAAATGCAGAGTTTCCGACAGCAATTTCATCTTAGCCCCATGCTTGGTCCTCAAAATTAGATGCGACCAGTCTAATGCTAGATATCCTCTGACATTCGTTGTGAACTCTTGGGAAAAAAAAATCCCGAATAGAGGAGGGATATCAATGAGAACAGTATCCTAATTCACAGTGATACTAGGGCAAGCAAACAAGGTCATAGGAAACCCTTTGATCACCCCAATGGTATCAACCTTATTACCATCTAACTACATGACCCCTTTGTTCAGAGGCTCATACTTTAGACCTAAAGCATCAGCTACTTGCTTCAGTATGACAGTGGTGCTGGCACCAGAGTCGATCATACAATTATGCAGCAGCTTGTCATCAATAATCAGTGTTAGAAAGAAAGGCTTGGGTTTAGGTTTACTTTCCCTTCCGGACTCGAGCTTCTCCTCCGGTTGAATTATTAGCACTTTATCCAAGTCCAGCTTGGATACATCCTCCTCATTAGAGTGAGTAGGAATTTTCGCATTCTCTTCATTAGACAACGCCTTTTGTAGTAGCACCTTTTGCTCCAAAATAGCTAGGACGTCCCACAAAGAAGCATTGGCAGATGACTTATTTAGTTGTTCCACCAAGTTGAATTGCACATTCAACTTGTGAGTTGCGATTGCTTTCTCTTTAAGTCTTGCGGCTGCTATTGATTTTGCGGTCGATACGTCTAGTAGTTTAGTAACAGCAGAAGTGATCGATAGAGCCTTTGGCCTCGGAGGAAGTGGATTCGGAGAGCTAAGAATAGCTGCTTCTGACTGTGGTGGGATTGACAATAGGTTTTCTATTGGGCTAGGCGTCGGTTGTGATATAGCATTGGTAGGCGAGGCTGTAAACTCTCTGGTGAATCTACGCTTAGAACGCATATTATAGTCAGATTACACTCGGGGTACTTTATCAATAGCGATGTCATTCGGAAATGCTGACTCTTCTCCTTCCATCCAAGAAAAGAGAGCCTAGTCCAGGACAATGTCTGACTCTTGCTGGATGGACATCCCCTGGATTTGTGTGGCAAGGACTGCATTGTCCATTTGCTGGGAGGCATATGGTGTGTTATTGGAAATAGATGCGCTACCTTGGCTACATTGATCTGTGATTTGTTGTTGCAAATTTCCCCATAGACAGTTTTGCGGCATATGTGCATCGTTGCAAGGGAAACACTGTGAATTGGCATCTTCAGCTAAATTATTTTGTCCTACCACTAGCTCCTTATTCGAACTAGGATGAATAATCTACATCGGTAGGGTTACTGGAACCATCTAGTTACTTGGTTGAGCCGAGGTATTCCCACATGACCTAGCCTACCACTGATTTGATTGGTACAGAGTTTTTCCACCTTGGTAATTTTGATATGCAGGCTTTTGATAGTTGTATTGCTGCCACTTCAAAGTAGTCAGTTCATTAGTCATAGCCCGCATCTATTCTCTCATCTCGTTCATCTCAGTAGCCATGGGATTAGGCATAGCAGCTACCATTGGGGTCGTGCTTGGAACACTTCCAGGATAGACATACATAGATTGGGGAGGAGTCATAGGAGTGCTGGTGGAAGGAACCTCGGCCTCTACAGCATTACACTCGGGGAACAATGGCATGATGGGTCTCAGTGCCAACTTCCCTGCAGAGATCAAATTATTTTCAGCAGCGACAGCTAGGGCGTAAGCATTAGGAAGAGTGTCTCCACCCAAAGCTTGTAACATCATGGAGATATCGACGTTGATCGACTTCAAGTAGAACATAAATGCTAGATCCAGAGGTGGTCGGCTACCCACAGGCACTCTCTGCTAGGTCGAATGGAACCTCGCATTGAAGTTAGGCAGAGCTTCATGAGGGGCTCGCTTTATATTTTCCAGTTGATGGTACAGCGAAGATTTGTCACCGGCATTTGAAAAATGCTCATAAAATGGGGTCCCAAGCTGATCCCAAGTAGCAATAGTACTAGCTTGTAAAGTCTTGTACCAGTTTAGCGCCTTTCCTTAGAAGGAGGTGACCAGCAATCTGAGGGCTACATTTTTGTTCGATACGCCATGTACCAGACATACGTCTGCTACATCTTGTAGATGCTCATTCGGTGTCTTTGATTCATCCCTAGAATATTTAGGGATAGCTTTTAGAGTGGAAACAGGGATGGGGGCCATACTGCAGGAGTCACAGGTGCTACTAATGGACTACCGGAGTCCCAGGCTACGTAGTTTCTAGCAGCCATAGGTGCGGGTGGATTAGGTGATGTCAGAGAAGGAGGAGATGGAGGAGGTGAGGGGCTACCTCGGCGACCTCTCGGGTGCACAGAAACTAAAGGCAACACAAGCTGGCCAAGGACTCTTGCGGTCTGTGACCTGGGTACAGGCCGATGGCTCATACACACTTATAAAGATCAGGCAAACGTGCTAGTTCATGGTCCCACCAGGCGTGTCAGAAAAAGAATTGTTGACGCGGTATTTTGCATGTAGCAGCAGTCTTATGGGAAACTTAGCTAATGGGGGATGTTATGTGCTAGCTAAGTAACCTCCGAGATTTTACCAAAGTCATCTCTTCGCTTAGTGGGTAATGTAAAAGGTGAGGGAGATTGCAGGAATGTAAAATTTACACTACAGGCGATGCACCAAAGTCTTTAGACAACTTTACCAGAGCACAATGCATAATGCAAAGGCCCGAACCACTAAATTGCTGTTAATTAAGATAATTTTCTCAAAAGCACTTATCATGCAAAAAATACCCTCTAATTTGTATAATGTAATCAAACATAACTTTGTCTTAACATAGAAGAGTCAGAGAAACATGATCTGTATCCATTCCAGCTATGAAAGGTTACAGAAACTGAAGAACAGGCATTCATACAAAAATAAAGATAACAACGCAGGTCAATAGTTCTAACAAACGCCTAAAAACAGAAAGACCGAATTTATTTGGCACAGTCTGAAGTCTTCGAATTGAAAGCAACTATTACAAAAGACTTACTTTCCAGTGCTTGGGAGTTTTGCAGAACTTAATCAACAACCTAATACAAGAAAACAAGGCCCATATTTATTGGCCAGTCCACCGCTTGGAGACACATCAAGAGAAGAGCAAACCACACGCAGTGACCGACGGCCCAAATCATCTCAAGCCACCACATCAAACATTGACCAGTCAACAACATGCCAGCGAGGCCACGACATAAAATGGAAAACCATGCAGTAGCAGGAGAGAGCACGCGAGAGCAGGAAGTACAAAAGATCTGGTGGCATTTCCAAGATAACTGGCCAAGAAATAAAATCGCCACATGTCATTCAGACAGAGCCTGGTGGAAATTTGAAAAGGTTCCCAACAGAAAGCCTCTAGAGAGAGCCACGTGGAGAGCTCTGAGCATAATAAAGAATGAGGTAGGCCCAACTTAGAAAAATAATCAGAGTGAGCCACGCGGCAAGCAGACAAAGATTGCCGAAAAGCGAAGAGAAGGGAAAGCGAAAAGCTTCGCGAGAAAACCACGTGGAGAGCTACGAGGATAGTGAGCATTTGAAAAATAAGGTGCAGCCGCAAGGGTAAATATAAAACTGCAATGGTTTCGACAGTTTTTGTTGAACACTTACTACTTTCATTTTAACTAGGCACATAGATCTAACTAGGGGGAGTCAAAGAATTTTTTTTCCATGATTGTAAAGGTGGGCTATTGACGTATCCAATCCCCTTGCACCATTTGGTGATCCTCGGTGAAGATAAATCATAATCCACTTAGTCCTTTGTGCTCAACTTTTTTTCTTGCGAGACCTACTTGGGGATTTCATCACCCCAAGGGATAATCCCAACCACGTGTTACCGGCGGGGTATATAAATGTGGGAGGAAAAATTTGTACCTCAATCCAATCACATCGTGTCTTGCAAAGCATTGAAGCTAGGGTGATACCTAGATAAGACGTGAAGAGTTGGTCTGAGCTTTCAGTATCTCGCTGGTTGCTCCCGACTAATGCCTGTAGATGGCCTTGTGTTCACGGTTGTACCCCATGTACTGTGCGTATATCAGGAACTCCTTTAGTTGTCTTGTTTAGCCTAGTTAGAAGACCATGTTGGACATACCTTCACACTAATCCTAGGGTTGTGTTGTTTGAACTATCTTCTTTGTGAAAAACCAGTGCATATCTATTTAGTCAAGTCAGTCTTTGCCTTTTGCTTGTTGTTTGCTATGTTTTTGGACCTTTGTAATAGTTTATTTTGCCTAAGTCAAGTCCAAATCAACTAACAGAGGTGGCCTAGCCCTTAAAGGGGCAACCGGACCCCAAATAGGTGACCTTGCCCTCAAAGGGGTGACCCTGCCCTCAAAGGGGCGACCTTGCCCTCCGGACAGTCATTTCCACCTTTAGTTTGTCAGTCCGTTTTCCCATTTCGAGTATCCATTCACCCGTTCCATGCATCCATTCCTCCATTTCGAGCATTATTTCCTTGTTTCGAGCATCATTCTCCCATTTCGAGCATCCGTTTCCTTGTTTCGAGAGTTCGTTCACCCGTTCCAAGTATCCATTTTCCTATCTTGGAAGTTTTTTCGCCTCGTTTATCAACATCGCTTGACTATTTTTAAGACTTAGGAGGCTGAACAGGTGACCCTACCTAAGAATAGGTGACCCTACCCCAAAACAGCCGACCCTGCCCCAGAACAAACGACCTTGTCCCATAATAGGTGACCCTACCCTAGAACAGGTGACCCTGCCCCAGAATAGGTGACCATGTCCTATAACAAGTGACCCTACCCAAGAATAGGTGACCCTGCCCTAGGACAGGCGACCTTGCCCCAAGATAGGCAACCTTGACCCAAAACAGCTGAATTTTCTCCCCATACAAAATTTAGAGAGTCAACCCTTCATACCACAATTAACCTACATCTTCCTTGGTCCAAAATCATCATCTAATCATTTCCCCTCTTCCTATTCATCCCCAAACCATCAAATTTAAAAAAAAACTAGGAATTTATTTACCCCAACTTGTTGGGGCCATAACTTTCTCCTCCGTGCTAAGAATTCAAAACCGTTTACACTGTCAGAAAGGTCTCCTAGAGTAATAATTCAACCCCTAAAATAGTGTTTCTTCAACAACCTAATTTTAGGGACAAGCACAAGTTTCAACCCCAAACTCCGCTCCGAAGACCTCTAAAAACACGATTTGGTATGACATAGAAAACACAGAAAAAAATGTAAAAATTTTAATTTTCGATTTTTCTCAATTATGTCACTCCTAGACTTTTCCATATCATAATCTGAGCTTCAATCTAGTCATAATCTGAGCTCCAATCCAATTCTAATCTGAGCTTTAATCCCATCATCTGAATTAGAGATTTTATCTAATCCGAATCTGAGCTTTTATCCAATCCCAATTTGAGCTTAATCTGAATCCTAATCTGAGCTTTAGTCCCTCCACATGCAATATTTTTTGATATCAATACAAATCGTAAGATCTCATCTTCCTTTTTCTTCCAATCCATCCTAGTTATCTTTTCATCATCTATTATGTCCTTCTAATCATCTATTCCCATCTTCTTGATTTGCATCCCTTTCATGTAACGTCATGAATCTTTATCCTCCTCCTGCCCAACCAATAATAGTAGTCAAGGGGAATCCTAACTACATTGATGACGATAACAAAAGTCTTGTAGATCAAGAAGAGTGTAATCTAGATCCCCTTGATGCTATTGTTGCTAGCAAGCTTCTTCTAATTCCCTCTCCAAGTCCATCCATTCTTCCAAACTATTCCCCCATGCCTTCATCCACATCTAATAATAGTCCTTACGCTACCCTTGACAAGGGATATCCAGTACCCTCACCATCCACATATCCATCATCTCTCTCCTGTCCAACTTCCACATCCTCCTATAGTAATCCACCATCCCCATATTTCTATCCTTATCATCATCAACCATCACAATATCTCTACCTTAATTCTACATCCCAATCTTCCCATCCTAATCCAACACCATGCCCTCCTATCATAATCCACCATCCCAATATTCCTCTTATCCTAATCCACCATCTCAACCTTCTTATCCTAATCCTCCACCCATGTCCTCCTACATAAATCTACCACCCACATCCTCTTATCCTAGTCCATCATCTCACTCTTCCTATCCTAATTCAATCTCCACACCCTCCTATCTTAATCCACCATCCCAATACTCTTACTATAATCCACTATCCCAATCTTCCCAACCTAATCCAGGATTTGCATCCTCCTATCGTAATTCATCATCCACATCCTCTTGCATCACTCCCCCCTTCATTGCATTATATCTTAATCCTCCATCTATTCCTAGTCCTCCATCCAATTCCACCCACTCATCTAATCCTAATCCACCAATCCCTAATCCTAGTCCTTCGACCATTCATAATCCTCCATCCATTCCCATCACTTCACCTAGACCTATAATGCCCAAATATCTCCTTCCAAATGTCGTCCAAGGACTCATGACAAAAGAGACATCCCCAAATACACATCTTCATGTTGTGGAACAATGCCCTCCCACTCTATCATGTACAGTCACTAGTGATGAGGCCCTCCTCCATCCTACACCTATCACTCCCATTACCATTCCTAACACCGTCAAAATGTTTGAGCCCATCAAACCCATCAAATCCATTGAATCCCCATCTTCTACTACTAGATCCACCCAATCCAGTGGTGACACCCACATCCAATCCACTCCTCCCAGTCCTAGTATCACTGACACCCATTCCCATGAACCTCATGAATCCTCCATTCTCCCATCTCCCCCAATTGAGAATTCCTTCCAACACTCCTCCCTCATCATGGCTCTCGCATGCATTGCAATGCCATTCATCTCACTATCATCATTCTTATCTATTTCTAACATCTTTCTAATCTCTTATCATTTTCATCACTCATCTACCCATCATCTCATCCTCCCAATTCATCTTCTGATGATTTGGATAACTCTCCCATCCCTGAGCTTCATGTAATCCACATCCAACATATCACCCATCTCCTCTGCATGGCCTATTCTGGCTCATCATATCAGCTTCATCCTTTTATCCATTCATCATGGTCATCTCATCGTCCCTTTTCCATTGTCTGTCATTGTTCCTTGTCGAACTACGTCTCCCCTGCGCTTTCACATAGGCAAGATCGACCATTTGATCCACCCCGGGGCCTTTGCGTCTGTCTTGTCATCTTCCATCCTCTATCTTTGGCCTTGTGTCAAACTACATTGCCCTATGCGTCCACATAGGAAAGGTGAATCATTTGAACCACATCTAGGGCATTTGACCATCCAATCTGCATCCTCCATCAAGGCCTCCATCATCCTCTTTCCACTTTTATCCTTGGTCAGTTGTTGGCCTTATTTTGGCCTTTTAGCCTAGTCTCCATCTTTGGTCTCAACAGGATGCATCCTTCCTAATAGACTGCATCAATCCCATCCACCCTTTCGATCCTATGATAAAGGATGCTTGAAATTTGATTGTGATATTTTGATTCTTTTGACGTTTTTCTTATCATTTGAGCTTCCTATCATACCTCGTCAGGGTCGCCATGATCTATCATATTATGGTGTGTTTTAACTGGTTAACATAGGGACATATCTTGATCTTTGTTTGTTGTTGTCTTCTAGGTTGTCCCACGTAGTACCTGCCAAGACCCCTGAGGTCTTGTGTTATGCTAGGGTATCCTTTTGTGCTTGTGGTCATCTCAATACCTAGCCCAACCAATGTCATCACGACTTTGGGGTGTTGGGATAGCCTCCTTTTTTGTTGTGTTTTTGTATGCATTAGACACTAATCCACTTTGGTTTCACATACCATGGTACCTGGTGTCTTATGCTATAGAAAAAATCAGTGCTCCGAAAATGGAAAATTACATTAGGATTGCATTTTCTCTTCCATGGCATTGCATCTTCCCCTCCATCATCTTCATTCATTTTACCCATCTCACATCTCCATCCAATCCTAATCCATTCAAATCTAGCACAAATCATCTAATTACATCTTTGGTCTTGTTCCTAGCCCTGCTACAAGCCCTGATCTCATCATCATCATCATCATCATCATCGGGATATATCCTTCCCTATCCTTTTGTGTTGTTTTGGTATGTATCCTTCCATCATCAACAACACTATCACTATCTGCATCCTCATCAGTCGGATATATCCTTCCCTCATCAACAACACTCCATCGACCATCAGTCCATCTTGGCTTGTAGCTTGACCGGGGCAACATCATATTTTTCATTGAATCCATTTGTGATTGCCTTTATGGGTATGTGCAGGATCATCATGGGCCAAAAAGTGGCGATATGTAAGCCATATGATGGCCCATGTGGCTGACGACTTTTTTTTTACCCAAAATTGATGAAAAGAAAAGGTTTTTAGAGGATATTCTCAGCTTTCCACCAATATAAATTATGTTTTACTTTGAACTTAATAAATTATTATTATCCATTTTCTATTAGAATTACGAATAAAATCCCGATTGATAGGCTAATTGAAAATAGTCTATAACTTTCAAACGATATCACATTTTTTGAATCTGAAACATGTGTCACATTCTATGCTTCACATACTATAGGATTAAAAAAAAAAAATGAATTTCATGAATTTTTGACCAAGTTAAGGTGGTTAGACAGATGAGCTTTTAAATTTTTTAAAAGTTGTAATAAAAAATTCATAATTAATTATTTACTTGGAAAAAAATTATAAAAAAATGTGCATCACATCGGGACATGAGTCCTCTACTTATATCTAAAAGATTATAAAAAAATATTATCATTTTATTGTGGTTAGGGTGGTCAGACAGACACCTACTTCTTATTTTTACCCTAAAATTTAAATACTACTGCATTGAAATTTCAAATTTTCACCAAATAGAATATTGTTTTAAAATAAAGCTCTAGTAGTTTAGAAACTAAATTCAATTTGCTACAGATTCTATTTTTACATTTTTTTGAAATAATATAGATAACTTATTTAAATTTTAATGTCAAGTTGTCTAACTCTGATTTTTTATCTTTTTATTGCCACTTAAGGGCCTATTTTTTCCATGATGATCCTACACATACCCTTATCTCTTCCTCCTCCCATACCATATTCTCTCCATCATTTTGCATCATCTTCCCCATCTACCCTTGCATCATCTCATCCATTTTGAGAACACACCCACGCATGTCCCCTCGAGGGGGCATCCTTAATCCCTAATCTTTCCTCCTAGTCACTCCTTGAATGATTGGAGAATCTTCCTCAATCTAACCATCTTCTTCTAGATGCTAATTTTTAATTTTCTTTGAAATGGTAACACCATCTCAAAGAGGGGCAAAATGTAGACATTTAAATTCTACCACTTATATTTGACCAAATTTACCCTTTTCGTCTAAATATCCTTTTATCCACATTAGTTAAATAATGTTACTATTATTTAATTAATACCCCTAAAGTATTCTAAATCCCTAAGGTATTTAGTTAAATAATTAAATATCTTACCCCTTTATCCCTTTCTTCCAAGGAATTAAATAAATAACACACTTATTTAATTCTCTTTATGTCCCATCCACACTTAATCCTAATTCATCTACTAATCTCATCATTAGGGATGTGAAACATCCCTAATCCATGATTAAGATGTGTCACATCCTCCAACTTTTGCAAGTTGGCTCCTAATGATCATTAGTCACCTAACCCTCTTCTAATCCTTCATCATTATCATCATTAGTCTAATCAGTCCTTTAGACAACTCTTCTCACATCCAATATAGAATTTTTCAATTCCATTTTATTCTCCCAATAACCTTAAATGAAATTTTTAATTGCATGTCCTCATCCCCATGTGAATTTAAAATTCACATTTATTTATCCCATGCATTTCTCTTCGCCAGAATCTCTCATAGGTCATATCAGTCACATAGGATAAGGACCTCCTTTAAGAGGACCTTGTCTTATCCATTGGGTACTTCCAATCATGTGAATTTAAAATTCACATTTATTTCTCCAACAACTTCTCCCATCCCCATGGTTACAAGAGAGGAACTCCTAAAATTCTTAACTTGTCACCATCAGCCTCATATGGGGACAAGGACTTTCTTTTTGAGGAAATCCTCTCCTAATCCCAAGGTACTTGCAAGTACCTCCATCTCGCATGTCCTATTCCACATCATTTGTTCTCTTCACACCTCACATTCCACATGGAAATATGTGAGGACTTGTGAGTTCTCAACTCACCATAGCCCTCCATCTTATCCACGATGGCTAAATCCCAATCATCCATTCTTCTTTAAATTGGAAGACTTGGTCTCAAATTAAAGAAATTAAAGATTTAAAAAAAAAATTGATCATTTTTGCATTCACTCTCATTCAAGCACTTAGCACTTAGCACTTTCATCTTCCATTATTGCAGCCATTGAAGCTCTTATTGCATCCACCTACCATCCTTATCACAACACCCATTTGCATTATTACAATCCTCATCAACTCCTCTCCAGTTTGCATTCACTTTTGCATTCATTTTCCATCAAAGAAGCATACAACCAAGCATCATCAAAGGGCCAACCAACTTATCAATCCAAGAAAAAGGTATAACGTTTCATTTCTTTGTTATTTTTTTTTGGATTCAACTTAGGCTAAGCATGAGTGTTTGTTTGTGCTTTTCCTTTTGCATTTCATTTGGTTTTGCAGTTTTAAAGTAGAAAATAACTTGCAAACACCTACAAGGAGTTTGACCAAGGAAAACCCCCATTTGCTAACAATCAACAAGTTTTCCCTCTCTTGTGTGTTTGTATTTGTAGATCTAGGTTCAATAATTCTTGAAGATCACCTTGAGTGCAAAGTTGTCAAAGTTGTAAAGTTGCATTGTCAAAGTTTCATCTTCACGGAAACTCACCTACAGGCCAGATCCGACTGTTTCAAAACCTAAGATCTAAGGGGCAGTAATTGTAGGTCTAGGAGCTCGGGACCACATTCAGGGTATGTGCAGGATCATGATGGGCCAAAAAGTGGTGCTATGTAAGTGATATGATGGCCCATGTGGCTGAAAAAAAAATTTTTACCCAAAATTGATGAAATGAAAAGGGTTTTTAAAGGAGATTCTTAGCTTTCCACCAATATAAATTATTCTTTACTTTGAATTTTATAAATAATTATTATTCATTTTCTATTTGAATTACGACTAAAGTCTTAATTGATAGGTTGATTGAAAAACATCTATAGCTTTCAAACGGTATCATATTTTTTGAATCCAAAACATGTGTCACATTCTATAATTTGCATACTATAGGATTAAAAAAAATAAAAATTGAATTTCATGAAGTTTTGACCAAGTTAAGGTGGTTAGACATACGAGTTTTTATATTTTTTAAAAGTTGTAATAAAAAAATCATAATTAATTATTTACTTGGAAAAAAATTACAAAAAAATATGCATCACATGGGGACATGAGTCCTCTACTTATATCTAAAATATCATAAAAAATATTATCATTTTATTGTGGTTAGGGTGGTCAGACCTACACCTACTTCTTATTTTTTCCCTGAAATTTAAGTACTACTGCATTGAAATTTCAAATTTTCACTAAATAGATTTTTTATTTTTTTAAATATACCTATTATTTTAGAAACTACATTAAATTATCTACAGATTGTATTCTTACATATTTTTAAAACAATATAGATAACTTATTCAAATTTTTACATCAAGTTGCCTAATTCTAATTTTCTGAATTTTCATTACCACTTAAGGGCCTATTTTTTCCATGATGATCCTACACATACCCTTCACACTTTTCAGAAATTGAATATGGGACTAAGATGTGAGTAAAGGCATCTTAGTCCTCTAGGTGGAATCTTTCAGTGATTCTTCAGGATTCTATTCCGACATCCGAAAAACTCCAAATCTGCCCCGAAAAACAACAACAAGACTAAGACGGGAGTAAAGGCATCTTAGTCCTCCAAGGCATATTTCAATAGTCTATTTGCATTTCCAAAATCCTCTTGCCATCTCCAGGCTTCCCAGGTACACATACCCTAACTTGGATTTGTTCATTTTCAATATTAAGAAGCTTCATTTTGCTTATTTTAAGTATTTTGCATATCACACTATGTTTTCAAATATTGTTGTTTTCAAGCATTTGCTTGGTGGTGAACCCCTTAAATCTAAAATAACACCCCCTTCTAAGTCCTCCTAATTATGTATTGACTCACCTTGAGAGGTTGATAGTCAATACTATTAGGGTTCTTAGGAAATAATTGAATGTGAGTTGGAGAAAGAGTGATGTTCTATGTAGAGCTCCCCTTTTTCAACTAATCAATATCTACCTCTCTCCCTTTCTATTCACATATATTTCTATCTTTCTCTCTCTCTCTCTCTTCCCATATATATCTATATCTCCCTCTTTCTTTCTCCCTCTCTCTATCTCCCTTTATTTTTCTCTCCCTCTCTCCATCTCTATTTTTTATATCTCAACTTCTCTTTTTTTGTATGTACATCTATACCTCTCCCTCTTCTCTCTACATCTCCTTATATATCTATCTCTCTATCACTCTATCTCACCATATATATCTCTCTTTTTATCTCCCTCTCCATCTTCCTCTATATTTATCTTTCTCTTTCTCTCTATCCCTTCACCTCTCTTTATCTCTCTATCTATTTATCTCCATCTTCCTCTCTTCATCTGTATTCATCTCTACCTCTATGTTCATATCTACCCCTCTATCTCTATACATATCTCCCTTTCACTATCCATTCATCTCTCTCCCTCTCTCCCTCTCCCTCTTCCTATATCTCTATACATATATCTCTTTTCATCTCTATTTCTATCTCTCCATATGTATTCTTATATCTCCATCTCTACCTTTATATTCATTTTTATCTGTATCCGCTATCTTTATCTCCTTACCCATATCTCTCTCTTCCCTCTTCTATCTATCCCTCTTTCTATCCATATATCTCCCTTGCTCTCCCTCCCACCTTATTGCTAACATAACATGAGCATGTTGATAATGGAGCTTGATTATCTTCCTACTTCAAAGGTTTTGTTTCAATCATGCTTTGATCCTTATAGGTGGATGCATAGTTTTTTTGAATCTATCCCTTCTCCATTGAGCACTTTGTTCCACAAACAACCTTATTTTCTAAATGGCCTAAAATTTACCTCATGTAATACACAAATAGATGCAAAAAATCTAGAACATTTTTTTTCCTAATTGACCTTCCACGCCTCTTTGGCATACCCATTGTACACCAAGGTCTGATTGCTAGTAGATAATTATACACCAATAGTTTTATTTTAATTTTTATAATGTGTTTGTATTACATTTTTTGTCAAAATTTATGAATATTATTATTGGTATCTAACTCAAATTTAATATTTTACACAATGATTACAACATAATTAAAAATTTAATATTTTATGCAACATGATATTTTTTTAGGTATGACTTCGCCTATTGGTGTAATTAATTTTTAATTACACTAGCATAAGTTTAGTTAGGCATATTATTTAATTAATTCCTAGGTTGCATTTACTCTAGGCAATTAGTTATAATGGGGCCATCCCCCTTCACATGTATTTAGGATAAAAGATTCCTTCTAGAAGGATGAGTTGTCTTTTCTAGAAGCCTTATCCTATCTTCACATCATTCTAGGTAGTTAGTTAGGGCTCACATGTTGTTAGATCAAGACACATGTCAGCATCATAATACATACTACATTTTACTCTTTCCTATATATACAAGGCATTTTTACATTGTAAAAATCATCTCATATAATATAATATCAATTTGCATGCCTAAGTTGCAACACTTTCTTTGTGGGTTAATTTCTTCTTGCCAAAGATCCTTTGAAGGCTGCAACTTCATTGGGTGATTCAACACCCATAATTTCTACATGGTATTAGAGCTTATCCATTGAAGATTCATCTCAAGATCATAAAGTTGGGATAGAGAGATTCATTGTAGGCTTGAAGGTTTTTATTATAGGCTAGTTGGTTCCACTTGAGGACCGAGCTAGTTTCTAGAGAAGATTGAGTCCAATCCAAGCTCACCATTGTCTTTAGAAGGCCTCAAAACCCTAGGATCGCCTATTCATTCATCAAAATCGAAGACCTCTAACCAAGAGCCATCAAAGGTATTTTTTAAGGTTTGTTATTTGTACTATTTGGGTTGTATAATTTGCAATAAAAAAAATCATCTTCCCTATTGTCGTACTCTATGGAAATTTTTTTTTACATCAGTAGGATATTTTTCGCAAAAATTGTCCTCTTTCATACATTTTGGCAAAAAATATATATATTAGAGCTCGACTACAATAATATTACTAGTCGGCATAGGGAGTTCATTTTATTTTTTATCTGCGGCTATAATTTTTTTCTCCATCAACATACATAGGGGTTTCAATTATAAATCGTTGGAGAATTTTTTTATATATGAAGTCGGCATTATTCAAAAAAAATTCCTTTGTCGACTTCTTTACATCAATCTGCAGCATATAGTGGCCGGATGCATTCATTGTGTTTGCAGGAGGTCACATCACCACTGACCACCATCAATGGCAGGAGTTCACATCACCACCACCCAATATCAACATCGTCCACTATGTTGACCACTTTGTCGGCGATCACCAACCCGACTTTTGTCTACCGAACAGGCCCAACCCGAGGTTCTATTGGTGACCGAGGGGTCTACTAAAGGAGGTGGCGCTACCCAAGAACCTAGCTCTGCCCAGATCACAACTCCGCCACCGCTCCTAGGAGGGGGGCATTTTTTCTGCCATTGTAGCCCGCGGTCTTATTAGTGACCTAGGGCCAAATGTTTTTAGCCCCTGGTGCTAAGTTTTTGCACCACATTAGCCTGCTAGGCTCTAATAGGACATATATCTTTTGAGGGCCATATATTTTCACCATGATCTCGATAATCGACAAACGAGATATCATTGGGAAGGTGTTTTAGTGTACTTTCCAGTGGCTCCCTCCATTTTCTAGGATTTATTGCCAAAAAGGCTATAATCAACTGAAGTCAAAACCCCACTTTGGAATCAAAAGCCAATATCTTCAAATCAATTTGTTGAAAATCAGTGATTCTTGTAGAATCAAGAAGGTATTATAGTGCTTTTTTTATCATTCCATTCCTTTTGTTCGATTTCATCTCCAGGTGCTTTGCATTTGTTTTTTCCAAATTGGTTCATTTTTTCAAATACTTGAACATCCTGAAGTTTGACGAAGGATTCTTTGATTTGAGGGACATCATTTCAATTGCATATCATATTTGGAAGTTTTTATTTGTTGTTGAAGCTCAATATCATTGTAATATTGGAGATTTTTCATAATTTATTATGGGGATTTCAAGTCATCCTTCACTGATAATGTAGGTAAATGGAAACTATAGGCAATGGAGAGATTGCATTATATATCATCTTCAATCACTTCAATTGTTACCACATTTGTATGGTTTCGTTCCCTCTCCTGAGGATTGTATCCAAAAATTTCCTTGGAATTGTAGAAGGTATCATGTTTTAGGGGTTATTGCAATGCATGTTGTTGATGATGTTTTGAAAACTATTTATCATTTTGACTGTCCTCATACTCTTTGGACTAATATTTGGGAGCTATATGGAGAGCCTGATACTCCACCATTCCCCAATGATTATGATTCAGAACGTCATGTGCCTCTTCATTCTTTAGACATGATTGTTGTGCCTATTGCATACACGCCCCGTTCCCAATAGCGACCCTCTTTTCCCTCTTTTTTGATTGCCTTTTCCTTTTGTTTTTCCTTGTTTTGCATACCCATTTTTGTGCCCTAAAGGGTCAGTGCATTCCCCAAAGTCATATTTTAAGCTTGACCAAAGTCGCCCCTTTAAAAATATTGATTCGGGGGTCAATTTGGGTTTCCCTTGTCAGAATGCCTTTCTGGCATCCGCTATGCTCTCTGGGCCCAGACACTCAGGTTTCCCCTTTCGGATTTATGTCCTGGTTCTGCCATTTCAAACGGCAGCAGCATGGCATCTTTCCGGATCCTGGATCCCGGATCTCCGCGTCCGGAATTCCACTCGAACTTTGCCATCTTGGTGGCCACGGCTGGGCAACTTCTTGGCCACCCGACTCCGGGTCACTCACCGCCGTCTGCAATTTGAATCCACCAACTTTCCGGCCGTCGTACGAGGGAATTTAATGCTATGTCCATTTTGGCTATTTAAACGAATTTTTTAGCCGTTATTATCAACCGACCAAGTGAGAGAAAATTCGAAGAGCTCCCTGCCTCTAGCATTTTCGACCCCGCAGTCCGAGTTCCTTTTCCGATGTCTCCCGCACATTCGATAGCCTGCTTCTTCGGGATCTTGAGGTACACCCACCGTCTACATGTCTTGTCCTTTATTTTGTGAATTTTTGAGTCTTAAGCAATGTAAAACGTAAAATTGGGTTTAAAACTGGTAAATTAGTACCCTCCCCGAAAAAACCATATGTTTAAAAATGAAAATCCATTGTTCGAGGCCTTGAAACTCAATTTGAAACTTAACCTCGCCACGGCCGTTCTTCGGAATAGTCGTCAGTGTCTCCCGAGCTCGGGCCTTCTCGCGGACGTCTGCAAAACTCAAAACAACTTCAAAACATCATGCAGTGAAGTTCCTCCCAGACCCCGGCATCCGGATTGCCCCTCGTTGGTTTTCATGTCGCTCCCACCATTTCACACGGCCTTCCCCAAGCGCCTTCCCGACCTCCGAACCCTGGCCACGCAGTGTCCGTGTCGAAACTTCAACAAAATCAAAATCGGCAAAGGGGAGAAAACTGTCCTCGAGATCGGACACTCGGAGTTCCCATCCCGGAATGTCATCCTAATTTCGTCATTCTGACGGCCTGTCACAACCATCCTATCAGACCTCAGACCCTGATTACATGATGTTCGATTCCCAAATTCAGAGAAGAAACCAACGTCTGTAATCAAGCCGGACTTCGCTACCCAGGATTCCGTCTTCGAGATTTCGACTTAAGTTTGTCATTCTAAACTGCAATGGGTAGGCAACTTCCCGACTCTCGGGCCCTGACGCTTCATCCTCTGTTTCAAACTTACCTAAATGATCCAGCATCCAAGTGCATTCCAGACCCCAACCTCCGAAAGTCCATCCCTAGAATTATGTATCACATTCGTCGTTTTACATGACCATCCCAAGACGTCTTTCTGAGTCCCAGACCTTGGTGCACTTCTCGCCTAAACCAAAATCCCAGCAAACATTTGAAGCCCAAGCGTCTTTCGAATTTCGACCATCGGAATTCCCCTCCCGAGATTCTGTTCCACTGGCGTCGTTTTAACGGCAAACTCGAGGTGACTTTCTGACCTCCGGGTCCCAAGCCGCTATTCGCCAACTAGCTTTCCCGAATCCTCAAACCGTCTCCGGAGATTGCCCTCCGGAATTCCTCACCCAGATTGCCACATCCATTTCGCCATTCTGGATGAAAGACCCATAGCCGCTTCTCGACGACGGCAATCCGAGACCCGGATTCCTCCACCTGGAGTTTCGTCCCCCTTGCGCCGTTCCCAATGACTATCCTACATTTCATGCTTGAACTCCTAAATGAAGGATCAAATGACCTCCAAATCCAAAATGGATTTCGACCCACTTGCTAAAATTAGGTCTTCATTCATGAAAACCTTCAATTGACCAAATCCAACTCCGGCAAATGCCTTTGGGAGTTTCATCCTCAATTTTTCCTTTCAAACGACATTCTGCTAGGGGAACTCCGGCCCTAGGAACCTGGTTTGTCTACCTTGCTTTCTAAACAATGAAGTATCAAGTGTTATGTGCTTAAGAATTTTTTTAAGATTGCTACTATAATGTGTTTGGTACAACTACAAATGAAACAATCTTTTAAAATTTTAGAAACAATTACAATAATAATAAAATGAGATTTTAAATCATGTGTAAGAAGTTTGAGTTTGATTTAAGAAGATAAAATAAAACTAGTTTGAATAATATAATTTTTTATTATAAAAAAAATATCTTTAAATATATTTATATAAAAAACAAAATTATCAATTTAAACATATTTTATTTATTTAAATAGTTATTTTATTTTATTGCATGAACATGTATACATTTTAATCTTTATTTAAAAATTATATTATTTTACACAACTATCTAAAATCATTCAAGAAATATTATTTTTAAATTATTTAATTTAATTAAAAATTATTTTATATTTTACTTGTAAACTATTTTATAATTATTTTCTTGTTTATGGTCTTTATTTATTTACTTTAGATTTGTTTATTTACTTCAAATTTATTTTATTTCTAAAATATTTAAAATTTTCTTACATCATTTATATTTTTATTATTTGACTTGAGTTATTTTATATTTTGTATAAATTTTAATTTTTTATTTTGTTTATACTTTTAAAAATGTACTAAATGTTATATATTTTTATGTTATTTTTTAAAAATAAAATTTTATAATTATATCATTTTCTTAAATATATATTTTTAAACATTGAGTTTGAGAAAATACACAAAAATGTTATATATTATTGTCAAGTATACAAAAAAAATTAAAGAAGAATTCATAAAATTATCATCAAATATTGATGTGACAACTCTAATGAATTAGTTGAAAAAAATTAAAAGATACTTCTAACTAAAACAAATATGGAAAGAGAAATTGGGGAATAAGAAACATGTCACATATTATTAGAAGTTCCATTAGTAAAGAACTTTAAAATTTTTGCCAATTTAAATGTTTCAAGTGAAGTATTAAAACTTGTAACTAAATTTATTTTATTTTATTTTAAAATTAGTTAAGAATTGTTTTGTTTTGTTTTATTTTACTATTGAACTTGAAATCAACCAAGCAAGTTATAAAGAATTTTTATAAACAAAAAAGCTTCTCATTAATATTTAACAAATATTTATTATTATTATTATTCATAAATCAACTAGTCAATCAATAAAGTTCCTACTAAAAAATCACTTGGTCATCAATGTTTAACATTTTTTTCTTATAAAAAATCAAATCAATGCACCAACAAAGTATTAATATCAAACTCAGTTACTCAAGATCAACCAATCAATATATAAAGAATTTTTACTAACAAATTATTTTCTCACTAATATTTAACAGTAACAAGATAATAGTCAATCACTAGAGTTGGAATAACAACCAAAACTAGTTGTATTATATGTATTGAGTGTAAAAAGACTAAAATGGTGAGAGCAAGTGTTGTGGGGGTGAGCGGGAAGAACTGTGCAGGAGGAAATTTGAATTCCTCAAATGAGGATGTTGATGCAGACGTCGACCCTGATGGTGTTTTGTGGGTTGTGGAGGTCTCTCGGTCTCCTATGGTTGTGCCTACGTTGGTTTTCTGCCTGGGGCCCTTGTTTTCCAATCTCTCTGATGTTGGATGGTTGGTTCTTGGCATGGAGATGTTGTTGTTGTCGAGTTTCTTTGAGCCTCTGCCTGCTATGGGAGCCTTGGTAGCGTTTTAGGGCAATCTGGTGAATGGGTGTGTTTTTCTTTCTACAAATGTTAGGGTGATGATGACTATGTTTCTACCCTCGATGTTGTTGTTTGGCCTTCATTTCTGTTAGTGGGGGCATCTTCTCTCTCCCTGGCTTTGGATTGTGTCCTGAATCTCTCTGTGTGTTGTGTTTCATGTGGATGGGTGGTGCGAATAGAGGTTTTGGATTATCTTTGCCCTTGGTTGGCACGCTAAGTTTGTTGGTGTGCTTAATCATTTTTCCTTCTCTCTTCTCCCCTGTTGCACGAGCTCTTTGTTTTGTGTGGGTCCCTTGGTTGCGGTTTTGGAATTTTGGGAGGCTTTCGTCCCTCTAACTTTGGGGTTATTTGTTGGTGTTGTGGCTCTGGTGCATTTTTTCCTAGTGGTGTCTTCTTTGCCTTCCTATGTGTGGACTGTCTTGCTTGTGGCTGGGAGGTTTTTGGAGTGTCTCTAGCTATCTTATGACTCTAGCTATCTTATGACTCTAGCTGGCTTGTTGAGTTTGATGGTGAGCTTATTTGTTTTGTCGACTCTCTTCTTCCTCTCTATGTGGGCTTTTTAGTGTTGTGCATGGGAGCCTCGACTTTGCTGCTAGGGTTTTTTGGCTTGCTTGATTCCTTCTTTCTCTTTATTGTTTGGGCTTTGGGAGCATCTATTCCTGAGCTTGTTGTTTTCTCTTGTTCGGCTATGGTGTGGGGGGTGTTGTTGATTCCCCTTGTCGTTGGCTGGGGATTGAGGTGACTTCTGAAGTAGTGGTTGGAGAGTCCTTCTTGTCTATTTTTGGTTTGGCTTTGGCTGGGGTTTCTTCATTCCCCCTGTTGCATTGTGGAGTTGGTGCTCTCTTTGCATTTGATTATGCGGTGCCCCTTCTGGGTTTTGTTTTTGTTAGTTGTGCAGGGGCTAATTTTATCATTGATTTGGGTTGTGTCCTTCTTGTTTCCATCTTTGTTGATGCCTAAGGTTGCCTAAGGTTGTTGTGAGTGCTTGTGCTACTGGAGTGGCCTATTTTGGCTAGGATATACTGATGGTGTCTTCTTTAGAGGTGAAGATTTCTCTTATGGAGGTAGAGCCATCTCTTATTGAGGTGGAGATGATTGTTGTAGGCCCAGTGAAAAGTTTTCTTCTCATTTGCTTGTTCTTGTTGAGGTGGAGTTGGTTCCTTTTGAGGTGGAGCTAGTATGAGCAGGAGTTGGGTTGCTTTGGTGGTTTGTTCTCTTGCATCTTCCTCTCCATTAGAGGGGGGCCCTATCCTATGAAGGTGGAGTGTGGGATGGTTGTTTAGTTTGATTGGAGCTCCAAGAAGGTTGTTGTTTCTCAGTCTTTTGTGTTGTTGGGTTTAAGGTCCCTACCAAAACCTTTTTGTAAAGGGTTCAAGGTCCCTTCAAAACCTTAAGGTCCATGTAAACCTATTTTGGTTATAGGGTTCAAGGTCCCTTCAAAACCTTTGTGTAGCTTGTGTTGCTGTTGTTGGGTTGTTGATGGTATGTGGTTTATCTTTTTTATAGCATTATTTTCTTTGATAAGGTTTCAGATCCATTCAAAACTGATTTGTAAAGGGTTTCAAGTCCTGGATCAAAACCTTTTTTTCTACATCAAAAATAATAACAAGATATTCAAAATACTCTCTCTCCTACTCAACTCTAGTTTTAATCGTGTTCATGCATGAAACTAGAAAACATGGGGGGGCTCCCTCCCCCCTCATGCTTCCTTTGTAAAATATGCTATTGTTTTAGCCTTGGATGTAGGAGTTCATGGTGACTCCTCAACACCCACAAGAATAGTTTCTAGACCAAAATATCTTCCACAAGAGAGAAAATGGAAAGAATAGCTTGTTGTATTATGAATGCAAGATTAATGCAAATGTACATGAGAGGCCTTGCTTATATAGGCAAGGTGAGAGGAAGGATTAGACAAGATCATGACAAGTGTCTTGATCCTATCACATGAGATAACTAAATCATAACAACCTATGATAATATAAGATCTAGAACTGATAACTAAGACTTCCAGAAGGAATCTTATAATCCCAAGTAAATTAAACATGTTCAAATAAGTCCCATAATTCCCTAGTAAGGAAATTAACTAGGTACAAGACATTTATTCACACCAAAACCCCCGCCTAAGTGAAACTTAGGGAGAAGATTATTATGTAAAAATACTATGCAAAGAGACTATGGGTCACAACTACAAGCCCATGTTAGGTACCAATTTATAATGAAAATGCAATCTCTCACAAATAAATAAAATGAGAAAACCTAGTGGGATAAAAATCCTCTCCAAAAGAGAGAAAATAAAAAATAAGATGATGTATAAAGGAATCAATGATACACTCCAAGGACAAAATCCATCATATATATACAATCAATAATCCCCATAAGAGGGAAAAATAGAGACAATATATCCCTGGGAATAACATGAAGAAGCTCCAATGCTATTAAAGAATGAAAAAAAGATGATCCAATTCTTGAAAGCAACACATCTTCCCTTAGCAAGAAACAAATCCATAGGACAATGAAGAAGCCACTCCATATCAAATTGAAAGGAGGAAGGACTAAGTCTCAACATGTATGCCTCTGAAAAACTGATTAGAATTCTCCAAGCTTGAATAATCCACAACATAATCATGGTCAAACTCAACCAACAAAAATGAAAAATCAAGAGGATGAGGAAAATCATGAATGTAAATCTCCAAAGAAAAAGATGATGGGATAAAAACTATGCTGAAACTATCATCAAAGAGGAGAGAAACCCCTCAAGTGTGTCCTTCAAATCTACAATAGGATAAGTGCAAAAACATGGGGGGCCAAAAAGTGGTCACTTCACTTTTTCAACCTGAAATAGCAAAAACATGAGCACGTTATAATGCGCTTGTGATATGGTATGAATTTTAAAAAACTCGCATTTTTGGAATTCAAAAAAGCATTGGAAAAATTCTATCATGTTATAATGCATTCACATTTTTTGAATGCATTAACAAAACTTGGGTATGTTATAATGCGCTCACTTTTTGGTCTACATTGAAAAACAAATCTTCGCTTTTTTTCTCTCTTTCTTCTTGTTATCTTTCAGGAAAAATATATACATGAAATAAACATTTACATATGGACATTACTTTCTTAAACTTCAAGTTATATTTCATGTATATAATTTCAGGATGTTTGAGAGTGGCTTCGGATCTCTAGGAGTTATAATGCAAATTCTAGATTTTGGAAGATCTTAAAAAAATTTATACTTAGTCAAATTTTAGTAATCAACATGTCAAATTTTAGTAATCAAGAGGTCAAATTTTAGCAATCAACAAGTTATATTATCTCTCTCCACTTCTCTCTATCTCCCCTCTCCCTCTCTCTACCTACCTATCCCTCTATCACTCCTACCACTCTCTCTATTTCTCTTTATCTCACCTCTCTCACCTCCCTCTTTTCTTGCTTATCTACTCTATATCTCCCAATCCCTCTCTACTTACCTCTCCATCCATCACACCCTACCACTCACTCTCTACACCTCTCTATCTCACCTTTCTCTCCCTCATTCCCTCTCTAATTATATTTATATCTCCTCTCTCTCTCTACCAATCATTCCCTCTCTACTTATCTTTTTCTCCTCTCTCCCTCTCTCTACCTACATCTCCCTTCATCACTCTCTTAATTTCTCTTTATCTCACCTCTCTCTCCCTCCCTACCTATCCATCCCTCTCTACTTATCTATATCTCCCATCTCCATCCATTACTACCTACCACTCTCTCTCTATTGCTCTATATCTCACCTCTCTCACATCCCACTCTCTCCATCCATACCTCTCCCTATCTTTCTCTCTCTACCTACCTCTCCAGCCATCACTCTCTCTCTCTCTCTCTCTCTCTCTCTCTCTCTCTCTCTATCTCACCTCTCTCTCACCTCCCTTTCTTCTTCCCTATCAATTCTTTATATTCCAATTACTCTATCTACCTACCTCTCCATCTAGCACACCCTACCACTCTCTCTCTACACTCTCAAACCTATACTTAAACCCTAAAACCTTAATCTATAACATAAACCTTGAACATTACCCCTAACCCTATACTTAGATCCTAAACCCTACACTCTCAACCATTAACCCTCTACATTATACCCTCAACCCTATACTTAAACCCTAAAACCTATACCTCAACCCGCATCCCTATACCCTATACCCTCAAACTTATACCCTAAACCCTACACCCTACACCCTATACCCAATATCCTAAACCCTAATCACTATACCCTATACATTTGACCTAATACCCTCAAAGCTCAACCCTATAATTAAACCCTAAAATCTACATTCAACCTTTTATCGTAAACCCTCAACCCTAAACCCAATATCCTCAAACCTATACCCAATATCCTAAACCCTAATCCATATACCCTGTATACTTAACCCTATACCCTCAAACCTATACCTTAAACCAGAAACCCTACACCCTCAACCCTCATCCCTATACCCTATACCCTCAACCTTATACCCTAAACCCTAAACATTATCCCTTAACCCTATACTTAAACCCTAAACCCTACAGCCTAAATCCTATATCGGTCACTATCACAAACCCTAATCCCTATACCCTATACACTTAACCTTATACCCTCAATCCTAAATTAAACCTTGTACTCTAAAACCTCACGTAAACCCAATAACCTCAACCCTATACTAAATATACTAAACCCTAATCCCTATACCCTATACCATCAACCCTCAAACCTATTCCTTAAACCCCAATCTCTACACCATCAAACCTCATCCCTATATCATATACCCTCAAACTTATACCCACTATCTTAAACCATAATACTTATACCATATACAATTAACCTTGTACACTCAACCCTAAACCCAATATCTTAAACCTAATCTCTATACCTTATACACTTAGCCGTATAGCCTCAACCTTGAACACTAGGGGAAAGGTGGGAGGGAGAGAGTGGAAGAATGGTGAGATAGAGAGGAGAGAGTGAGAGGGAGGGAGGGATGGAGAGAATGGTGAGATATAGAGGAGAGAGTGAGAGAGGAAGAGGGGGAGAGAGGAAGAGAGAGAGACAAATAGATAGACAGACAGAGAGAGAGAGAGAGAGAGAGAGCAAAAGATAGGGAAAGAGGTAGAGAGGGAGACATATGTGAGATAGAGAGAGACAAAGAGAGAGTGATGGAGGGAGAGGTATGTAGAAAGAGGGAAAGGGGATATAAAGATAAGTAGAGATGGAAGAAGATGTAGAGATATAGAGAGGTGAGATAGAGAGGAGCGAGTGAGAGAGAAAGAGGGGGGAAGAGAGGGAGAGAGCTTCAAAGATAGGTAGGTAGAGAGAGATAGAAAGCAGAGAGGGAACGAGGTAGGGAGGGAAACATAGGTGAGATAGAGAGAGAGAGTGTGTGTGTGTGATGGAGGGAGAGATAGGGAGAGATAGGGAGAGGGAAGATAAAGATAAGTAGAGAGGATCAGAGAGGTAGAGAGAGAGAGGAGAGATAGAGAGAAGTAGAGAGGGGATGGAGGGAGGGAGAGGTAGGGAGGAGATATATGCGAGTGTGTGTGTGAGAGAGAGAGAGATAGAGAGAGGAGGGGTAGGTGAGATAAATATGATTAAGAGATATAATAGGGAAGGAGGTAGGGTGGGAGAGAGAGGGGATTGAGGGAGAGGTAAAGAGGGATAGGCGAGATAAAGAGATGTAGAGAGAGAATGGTTAGATAGAGAGGAGAGGATGAGAGAGAAAGGGGGGAGGAAGGGATGGCAAGGAGGGAGATAGAGGTGTGTGTGTGTGAGAGAGAGAGAGAGAGAATGGTGAGATAGAGTGGATAGAGTATGGATTAATGGAGGGAGAGGCAGGTAGAGAGAGGGAGACGAGAGATATAAAGAAGTGGAGAGGGAAGGAGAGAGGGAGGGATAGGTAGAGAGGGAGGGAGAGATAGGTGAGAGAGAGTAGAGAGGGAAGGAGGGAGAGATGGATAGAGAGTGGTGAGATAGAGAGTAGAGTGGGAATGAGAGAATAAGAAAGAGAGAGGGAGGTGGGAGGGAGGGAGAGGTAGAGAGGGATACGTGAGATAAATAGAAGTAGAAAGAGAGAGAGAGTGGAGGGAGGGAGGGAGGGAGAAGTAAAGAGGGAGGGCTGAGATAAAGACAATTAGAGAGAGATAATGGTGAGATAGAGAGATGGAGAAAGTGAGAAAGATGAAGAGAGAATGGTGAGATAGAGAGGAGAGAGTGAGAGAGAAAGAGGGGGAGAGAGGGAGGGATAGAGAGAGTGAGAGAGAGCTAGACTGAGAGAGTATAGAGGAAAAGAGGTAGGGAGGGAGACATAGTTGAGATGGAGAGAGAGACAAAGAGAGATAGATAGAAAGAGGGAGAGAGGGAAAGGAAGAGAAGTATAGAGGGGGGAGAGTGAGAGAGAGAGAATGGAAAGAAAGAGAGAATTAGAGAGGGAAAGAGAGAGTGAGAGAGGTATAGAGCATAAGGGATACATAATGAGAGAGAGAGAAATATGATACAACTTACTAATTACTGAAATTCGACCTCCTCATTACTAAAATTTGACATGTTGATTACTAAGATTTGACTAAGTCTAAATTTTTTTAAGATCTTCCAAAAACTAGAATTTTCATTATAACTCCTAGAGATCTGAAACCACTCTCAAACATCCTAAAACTATATACATGAAATATAACTTAAAGTATAAGAAATTAAATATCCTATGTAAATTTCAACTTATATGTATATAGTTTCCCTGAAAAAAGAAGAAGAAATAGAAAAAAGAGTAGAAAACAATTTCAATGCAAACCATAACGTGCTCACAATTTAGCAATTATTTTTGGTGTGTTTTGGAAATCCATTTTGGTGCATTTTTTGACATTCATTGACAAGGAAAAAATTTCAATACAAAATATAATGCAAGTCCATTATAACCCACTCACATTATGTCTTGCTTTGGGAATCCCCAATCCTTAGACTTGGATTTGCTTTGGATTTCCAACCCAAAGGCTTGGAGTGCCTTCCCAATGTCTAAAGATGTGTTTTTGCATATTCTACTAGATTTCACATAATCTCATTTGTACTAACCATAAAGTTTGCACATGTTTGAAGGTCGAGTAAATCGAACACCTGAGTAATGTTAGGCTCTCTCTTAGCTATTTAACGATGTAATTTTTTTCACATTTTGACAATGTTAAGGCTTTCATCTTTAATTTGTTTTGTTTGTGCACATCTTTTTTTTGTCACAAACTAGTGTTTGGTATTTTTTACTTTTTTTTTAACCGTTCATTGAAATTTCAAATAAATTACATTTATATAAGCTAGAATCCATTCTACACATTAAAATATATATATATTTTTTTTTTAAGTTTTCAAAAATTATAGGGGTGGCACGTTCAAAATTCTATTTTTCAAGATGTGTGCACTTTGAAAATTAGTAAAAAATCAAATATTCATTAAAAAATTATTAGAAAAATTGGGCATAAACTACATGCTAATAGCTAATTTCTCATCGAAGCAATTTTAAAAATATGTAAAAAGAAAAGTTATCCTTTTGAGGGAACCACAAAAGATTCTATGTTATGTTATTTTGACAAAAACAACACCAATTTTTGTGGCTCCATTTTCAAAAAAAATATTAGTTTAGAAAGTAGACTCAGAGCACTATGAACATTATTTTTATTGCATCTAAATTTTTTGAGTGTAACTATCCTCAATTTCTCATCCAAGGTCAGTATTTCCTTATTTAAAAAAAAAAATGGCCACTGAAGACCCCTTGTTGGCCCCCATCTTTCTGCACTTACCCAGTATGAGACTCCACAAACAAGGTAAAAATAATTGTCAAATACTCGTCCCGTAATGCAAGATCTGAAAAAATATTATCATCCTACTGAGTAGAAGCACTACTAGTTGGACAAGTAGGAGGTGGAGGAGTAGGAAGCCTAGCATTGGTATCTAGAATACCAAGATTTAGATGACCAACCTTCTCCTCATAAACATGATTCACACTTGATCAATGAGTGTGATATGTAGTCAAAATAATATTATCTTCAACTGAAGAAAATGTGAAAAGAAATACAAACAAGATGAATGATCAATCATCCCAAGAGCAATGATATCCCTAGTCTCCAATTCCCTTATGTAGAATCTATCAGAAGTGAACTCAACTGTCTTACCTTATCCACTATGAGTAATTTGATAAATATAAAGGATACTAGATGTAAATGAATGAACACAAATTAAATCATTAAAATTTCCATCCCTCGTGTTAGTGGAACCCTTCCCCACATACCTTCATATATGTAATGTTACCCATAGGTGAATTACAAGGCTCAAAAGAAGAGAACATTTCTATAGATGATGACATACGATGAGATGTCCCTAAATCAAGAAGCTATATATTAAATTCAAGACTTGTAGAGGTCAAGATTTATTTTCCTTTCGTTTTGTATGACCCAGTTTTAGATCTTGTATTCCATGATTGAGATGATGCAGTTGTCAATTAAGATGTTGGAGAATAAGAAGACACTGATGAGGGAAACAAGATGTTGTTCTTCTGAAGAATGTGTGTTATTTCATCAATATTCTTATCATAACATCTATTCTCATTATGTCCTAACCTTTTATAATATGTACATTTTAACTTCTTTTTAGATGATTTCTCTTTAGAAGAGGGAGCAGACTCAGGGGTGAATTGTGAAGGTGAATATTTATTTTTCTCATTGGACTTGGATTCCTTGTTTTTCTTCTTACCTTTGCCACCTGAAGCCTTTAAATCCTTTACAAAAAGAGCATGAGACTTGGAAGACTTTAATGTGCCCATGTGTGCTAACTTTACTTGTTTCCTTGTGAGCTAAGATGTAAATTCCTCAAGAGAATAATTTTTTTGTGCATTGTCTAGGGCATCCATAGTAGCATAAAATGTAGGAACAAACATCGAATAATTAGAACCAACCTTAGAAAGAATAGAAAAAATCAACTGTTCATCCTCTTTTGTGAACCCACAATCAAACAACTGTAATCTAAGAGAATTGATCCTAGAGAGGAAGCCTTGGATATTATCAAAATCTAAAGGATTGAGACTCATAAGTTCATTCTCCAACTTAAATTTCATCACTTTATCTGGCTTGCGAAAGAGACTCCTTAAGGTAGTCCAAACATCATGAGGATGTTTACAAGATGCAACATGATATCTAAGATCTAGAGAAATGGAAAAAATAAGAGTACCAAAGGATTCATCCCTTCTATAAAACTATTTTCTTCTTTTTATAGCTCCTATGGGTTTTGGATATGTACCAAATGTGATTCTTTGCAACTTCAATTTTAACAATAAAATCTCCATTTGTGATTTCCACCCATGATAGTTATATGGAGTTAGACGTACAATTTTTGGCAAATCCATGATAAAATCAAAAATTAAAATAGAGGAACAAAAAATTAACCCTCACAATACATGCAATTTACCCCTTTGTCTCAAACAACATGACACTTTTTTTGCAGATTTATAACAATGTATCCAAAAGTACCAAATCAGCTTCAAACTAAAATTTTGAAATTTTGGAAACAAATTCGCAAAAAGTGCATGTATAGAATTGTAGTTCTCATGAATAACTTCTTGATGTCATAAGAATTAGAAAAAATGGAGTCTAGAGAAAAAATTTATGACCTCAGAGGCTAAAAGGAAAAATCTAGCTTCAACATGGAAAAATTTCTACAAAACACTTGCACAACTAAAACATTTGGAGAATCTTCTTTCTAGAAATATTTCATTTCAAAAAATTGGCCTCCTGGATCAAAAATTATTACAATTTGGAAAAACCCCTATTTAGGGCACACAAACTCAAATTTGAGCTCCTGGGGGCTGAAAATATTGGCATGTAGTCACTGATACAATCAAACACTACAGGTTTTGAAAAATAAAAAACCTGTCATTAGGGGTGATGGTGCCACTTGAGTGGCGGGGGCGGTGAGCGACGGACTCAAACGATGTGCCACCAAGAAAATGCACCCCCTCCTCATGCCAAGTGGAAAATTCATGATAAAATAAAAAAAGTACAATAGAGGAACAACAAAATAACCCTCACAATACAGGTAATTTACCCCTTTGTCTCAAAGAAAATGACAATTTTTCACAAATTTACAACAATGTATCCAAAAGTACCAAATCAGCTTCAAACTAAAATTTTGAAATTGGGGAAACAAATCTTGAATAATTGCATGTATAGAACTGTAGTGCTCCTGAATACCTTCCTATGTCATAAGAATCGACAAAAATGGAGTTCAGAGCAAAAAATTATGACCTCAGAGGCTTAAAAAAAAAATCTAGCTTCGATATGGAAAAATGTCACAAAACAATAAAATTCCTACAAAACACCTGCACCACTAAAACATTTGGAGAATCTGCTTTCTAGAAATATTTCATTTTAAAAAAGTGTCCTCTTGGATCAAAATTTATTATAATTTTGAAAAAACCCCTATTTAGGTCACATAGAGTCAAATTCGGGCTCCTGGAACTAAAAATATCAACCCACAATCATTGATATGACTGAATGCTATAGGTTTTAAAAAATAAAAAACCTATCGTCAAGGGCAGTGAGTGACAAGTTTGAAATTTTTTCCACCAATAAAAATCACCCCCTCCTCATGCTAGGTGACCATAGTAGATGACCAAGGGTTTAACTCCCAAAACAAACAATAGTGGTTAAAAAAAATATTTAAAAAATCCTATCGAGTTAATAAGATTTGTACTGACATGACAACAATCTTACAGTATCGTACAAACCATGCATATGAGATGACAAATGATGATGTAGATAGTACACAAAATATTCTATGCATAGAGTATACTCTAAATATGCCAACCAGTATTGCATATTTGACAACGCTGATCAAACCATATGGTATGAACATCATAGGACGTATGGATTTTTGTAACCCTTCAAAAAAAATTCTTGATGCCTCTAGGAAAAAGTATCATATTTTTGCATTTTGACAATCGATCTTTAGGTTTTTAGGCCTTCTAGATGTGATGGCAGGGTAAGATTTGACCCAAAGTGCCTCAAAATTTTAGCTACCCCCAAATTTGGAAACTAAAACCCTCAAATTGAAACCTTTGTAGATCAGTCAAAACAACAATGAAAATTTGATGAAATGAAAGGAAAACCTAACTTTCTTTGAATCCTTGGATTCAACCGTGTGTTTCTTGAAACCTCAATATGCACCTAGCAAAATCTTCAATCCAGCACAAAACCCTCATATCTGGGAAGGAATCTACAACATTGTAGCTCTAATAACATGTAGGAGTTAATGGTCACTCCTTAATACCCCTAGGAATAGTTTCTATACCAAAATATCTTCCACAAGAGAGACTCCTCGATACCCCTAGGAATAGTTGCTAGACCAAAATATCTTCCACAAGAGAGAAAATGAAAAAAATAACTTGTTGTATTATGAATGCAAGATTGATGCAAATGTACATGAGATGCCTTTCTTATATAGGAAAGGTCAAAGGAAGGATTGAACAAGATCATGACAAGTGTCTTAATCCTATCACATTCAACAACTAACTCATAATGTTCAACCTATGATAAAATAAGATCTAGAAATGACAAATAAGACTTCTAGAAGGAATCTTATAATCCTAAGTAAATTTAGCATTTGAATAAGTCCCATAAGTCCCTAGTAAGGAAATTAACTAGGCACAAGACATTTATTCACACCAACATTGGATAGCCATGACAACCTCAAGTTTCTAGGTGTGTTTCTCATGGTTGTTGAATTTTCCTTGCACTCTTGACCCTATGGTTCAGGAGAATAATTGAATCTCAAGGATTCGAAAAGGGTTCTTGTAGGTGTGGATCATGGTGAACATGTCATCACTGATAATTCTATTTTCCTCAATTTTGGTGATGGAATTACTATTAAACTAACAAAATCTCTTATGAAAATGATTGTCTCTTCAATAGATAATTCCTTGGTGGGTAAATTATTTTATTTTTTCCCTACCATTGATATGGTGAGGTGATGGACGATTGCCAAATGGCAGTTGAAAGGAAGTGTAATGATAAGTATGATGCCTAAAAATATCTTCCTTTTAAAATTACTTCGAATGAGGATCTCCTATTAATCCTCAAAATTGGACCATAGATTAATGGAAAACACAACCTATCTCTTTGTAGATGGAAGTTAGGTTTTGACTATGTAGTGGACCTAAATAAAATAACCCTTGTTTGGGTTCAACTGCTAGGTCTCCCACTTAAATTTTGGGATGAATAATTATTCACTTGGATTGCTAATTCTTTTGGACACTTTATCTCCATCAACAACTTCTTAGTATTGTCTTGTTTTTTGTTAATATAGATATCCACAAAACTCTTCCAAAATCAATCATTTTGGAGTCTAAATTTAAAAAATTGACCCAACCAATATTGTATGAGAATGCCACATTTTTCTATCAAAACTACTCCAAATCGGGCCATTTATTCACTAAATCCAAAGCTTCCAAGAAATAGACCCAAAAAATTAAGAAACCAATTATTCTACAAGCTGATGGGTCAAAAGATTACCCCTTCAAAGATGATATTCTCAACTTATTAAATTCCTTTGAGAACCCTACTAAGATTAGAAACACATGAAAAAATCTCCAATAGCTCCTAAAAGGACTTATATAGAGAAGGATAACACTAAATCTTTCATGGAATACATGATGGATAGGTAGATAAAGGGATTTGTGGTGGGAGACACACTATTTGTAAGGAAGCTAAGGTAGTAGAACAACTTCCTACACTAATCTTGAGAGGATGGTAATGATAAACTTTACAGGTCTTTACAACAGTTAAAAAAACTAAAACATAAATATCATGCATACCACAACATAGTGATTAACGCAGGAAAAACCTTTTTGAGAGAACAACCCCACACTCCAAAATCTTCCCAATATATTATTCATAAATAACAAAGATTACAATATACTTACAAAGAAAGCTTCTAATAGGTGTATCACAAACTAGAGATCTAGAGATAACATGGCTACTATTAGACTCTCATAATACATTACAATGCATAGCCATAATACAATTCCCTTATAAAAAAGGGTTGCCTTCTAGGGAAAGACAAGCCAAAACAATATTCACCATCAGATCTAAGACCTAATGATGAATGGTCTAGATTTATAATAATAAAATATACAAAAAATGTGGCTTGTGGGGGCACTACCTTTGAACCCCTACTGAGGTGTGTGGCCCCTGGACCCCTTTCTAGGGGGATGAGCCCATCGGAACCCATAGGGAGTACCCCCTTGTACCTCCTCATTCTCACCTATCAACAATAAACCTTTTTGTAATTACAATGTTGAGGTCCACATTTTCCCAACAAATCTCCCACTTGTTAAACACCTTGAAAGAGAAATGAGAGGGAGTAAAAACATTGTCTCTTAATCGCTATGGGTTGAAAGGCCCATAGACTTCAAACATCATATGAACTTCTTTGTCATCACAAGCTTAGTTAAACAATCAATAACATCACCGAAGTCTCTACCTTAACTAGATTCACCTTGTCATCTTCAACCATATCTCTAAAAAAATGATACTACACATCAATGTGCTTGGTCCTAGCATGGAATGTCAAGTTCTTAGCTATAAAAATCACACTATGAATGTCACAATAAAATATCACTACTTTATTTTATATTCTAATATATGAACACCGTCTCTTAAGCCAAATGATACTTTGCAAGCATGAGTAGCTACCATTTACTTAGCTTCAATAGTGGGAAAAACAACCATAGCTTGTTGCTTACTCATCCAACTAATTGAACCACCAAATAATGCAAACACATAAGCATTAATGGATCATCTGCTATCAACATCACCTTCCCAGTTCAAATCCACATAACCTTGAATATCAAGGGAAATATCATCTTTAGTCAAATCACTATGATGACACAATAAATACTCTAAGGTACCATACAAACATTTGAAGACTCTTATAACTACATCCCAATTAACTCTACCAATATTAGACATATATCTAGAAAGAACTTCCACTGCTTAGGCAATATATGTTGGCAACACAAGGGCAGACAACTAAGAGAGCGGGGTGAATCATCTATCACAAAATTTTGAACTTATTAAACTTATTAAACTTATTAACCCTTATTCTCAGATTTGATTAATAACCATGAAAGAATGAATCTATAACACATCAGAAACACACATAACACAAGATTTTTGCATGGAAACCCCATTAGGGGAAAAACCACATTGGAGGTCAATCCACAAGTTATACCCTGTTAGAAGTATAAGAAGAATAAATGAGGAATGCACTTGCATTCAGGAACACTGCCTAGAGCTCACTGCTCAAATACAAAGGAATATGCATTGTCTTATAGAAACATTCAGACTAAAACCATCTAAAGAATTTGAACTGAGAAAGTAGCATCTTCTAATGCCTGATTATAGTTCTGGTTACATGAACATTTCTTCACACTTCTTCACTCTTCTTCACACTCTTCTCTTCCTTCGAATGATTTGAACCTTATTCACACATAGCACTCGCACACTTTGCATCACACATACATTAAATGAGATTAAAAAATCTCTTATATATCCGCAACAAGAAAGTACATTGCTTCATGTCATCTTCAACAAAATAATAAAATGAATATAAACTATCGACTCAATCCATAATTAATTTTGAATGTGCACCAACCAAATTCGGCCACAAAACAATGAAGACCCAAAACAAAATCCTCGAACATGAAACACCTTCAAAAATTATTCCACAAAGATCCACAACATGCTTCAAACACCCTGTCGGCCATGAACATGAAAAACATGAACATGCAAGAGAAAATATTTGATCGTGAGCACAAAAATTAATGTGGGTGTGCAACATTGATAGATCACGATCTAGAAATATCAAAAATCATCATAGGAGCATACTCAACAACTCAGATTACTAGAATCACATTATCTTCTTCCAGGAACACCAACAATAGTAATCGAATAATTTTCTGGACACAAAAACTCATAACTTGCTCAAATCTTCATGCGCACCTCTGAAACTTTCAAAAATAAAATAGATAGGCTCGATAACAAACCCTTTAATGTGAAACTTCTCAACATCAACATACATAACTTTCTAGCACACTGAACTTCATAGCTTCACAAACAACCTTCAGAATATTTATTACAATTTTATTAATATCCTCAAAATATACAACTTTAAGGACATCAATGTTAATAGTGTTGAAATCAATGACAACCACATATCAAAAAAACAACCACAACATCCAATAATCTCCCCCTTTTCCATTGATGGCAACACATGATGTGAAAAGCACCATCAATGCAACTAACTTCAGCACTTTCTCCCCCTTAGGTTTTAATTCTTCTCTCATTGCTCTTCTCCCCTTTCTCATACTTTTCACATTACTCTTCTCTCCCTTTCTTCTTCAAAACTTTTTCACATTACTCTTCTCCCACTTTGACATCAATGGAAAAGGTACATACAAGCTCTAAACCACATATCTGAAACATCTTACTACTCCCCTTAGTAGCAGCCACCACAACATCAATCTGAAACAAGCTATGACTTGTAAATGCACAGACTGATGAAAAGACTTGCATCTTAGTTCTGATTAGAAGGGGAAATCACCCCTAACTTCCCTATGAGATACTCAAAAGTATCCTTAGGCAACGGCTTAGTAAATATGTATGAAATTTGTTCCTTAGTAGGCACATACTCCAAATTGACTTCCTTATCACTCACCTTGTCTCTCAAAAAGTGATATTTGATAGATATATGCTTGAACTTTGAATGCAGCACCAGATTCTTTGAAATGTTAATGGCACTTGAATTATCACATAATATAGCAATAGGCTCATCATACACAACTCTAATATCTTTCAACACCTGCTTCATCCATATTACTTGAGTGCAATTGTTAGCAACAATAATGTATTATGCCTCTGTAGTAGACAAAGAAATGACATTCTGCTTTTTACTTAACCATGAAATCAGCTTCTTTCCCAAGAAAAATGTGCCACCAATAGTACTTTTTCTATCATTCACATCTCCTATACAATCAGCATCAGTAAACGCACTCAAAGTAAGATTATCATCTCTAGGATACCATAGGACAAAATCAATTGTTCCCTTCAAGTATGTAAAAATTCTCTTCACAGCAGTCACATGAGATTCCTTAGGATCAGCTTGAAATCTTGCAAAAATACAAACAACATTCATGATATCAAGTCTAGTTTGAGTCAAATACAGTAATCCACCAATCATTGATTTGTATCTAGTCTTATTTTCCTTCGGAGAACCATCATCTATTGTCAACTTACATCTAGTCACCATAGGTGTACCAACTGGCTTTGAATCTTCCATACAAAATTTCTTTAGCAATTCTCTCACATACATGGACTGAGATATAAAAATCCCTTTATCTAACTGAGTAATTTGCAATCCCAAAAATAATTTCATCTCTCCAATCATTGACATCTAATCAAACTCATTTTTCATCTCATCAACAAACTTCATGCACAAACCATCGTAACCAAAAATGATATCACCAACAAAAAATTCCACAATCAAATCTTTATCATCATCAATCTTGAAATAAAAATTACTATCTACGGTACCTTTGTTAAATCCAAGCTTCAACAAATACTTTCCCAATCTGACATACCAAGCTCTCGGGGCTTTCTTGAGTCCATACAATGCTTTATTCAACCGACAAACCATATCTCCTTGATCAATCAATTGAAATCCATCTGGTTGTTCAACATACACCTCTTCATTCAGTTCACTATTTAGAAATTCTTACTTGACATCCATTTGATAAACCTTGTAATTTTTATAAGTAGCATATGAAAGAAACAGTCTCACAGCTTCAATTCTAGCAACAGAAGAAAAAAGTTTCTCTAAATTCAATTCCCTCCATCTGAGAGTATCCTTTACACACCAATATTGCTTTGTTTCTGATAACTTCACCTTGTTCATTCAGCTTGTTTCTAAAGACCCATTTAGTTCCAATTACATTTTTGTCCTTAGGTCTAGGAACAAGAATCCATGTATCATTCTTCTCAATTTGTTGTAACTTATTTCATTACTTCAATCCAATGTTCATCTTTGCATGCTTCATTTACATTACTTCGCTCAGTCTTTGAAATCAAACAATATTCTTCTTCAATTCTTCTCCTAGTCTCGACGCCTTTGTTCTTATCACCTATAATCTATTTTACTGAATGATTTAATCTCACATAACTTGGAGTCTTAGAATTTTCTTGAAGTTTTTACTCTTGTGATCTCTCTTCTGCACTTTCACTTGTTTCTCCATTCTCTTGATCTTCTTGATTCACTAGATTGATTTGAACTTGATTTGAAGCCTTTCCTTTGTTTCTACTGTCATTCTGATCATCAGAATCATATCCACAGGCTCTGGATGGTCTAGCAATGTCTTCATCAACCCTAAAATTTGCACTTTCAACCATTTTCTTCAATCTCTTATTGTAGCACCGGTAGGCCTTACTCTTAGTAGAATAACCAAGAAATATTCCTTCATCACTCCTAGCATCAAACTTTCCTATATCTTCGTCTCTTCTAATATAGAATTTACTCCCAAAGATTTTGAAATATCTAGCAGTAGGCTTGTGACCAACCCATAGCTCAAAAGGAGTCTTACTAGTATCACCTTTGATTTGTACTTGATTTAGGATATAAACTGTAGTACTCACAGCTTCTCTCTAATAGATATGAGAAATATTTGCTTCTAGCATCATAGTTCTAGAAACATCTAGAATTTTTATGTTCTTCCTTTCCACAACTCCATTTTGTTGAGGGGTTCACAGTGCAGATAATTATCTCTTTATCCCATGAAATTCACAGAAGGAATTAAATACTCTGGATGTGAATTCAGCACCTCTATCTAATCTTAGACGCTTAATCTTCAGACCTATCTCTATCTCAACTTTAGCCTTAAAGATCTTGAACTTCTCCAAAGCTTCAGATTTCTCTCTTACGAATGCAACCCACATGAATCTAGAATGATCATCAATAAGAAACATGAAATACCTATCTCCTTGTAGACTTTTGATTCTAGACGGACCACACAGATCAATATGCACAAGCTCCAATATTCCTTTTGAACAATGTTGTTTTCTTCTAAATGAAACCCTAGTTTGCTTACCCAATTGACATTCCTTACATATGACATTTGTAGGCTTTACCAACTTAGGAAGATCTCTCACCGCTTGAGTAGAACTTATCTTGATAATATTGTCAAAGTCTACATGACACATTCTTCTATGCCACAACCAACTTTCATCAACTTGAGCAATTAGACAACCTTTACTAGCAGCATTCAGGTGAAAAATGTTACCTTTTGTTTTTGTACTTGAAGCAATCACATTTCTAGAAATTCCCAATATTCTACACTTTCCATCCTTGAATTGAAGATTGTATACCTTATCAACCATCTATCTAACACTCAAAATATTATGATTCAAACCTTCATCATAAAGAACATCATCAGTGTTATGCTTACCATCAAAATAAATACATCCTTTGCCATGAATTATACCATCGTCATACTTTTCCAGACTTACGAATTTGCTTTTATCGCCTGTCATGTGATGTGAACATCCACTATCAATTACCCATTCATCCTTCTCTTCAACTCAAGCAGCTAGGGCTTTCTCAACATTTGTACAACTAGTAGATTCAGTAGACACAAGATTATTTTCCTTGATAGTAATAAACACAAACTCATCTTCACTTCCATTTCCTTTATCAGATTCATCATATGTCACACCTTCATCAACAACATAATAACATTTCTTTTGAAATTTAGACTTGTAAGGTTTTGAATTAGGAACTATTTTCGGACACCTTGATGCAAAATGACCAATCTTATTGCAAGAAAATCATTTAATAGGAAATTTCCTTTTATAATTACCTTCTCCTCTGGCTTCTCTCTTGACAATAGCCACTTCAAGCTCATTCAGTTCTCTTTCTTCTTCTTCAATCTGTCTCAGTTCTTCCTCATACCTAGATACCTTTCTAGAAGAACTTTCACCCGGATCATATCTCTACTTATATCTTCTAGAAGTAGTAGCTTTAAATTTAGATTCTATCTTAGGAAGGGCATCATCGAATTCACTTAGTTCTCAAAAGCAATAAGTTTACCAATCAACATATCTCTAGTTACATTTGTCACGGTCCTGAGCTCATCAATAGTTGTAGCTTTGACTTTGTATGAATGAGGCAAGGATCTAATCACTTTAGAAACAATCTCTGATTCATCCAACTGTCCACCATCACATATGATATCACACACAAGTTCATTCACTCTTTGCATGAAAGTAGTAATGGTCTCATCATCACCAATTTTCAACAATTCATATTTCCCTTTCAGACTCTGCAACTTAGCAATATTCACATTAGCATGACCTTCATACAAAGTTTCCAACTTTTTCTAGATCTCATAAGTAGTCCTTAGCTCCATAACATTTGTCATTTCAGAATCAGTCAAAGCACTCAACAATGCTTCCTTAGCCCTGATATTATATTCAGCATCCTTGATCTCAACAGTAGTAGAAGGACCATTTTGAGGGATAACATATCTAGTATATGTAATTTTCTAGTAGGATTCACCAATGCATCTCAGATGACACTCCATTTGAGTCTTCTATCGAGAATAATTTGTTCCATCAAATCTTATACTATCCTTCTTATATGTCGCCATCCCAAATCACCTCAAGTTGTTAAAATGCTTCCAAGGAACTTACTCTGATACCAATTGTTGGCGACACAAGGGCAGACAACTGAGAGGGGGGATGAATCAGTTGTCACAAAATTTGAAACTTATTAAAGTTATTAACCCTTATTCTCAAATCTGATTAATAATCATGAAATCATGAATCAACAACACATCAGAAACACACACAACACCAAGATTTTTGTGTGGAAACCCTGTTAGGGGAAAAACCATGATGGAGGTTAATCCATAAGTTATACCCTGTTAGAGGTATAAGAAGAATTAATGAGGAATGCACTTGCATTCACGCACACTTCCTAGAGCTCACTGCTCAAATACAAAGGAATATGCACTGTCTTACAGAAACTTTCAGATTAAAACCATCTGAAGAATTTGAACTGAGAAAGTAGCATCTGTTAATGCCTGATTATAGTTCAAGTTAAGCACATGAACACTTCTTCACACTCTACTCTGCCTTCGAATGATCTGAACCTTATTCACACATAGCACTCACACACTTAGCATCACACATACATCAAATGAGATAAACAATCACTTATATATATTTGCAACAAGAAATTGCATCGCTTCATGTCAGCTTCAACAAAATAATAAAATGAATATAAATTGTCGACTCAATCAATAATTAATTTTAAATGCACACCAACCAAATTTGGCCACAACACAATGAAGACCCAAAACAACATCCTCGAACATGAAACACCTTCAAACATTATTCCACGAAGATCCACAACATGCTTCAAACACCCTGTCGGCCATGAACATGAAAAACATGAACACACAAGAGAAAATCCTCAATTGCGAGCACAAAAATCAATATGGACATGCAACATTGATAGAGAATGATCTAGAAACATCAAAAATCATCACATGAGCATACGTAACAATTCATATTACCAGAATCACATTATCTTCTTCCAGGAACACCAACAACAGTAACAAAATAACTGTCTGGACACAGAAACTCATAACTTTCTCAAATATTCATGCGCACCTCTGAAACTTTCGAAGAATAAAATAGATAGGCTTGATAAAAAAACCTTTAATCCAAAACTTCTCAACATCAACATACAGAACTTTCTAGCACACTAAACTTCACAGCTTCACAAACAACCTTCAATATATTTATTACAATTTTCTCAATATCCTTGACATATACAACTTTAAGAACATCAATGCTAATAGTGTTGACATCAATGACAACCACATATCAGCAACACAACCACAACATCCAACAATATATTTTCTAGTACAAACCACAACATACATTAAACTTCCAATTATACTTTGATAAGCCATTGTGTTGATTTTTTCCATCTCTGATGGGGATGTTGGACAATCTAAAATAGATGAATTTTCTCCAGCTAAAAAAGGAATATGCAGTAGTTTACAATATTGCATGTTAAACCTCTATAAAATTGAATTGGCATAATTACTTTGGTAAATTCATAGCTTTCTATTTACTCTATCTCTTCTAATTTTCATCTAAAGAATGTGTCTAGCTGCACCAAGATCTTTCATTTCAAATTTAGCTGCAAGTTGTGACTTCAATTCTAAAATCATACCTTTCCCTTTGCCAATAAATAACATATCATCAACATATATGCAATAAATAGGAAATTATCATCATCAATTTTATAATAAACATAATTATCTGATTTAGAATGCTCAAATCCCAAAATCAACACATATGTATCAAATTTCTAGTATCACATCCTAAGACTCTATTTTAGGCCATACAAATATTTCTTCAATTTGCAAAGAAAATTAGTTTTACCTTTCACCACAAAGTTCTCTAGTTGTGTCATATAAATATCCTCCTCCAATTCATCATAAAGGAAAGAAGTTTTCACATCCATTTTCTCAACCTCTAAATCATAAGCAACAACAATAGAAATAAAAAATATAATAGATGTCATTTTTGCAATAAGAGAAAATATCTCACCCTAATCACCCTCAACTTGAGAGTAACCTTTTGCAACCAGGTTTTTTTGTACTTCTCAATACCTCCATCTAAACTAATCTTTTTATTGAACACCCATTTGCAAGCAATAGGTTTTCATCTTTTAGATAATGGTGCAAGATCACATGTATCATTCTTTTTAAAAGTTGTCATTTCTTCATCCATAGAAATCTTCTAATATTTTGGATCATTCATACATAATGCCTCTTCTATAGATCTGGGTTCATCGATGTTTGTTTTCAAAGAAAAAATACACCTACAAGCATTAGGTAGTACCTTTTAGGTGGTTTTCTATGCCTTGCAGACCTATGAACAAGTTGAGTTGAAGGTTCTATTAGAACCGAAAATTTCCACTAAAATTCTAAGTTCCTTGCCTATTTTGAATCCCATCATTTTCCTATCTTTCTAATAATTTTCCATTTTCCCCATCCATAATGTTCAAATACCTTTACCGCCATTCAAAAAAAAAAAATCCAAAGTTGACTCATAAATTTTAACCACCACTCTCATTATTCATGTCATTCACCACCTTACTGCGGCCTCCCACAATGGGCTCGTAGTATGGTGGTGGAAGCTAACAAGCAGGAATAAAAAAGTTACTACGCCACCGAGCGCGGTCTAAGCATAGACCGCGGTGGCGCGATGGGCGGTTAGTAACCAACACAACAACAGCGAGGAGGCAGTCTAGAGGCATACCGCGGTACCGCACACAGTTCTCATGGAGACCACGATGACTGTGGTAGACGAAGGTGGCAATGAGGTAACCAGTGAAGACGACTACCATGGTACCATAGACAGTCAAGCCAAGGACCGCAGTAGCATAGTAGCAGTCAAGGAGCGGTTGGCAAGGAGATACTGCGGTACCATAGTCGAAAAAGTTGGTAACCGCAGTAAGGCAGTGAACGGGAGGTAAACAACGAAGCAGCTACAGTAGTACCACTGGAAATCAATCCAAAGACTGTGGTAGTACGGTGAACTGAGGCAACACTTACTACGCCACCGCTAGCGGTCATCTCATAGACCGCGAGAGCCGCGGTGAACAGGAGGAAGCGGTTGAGAGCAGTTATCATTGAACCGCTAGAGATAGAAATGAGGCTCGCGGTAGCACGGTAAGGGGTTAGCAGACGACGAAGGAACATTCAAAGTCAAAGATCACCATACCGCCAGGAGTTAAGACAAAGACCACGGTAGGGCAGTAAACAGTGAAAGATAACAGTAGATACCACATACCGCTATACCGTGGGTTGAAGAATGTGAGGCCGTGGTTGGGCGGTAAGGTAAGAGATAACCATGGGAAGCAAAAAGAAGACCATGGTAAAGCGGTAAGGAGAAGTGGAGACCCTCTCATGGAAAATTCAAACACCTCTGCACCGTGGGAGGACAAAGTTTCGACCGCGGTAGAGCAGTAAGAGGGAAATAAAATGTAAAGGCGAGAAAAGCTATAAACTAAAAAATTAAAAGGCAGAGATATAGTTAAAAATATCTAATTTTCCGAAAGGCAATTCAATTAAATATTTTAGATTTTTGTCAGAGAAATTCAAACGGTTTTACTAGTCCAGTGAAGGGGTCGTGACCCTTGGTTTGTATTGTATAAATCATTAAAAAAATTAGTTGTAAAAGGGGTAGTGTATTTTAGGTAGTTGGATAGGGTGATTTGTTGCTGAAAAATATGATGATGTATATTGTAAGATCTTTTCAAATTATATAATGGAGAAGAATGCATAAATCTGGTGATTCAATTATGGTGTCAGTTGTTTATTGAATTTATCAAAAATATTATCTGGTTGTCTCCAAGGTTGTCATTTCTTTATTATTTAAATTGATATGTCAAGGATATTTTTAGTTTGTCAAAGCACATTTGTTGCTCTTGTGTGGTTCAGTTAATTGGCTCCTTCAAGGAAGGATTAAACTCATTTAATTAATCATAGTAATTTGGAAAAGGACATTTGGATCAATAAGAAGAACTTGATAATTGCATCCTTGCACGTTTATGTCAGACATAAACTCATAAAAGTGCTAAACAATTAGAATTGTATCTAGAAATAGGATTCACATATCATTTGCATCTTGACTCCATTTACCCAATAGAAGTAGGCACTGGTCATACGAATTCCATTTTAACATCTCACAAAATCTTATCTATATATTCATATTTCAAACATTATTAGGAGTAGAAGTAATTATTGAGCTTTCATTTATCCCTCACAGTTTTCCATTAGGGATAGATCACATAGGTAGGAATCATATAAAATCTGCATCACTTTTATAGGTACAGTCGCCTAGGTTTAGCAGAGCCTAAAGAGTAGAAGGTTCGATTATATCAATTGGCCTTGTACGTTGGCCAAAATTGTTGTGAGAGCTTGGAAACCTCTCATGGTTCAAACCTGCATTTTTGAGACCCAACAGGTCCATCCTCCTCTTTTGAAGATTTAGATCTAGATGATCTCTCCTCAACTTGTTATCTATCTAGGGTCCTCGATTCAACTTTTTAGGGTGTAGAGGGAATTCGAATCAAATCTTTCTATTTAGTTTGTTCTAGCTACAATGTAATAGAAGAAGGTTTAGTTTCTCTAAAAATAACACTTCTACTATATATTACCTTTTGTACAATAGGGTCACAAAGCTTATGCTCTTTCACACCATAATTATATCCAATTAAGATACATTTCATAGCCATGTTCTCCAACTTTGTTCGCTTCTCCTTTACCACATGTCCATATGCCTCACAACCAAAAATGATACGATGTTTTAATGAGGGATTGTGACCCAACCATTCCTCTATAGGCATATTATCAGCAAGATTTAATGTAGGGGACCTATTAATCAGTTGACAAGAAGTGGCAATAGCTTCAACCTAAAACCTTTTTTTCTAGACCAACACCACTCAACATTCTCCTAGCCTTCTCCATTAGTATCTTGTTCATTCTTTTTGTGACTCCATTATGTTGTGGAGAATAAAGAGTTATATTTTGTCTATGAATACCATAATCTTTATAGAACCTATCAAAATTATTAGAGAAAAATTCACCACCATTATCAGTCCTCAAAAAAAATATTTTATTTTCAATCTACAACTCAACAATTTCTTTAGATTCTTTGAATTGACTAAAAAATTCAAATTTACTCTTTAGAAAGTATACATATTCCCTTCTACTATAATCATTAATAAATGAAACATAATATGTGGATTTTCCAATTGAAAGAACATCTACATGACCAAACACATCAAAATGAATAATATCCAATGCACCACAAGATTTATGAGAACTCAAGTAAAACTAAAAATGATTTTGTTTTTTATAAATGTAATGCTCATAGAAATAAAAATTGAGATTACAATCAGACAAATATTCAACAAGGTTTTTTATTTATCAAGGTCCTTAAACCTTTTTCCCAATGTGGCCAACTCTCTGGTGCCATCACATATTTTTCCCTATAAATAACTTTTATTCATAAGAAAGAGCATCCTTGGGTACCCAAAGGCCATGACCATCAGCTGAAGATGAAACCCTCACCTCTTCTAATGAAGAAGCCATAGAATTTATTTTCACTAAATAGTATATGGATCAATCTTATACAATGTGCTATATATAACACCTCTAGCAATCACCATAACAAATCTAATCATCTTGCATCCTGCATCAAAAAATACTACCTACACATCTACATCTATTAATTTTCTCACAAATAATAAATTTTGTGCTAATCTATGGATATGCAACACACCATTAATCCTTTTTATTCTACCATTAGGAAACCTGATTCTAAATTTACCATGGCCAACAATATTTAAACAATAATCATCATCAAAGTACACCTTAGCTCCATCAAATTATATATATTCAAAAAACCAATCTCTATTAGAGGTTATATGGAAAGATGCACCTGAGTCAATTAACCATGCATCATTACCTACACGATTTGCCAAAGTTGTAATGAATGCATTGCCATCTTCCTTATTGGAATTAGAATCATAATCAAATCTCTTATTTTTCTTCTTCTTTTCTTCTTTGTAATCCTTACAAATACGTCCAAGCTTATCATAGTTCCAGAAAATAACTTTGGACTTTCCAAGAGATTTGAATCTCCCCTTAGACTTGGATTTATCATGTTTCTCATTCTTCTTGTCTTTTTCCTTAGGTCTTCCATTAACATTTAGGGACTCCTTGGAACTAATGGATACCTTTCTCCTCATCTCTTCAAAAAGAAAAGAATCCACCACATCTTCAGTCTTCAAGCTACTAGAAGTACTCCCAATAGCCATAACAATAGAATCCCACAAATCAATTAGAGAACACAAAAAATTTGAAATTTCTTCTCCTCATCCATTTTGATACCAATTGATGTTGATTGAGCAACCAACATATTTAATGCTTCCAAGTGGTATGTAATTCATCCACCCCTTCCATTCTCAAGGAATATAATTTTTTCCTCAAAAAAATCATGTTCACTAAAGAATTGGCTTGTATGTCTCACAAAATTTATTCCATAGTTTTTGTGTAGAGGTATCTTCATGGACATTGATTAAAATAGTCCAAGCACAATTAGATTAAGCCATTGGCTTTACATTCCATAACATGATATTGAGTAGCTAAAATAAGATCTGTAGGCCTTGAAAATTTATCATCAACAACATCCCATAGATCTTAGTCTCTCAACAAATCCTTCATCTTCAGCTTCCACATCTCAAAATTATTTCCATAAAAAATTTCCACCTCTATTCTCCATGAGGAACTTTCCATCTTAAAATTACTGCAACAAGATCACAAAGTATCTTTTTCACAAGCTCCCACTCAAATATGTATTAGTTCAAAAAACCCAACAACCCACAACTAGAACCAAATGTGACCAGGATTTGAAATCACTTATAAGGAAGCTAAGATAGCAAAACAAATTCCTACACTAATCTTGAGAGGAGGAAAATGCAAAACTTTACAAATCTTTACAACAATTACATAAAATTAAATAGAAATAAACATACATGTCATGCATACAACGACACAGTGGTTTACATGGGAAAAACTCTTTCAAAAGAAAAATCCTACACCCCATTAGTAGAGAAGTTCTAAAATTTTGTCAATTTAAATGTTTCAAGTGATGTATTAAAACTTGTAACTAATTTAAAAAAATATAGTTAAGAATTGTTTTGTTTTGTTTTATTTTACTATCAAACTTGAAATCAACCAATCAAGCTATGAAATATTTTATATACAAAAAAATTTCTCATGAATATTTAATAAATATTTATTATTCTTCATAAATCAACTAGTCAATTAACAAAGACCTTAACTAAAAAATCACCTGGTCATAAATGTTTAATATATTTTTTTATACAAATAAACTCAATGCACCAACAAAGTATTAATTTCAAACTCAAGATCAATCAATGAATATATAAAGTATTTTTATTAACAAATTATTTTCTCACTAATGTTTAACAATAACAAGGTATTCAAAATACTCTCACTCTCTTACTCAACTCTACTTTGAATCTTGTTCATGCATGGAACTAGACAGTATGGGGGGATCCCTCCCCCTCATGCTTCCTTTTTACAATATGCTATTGTTTTAGCCTTGGATGTAGGAGCTAATGGTGACTCCTCAACACCCCCGAGAATAGTTACTAGACCAAAATATCTTCCACAAGAGAGAAAATTACAAGAATAGATTATTTTAATATGAATGCAAGATTGATGAAAATTTACGTAAGAAGCCTTTCTTATATAGGCAATGTGAGAGGAAGGATTAGACAAGATCATGACAAGTGTCTTTATCCCATCACATGAGATAATTAACTCATAACAACCTATGATAATATAAGATCTAGAAATGACAACTAAGACTTCTAGAAGGAATCTTATAATCCTAAGTAAACTTAACATGTGAATAAGTCCCCTAATTCCCTAGTAAGAAAATTAAATAGGTACAATATATTTATTCACACTAGAACCCACCCTTAACTGAAACTTAGGGAGAAGATTTTTATGCAAAAAGACTATGCAAAGAGACTATGGGTCCTAGCTACAAGGTCATGTTAGGTGCCTATTTACAATGAAAATTCAATCTCTCACAAATTAAGAAAAGGAGAAAACCAAGTGGGATAAAAAACATTCTACAAAAGAGAGAAAAAAACAAAACAAGATGATGTATAAAGGACTCAGTGATACCCCCAAGGAAAACATCCATCATCTATATACAATCAATAACCCCCCATAAGAGGAAAAAGGAGAGACAAGTTATCCATCCATAATGAAGAAGCTCCAATGTCGATGAAGAATGTCTAAAAAAATGATGAGATCCAATTCTTGAAAGCAACACATCTTCCCTTAGGAAGAAACAAATCTGTAGGACAATGAAGAATCTAATCCATATCAAATTTAAAGGAGGAAGGACTAAGTCTCAACATGTATTCCTCTAAAAACTGATTAGGATTCTCCAAGCTTGAATAAGCTACAACATAATCATGGTCAAACTCAACCAGCAAACATGACAAAGGGTGCTGCCACAATAATGGGTTACACTTTTTGGGACATCTTGATTTTTGCTGAAATCACATATTTTTAGAAAATATAATGATTTAAGCCTTAAAAAGGTTCCATTTTAAGGGTTTTAATTGAAGAGGGTTTGATCAAACCCACTTATATCAAACCCCCTTGGATAGAAAGCCGCTAGTTTTAAACTATACCTATAATGGAGTCTCCTCTACACCTATCAAAATATTGATAAAAAACCACTTTTGATTTACCTTTTAGGGGATCAAATTAATTTATTTAAAATTATTTTTTTGTAAACATGTAGTCCTTATTATAAGCTTCCCAAAAAGTAGAATTTTAAATATATTTAATTTTATTATTATGTTTATTTTTTATTTCTTGTGAATGTAGGTTTTTCAATGAACATCAAGGTCTTTATTTCACACATAGGGAAAAATAGGAAAAGAGAGAAATTTTTTTCTTAAAAATCCATGTACACTAGCTATTGATGTCCTAATTCCAACAAAAAAAGAATAAGTTAATTCAAATGAATACAAAAAAAATTATGGAGCTGAAAGTATAATATATCCAAATTATAATTACTCTGAATTAGAAAATTAATTAAAAAACATATATGCAACAAAAAATTATGAAAAAATATCCATCCCCTAGATAATGGTGTGAAAACACTGTATTTAAAAAATTAGAATTGTATGCTTTCTATAAAAAAAAGTTATGCAGTCAAAAGTAAGCATCAGTTTTTGAAAATGATGTTTAGTAAAAAAAATAAGTTAATAAAAACTACATAAAATAATTCACAATTTATTTTTTAATTTTTTTTAAAAATATAATTAGATTCTCAACACAAAATATCACAAATCACTAGTTTGCTTCATCTTCAAATTCTTAATGGTTTAGCTTCTATAGGCGTACGAAGGGAAGTGAAGATTTGGTGAAAAATGTTGATTTCAATGTCAAGTTTGGCCAAAAAGTGTAACCCATTATTGTGGGATCACCCCAAATCAAGAGGATGAGGAAACCAAAGACAAGGATGATGGGCTAACAATTTTGTTGAAACTATCACCAAAGAGAAGAGAAACCTCTCAAGTGTTTCCTCCAAATTTGTAGTATGAGACTCCACAAACAAGGTAGAAATCCTTGCCAAATACTCATCCCACAAATCAAGATTGGAAAAGACATTATTATCTTACTAAATAAAAGCACTGCTAGCTAAACAAGCAGGAGGTAGAGGAGTAGGAAGCTTAGCACTAGTCTCTAGAATACCAAGGTTTATATAACCAAACTTCTCCTCATAAACATGATTCGCACTTGATCAATGAGTGTGATATGCAGTCAAAGGAACATTATCTTCAGCTAAAGAAAAATGTGAAAAGGAATGCAAACAAGATGAATTATCAATCATCTCACTTGAGCAATAATATTGTTAGTCTCCAAATCCCTTATGTAGACTCTATCAGGAGTGGACTCAACTGTCTTACCTCATCCACTATGGTTAATTTGATAAAATGAAAGGAGTTTGGATGTTAAGGAAGGAACAAAAAGTACATCATTAAAATTTCCATCCCCTGTGTCAATAGAACCCTTCCCAACATACTTCATATATGTAGTGTTACCCATCAAAATATTAGGTGAATTACAAGGCTCAAAAGAAGAGAACATTTCTATAGATGATTCCAAATGATGAGATGACCATAAATCAAGAAGCCATCTATTAAATTTATGACTTGTAGAAGCCAAGATTACTTGTCCTTTCATTTTGTGTGACCCCATTGTAGATCTCGTATTCCCTGATTGAGATGATGAAGGAATTGTCGATTGTGATGTTGAAGAAGAAGAGAACACTTATGAGAGTGGTGGGATGTTGTTCTTCTAAATATTGTGTGTTAGTCCATCAATCTTCTTATCATAAAATCTATTCTCATCATGTCCTAACCTTTTAAAATATGCACATTTCAACTTCTTCTTTTTAGATGATTTCTCTTTAGAAGAGGGAGTGGACTTAGGAGTGCTTTGTTAAGGTGAATCTTTGTCTTTCTCATTGGACTTGGGTTCCTTATTTTTCTTCTTACCTTTTCCACCTAAAGCCTTTGGATCCTTTGGAAGAAGAGCATGAGATTTTGAAGACTTTAATGTGCCCATGTGTGCTAAATTTTCTTGTTTCTTTCTGAGTTAAGGTGAAAATTCCTCAAGAGAAGGCATTTTGTGTGCATTTCCTAGGGTATCCATAGTAGCATAAAATATAGGAAAAAAATTTAAATAATTAGAACCAAACGTAGCAAGAATACAAAGAATAAACTGTTCATCCTCTCTAGTGACCCCATAATCAAACAACTGCAATCTAAGAGGATTGAGCCTAGAGAGGAAGCCTTGGATAAATTATATCAAAATCTAAATGATTGAGACTCATAAGTTCATTCTCTAACTTAAATTTCCTAATTTAATTTGGCTTACCAAAGAGACTCTTTAAGGTAATCCACACATCATGAGGATGTTTACAAGATGCAACATGATATCGAAGATTTGGAGAAATGGAAAAAATAAGAGTACCAAGGGCTTCATCCTTTCTATCAAACTATTTTATTTTTTTGCATCTCTTGTGGGTTCTAGATCTGTGTCAAATGTGATTCTTTGCAACTCAATTTTAACAATAATATCTCCATTTATGATTTCTATTCATGATAGTTATATGGAGTTAGAAGTACAAATTTTGGCATATCCATGATAAAATAAAAAATTAAAATAGAGGAACAACAAATTATCCCTCGCAATACAAGCAATTTACCCCTTTGTCTCAAAGAAAATGACACTTTTTTTGCAAATTTACAATGTATCCAAAAGTACCAAATCTACTTCAAATAAAAATTCTGAAATTCTAGAAATAAATATACAAAAATGTGCATGTATAGAACTATAGTGCACCTGAATATCTTCATGATGTCAGAAGAATCGAGAAAAATAGAGTCCATAGCAAAAAGTTACATGACCTGAGAGACTGAAAAGAAAAATATGGCTTTCACATTGAAAAATGTCATAAAACAACCAAATTTCTACAAAAAACTTGCACGACTAAAAAATTTGGAGAATCTTCTTTTCAAAAATATTTTGTTTCAAAAAATTGGCCTCCTAGATCAAAATTTATTACAATTTGGGAAAAAAAACCCTATTTAGGGAACATAGAATCAAATTCAAGCTCCTGGGGTCTGAAAATCTTGGCCCACGGTCATTGATATGACCGGATGCTATAGGTATCAAAAAATAAAAAATCCATTGTTGGGGGTGATGGTGCCACTCAGGCAATGGGGGTCGTGAACGACAGGCTTAAAAGTCGTGCCACCAACAAAAATCACCCCCTCCTCATGCCAGGTGACCACAACCGATGACCAAGGGGTTAATTCCCAAAACAAACAATGTTGCTTAAAAAAATATAGGATCACAGTTAATTCATATGAGTCTTTGAGACCCTCATTGTCCTTTTTTTTTGGATAATTGGAGTCTTTTAAACACCTTTATGGGGTTTTCCTTGAGCTCAATAGCTCTAGAATTGGATTCATGATTTCTTTCAACCCTTTCTATCAGAGTCATTTTTAGTATATGGTTCTTTTTCAGGATTGGCCTTGCATTCCCCATAAATTCAATCAAATTTGGCATGCTTTTAGGGTGGAGATTCTCTTCAGTATTTGGAAAGATAGAATTTTTGTTATTTTTTCTCATTATATAGAAACTAGAATGTTTTTTTTTCTAAAGCTATTATTTGTTCTAATGTGTTTACACATCTAGGTGCAAGCCAACAAGGTTTCCCTGGAGTTGGATCACCTTCAAGAATTGATTGACCATTGGGGAAATTCCCCTTTTGTTGTAGCCAGATTTCCTCTATCGCCTTCCTATTCTCGAGGTTGCTCATCTTCTTATGAGTGTTGAAGTGGTAGGAGCCTCTCAGCTCATGATAATCAAGGTGCTCAAAGACAAGTTTCTCCCCTACTTACTGAAGGGATCAAGATTAGAGGAGTGCATCACAACCTATTCAGTGGTGCTCAGCCTTGCCTCTTCCTTAGGGATCTACTCCTTGGTGGCCTTCTTGGGGTGCTTCTAGGTGGCATCTTGATGGTGCTCTTGGGTTGTCATCTATTGATAACTCCAAATGATTTGATTCTAGTGAAGTTCCTCAATTGGAGTTGGCTATTTCCCTAGCCCATGAAGAAGATAAAGAAAAACATGATGAAGTTGGGACCCCAACATCACTTCAAACCCCACTGATGTATTGGGTAGGCTGAGTGACTGGGGCCCACTTCCACCACCTACTACTACTTCTCTTGCCACTTAGTGACCTTTCTATTTATTGATGTTTTGATTTGGGTTTTCCATGTGTGGACTCTTGGGGTGTGATTTCATATCCACCCACATTTTTTGTGAATTATGTGTACTTTTATTGTCTTTTAAATATAAATTTTGTTACTTATTCATTAAAAAGTTCATCATCCTTTAACTAAAGGTGATGGTAAATATTGATATAAAATCATTATGCTATATGTGGGAAATATTTCTTTTAGTATTCTTTATTTCTCAAATAAATGCAATTGGACCACCGATCCTTTTCCCTTTAATAATAAATGAGGATGTGTTTTTTAACAGAATAATAGTTGTATAATTCTCTTACAACTTCTTACAAACCTAAAATTTAACATGATATTTTACTGAAATTAATTGATAACAAATTAAGGAATTATATACACACACACACATATATATGTATGTATATATATCAATTATCATATCTCTAACATCCTTACTACAACCAAACATCTACTAAAATGTTAATGAATACATTTTCCCTTTGATACCTTAAGCACTTCTCCTCCTCCAAAACCTAAACAAAGGAATATTGGGCAACCTATATTTCCTTTGACAACATTTTCATAGGCATTTTCATGATCCCAACATATATATCATATCAACAAATACTATGTTAGACTTATGTTATTTAACAACTCACTCAATCTATCATATTTTTTCATTTCTCCCACACTAGCTATGGTAGCCTTTGTATCATCTTCATCTACAACCACTCTAATTATTATTTTGATGTCTTCATATGCTGCAAAAGGAAGTCCTCTCTACAAGGAATATCTCATAATCAAATATGTGAAGGTCTGATTTCAATAAAATTGAGTCCTTGTTGAATTGCATTTGATAAAACCCCTCACACCAAACTTCCCCTTTTCTTGCAACAACTTTTGAATGGAGGAATTCAAAGGATGTGGTGGTGGCTACACCTAACACCTCACCAATTATTGACCCACATAATATTTTTTTGAGAGAATTGTTGTAGACATGACCCACGAAGGGACTTTTGGTATTAGATATAGGAACTCTTGCCGATTTTCCTATTTTCTCTACCTATGATTTTAAGTTATCCATTACAAACTATTATTTTGGCATAGTAGAGGCAAACTCCTTTGTACAAAACTCTCAATTCTCTCATCACTTTCAAGATGCTCTCATCTTTCTAAGCACACTCAAGATCGAGTCGCACCCAATCTTTCTTTGATACTATAATAGAACAATAGCCTCACAACTCTCTCATATTTATTTAGCAGGAAGGTGATTATAAGTTGTATCTTCAAAGAAAGCTCAACAACTCCCTACAAACCTAGAATCTAACATGGTACCTAAACCTAATGACATCTGATTAACAAAAAAAAAAAATATTTTTAATACATCTAATCTCATATAAACACATCTACAATTTTTGTTGACATATATTCAATATGTAAATGATTTACTTATTTATTACTCTACTCTTTTTATCAAAGTAATTATTAATTTATTAAATCTAATATACAATGTTTTTTAATTTTAAGAGCTACAAAATATTGATTAGTCCATAGGATAAAAGTTTGGGTCAATTCACTACAAACTAAAACAATTTGAACATGATAGCATTATAATTATAGGTACAAAGACCGAGGATGGAAGAGCACGCTGGTCGAGAGGAGGTCACGGGTCGCTGGAGGCGGTTACCGGTGGACGCCACCATGGCAGATATCACCCTGCAGCAGTGGAGGATCGGGGTGGATGCGCTGGCAGGGAAGGTGCAGGGATCGGTAGTTTAGGGGAGAACGGAGAGAGCAGAGATAGCAGTGCGAAGAAGAGTGAAGGAGAAGGGCAGAGGAGATAGGGAGGAGGGCAAGGGAGACAGGGAGGAGTGCCGGAGGAAGCAGGAAGATGGGAGAAAGAAAGGAGGAGGAAGGGAGACTCGAAGAAGAAGTAGAGAAGAACACGGAGCACGGGGTGGTAAAGAAGAAGGAGATAGGAATGGGGATGAGGAAATTAAAAATAAATTAAAAAAATATGGAGATGAGGTCCTTCATAAATTGTGGTCTCATTGGTTCAAAGTTTCAATCAAAAAATAAAAAATAAAAAATAAAACATGGGGATGAGGTTTCCAAAAATCAAAAATAAAACATGGGGATGAGGTCCCCAAAAATAAAAAATAAAACATGGGGATGACGTCCCCCATAAATTGTGGTTTCAGTGGTTCAAAGTTCTAATCAAAAAATAAAAAATAAAACATGGAGACGAGGTCCCCCATAAATTGTGGCTTCACTGGTTCAAAGCTCCAATCAAAAAATAAAAAATAAAATATGGGGATGAGGTCTCTCATAAATTGTGGCCTCACTGGTTCAAAGCTCTCCAGTAAAACATGAGGATGAGGTCCCCAAAAATAAAAAATAAAAAATAAAACATGCGGATGAGGTCCCCAAAAATAAAAAATAAAAAATAAAACAAGCTGATGAGGTCCCCAAAAATAAAAAATAAAAAATAAAAAATATAACATGGGGATGAGGTCCCCCATAATAAAAAATAAAAAATAAAACATGGGGATGAGGTCCCAAAAAATAAAAAATAAAAAATAAAACATGGGGATGAGGTCCCCCATAAATTGTGGCCCCACTGGTTCAAAGCTCTCAAATCAAAAAATAAAAAATGGGGATGATGTCCCCAAAAATTAAAAAATTAAAAATTAAAAATGGAGATGAGGTCCCCATAAATTGTGGCCTCACTAGTTCAAATTTCAGTCAAAAATTAAAAATGGGGATGAATCCCCCATAAATTGTGGTCTCATTGGTTCAAAGCATAAAAAATAAAAAACAAAAAAGTCCATTTATACTTATTTATAGAGTTGTAGCAATCGCACCTTAGTGTGCAATGGGTATGCCGAAGAAGTGTGGAAAGTCAATTAGGATAAATAAAATATATTATTATATTTGAATTATATATAATGTAAATTATATAATATATTTTTAAAATATTATTACATTTTAAAAATATAAATATTTAACACATTTATTATTAAATTATATGTAAAATGTAAATTATATTTATATTTTATAAAATATATATTATTAAATATAAACATAACATATAATCAATATATAATATTTTTAATATAATATTACTTAAATCAATTTATGCAAAAAATAAAAAATAAAATAACAATATCAATTCAGAAAAATACAAGCCTGTTAATTTAAATTTACTAAAATCATAAATTGTTATATGTAAAATGTAAATTATATTTATATTTTATATAATATATATTATTAAATATAAACATAATATATAATCAATATATAATATTTTTAATATAATATTTACTTAAATCAATTTATTTAAAAAAATAAAAATAAAAAAAATAACAAAATCAATTAGAAAATAACAAAGTTAATCGTAGACAGTGGTTGGAAAAAATTAAAAAACAAAACAAAAATTAAAAAATTCATGTCGAGTACTTGCACAAGTAATGCCTGCGCAGGTTGCGTACCTTGGGCAGCAGGCTAGTGTAGGTTGTGTCAGCACAAAGCCTTTGGGCTTTTAAAAAAAAAAATTAATATTTTTTGGAGAAGCGGGGGGAAAGCACGCGGCGGGAAAAGCACCCAAAAAAACATGGCAAAAAATGATGAACGACTGAGATTCGTTTAATGGCAAACAAATTGATATCAATCATTGATAGGCAAATTTAGCTCGGCCATTTCCAAATAGGATATGCCTTCGGTGTAAATTATTATATATTTTAAATTGGATTTCATAATTAAATAGTAAAAATAATAAATTATAATTACATTATTTTGGATTTCATAATTAAATAGTAAAAATAATAAATTATAATTATATTATTTATATATAAAAAAAATTTAAAATGCTAAAAAAATTATGCACAAATATAAATATTTTTTATTTTTTTTAAATTAATGAACCATTAAAAAATTTCAATGGTATACAACTACCACCCTTTTGAATGATAGGTTTTTTAATAATTAAAAATTATGTTATTACCTCATCCTAAAAGTGACAATACATTTTTAGATTCTCGATGCAATTTAATATAAAACTCTAGATTTTTATATGATTTGAAATATTCTATTCCAAGTCCATTTATACTTATCTATAGAGTTGTATATTATTATTATATATTTTTCTATGAAATATTTATGAAAATGACCCCCATATCTATCTCCATATTTATTTGTTTACTTTTATCCTCGTTGTCAACCCACATTGCATATAATTTCCTTGATTTTGAATTGAATTGCTCAAATGATTTAGGGAGAGGTAAATGGTAGGTTGGAAAGGATAATTATTTTGTTTGGTTGGAAAGTTTGGTTTGTGATCATTTATATAGAGAGTTTTTATGATTGTTTTTTTTGGAGTGTCATAATCAAAGTTGTGAATGCTTTTCTAAAATTGAATATAGGTGAAAGAATGTATTTTGAGAATTATTTTATAATAAAAAAAATAGCATATTATAATATATTTATAGTAACTTCTATATATATCAAGAAATAAATATAAATATAAATATTTGGAAATTTTAAATAGAAGAAAAAATTTTATCAATAAAAAAAACATAAAAAAAAATCATTTAATCACAACAAATTATATGTAGAAAGGAGCTTCCTATTACAAGAAATTCTTCAAAATTCTCTAATGGTTCCTTATGATAGCAAATATAATTCACACAAAAATCTGCTTGAAAGAAATACCCAAAAGGGACTAACAAATTTTTTGACATTGATTCCACTTTAATGTTATATTTTTCAACATACAAGACCACTATGCAAGTTATTTGGAAGTCATCTACGTGTTTAGTTCCTAGGTACAAATTTCTTAACTAGTGTGCACTTGTATTCTTTCTCTTTGCTTGTAGGAGTGAAGTTTCTTGGCATGCATCTCCACTATGACCCATAGTTCTAAAAAGATGGATCCCTCATCATCCAATGTTACAAGTTCTATTAGTATTCTTGCAACTTTCTCAAGCACTTTCTTAAGGCAAGAGACACAAAAAAATAGGTGAATTAAAGAAGAGGGTGGGAGTGTAAGTTTGTATGCCATTTCATCAATGTGTTGTACCACCAAATAAGGGCTATAAAAGTTTGACACAATGTATGACTTATCTTGTATTGCAATGTTGTTTGATTGTGAGGCTAGAGATGTAAATAAACATAATACAAAGGTGTGCTCTATCTTATATTGATCCATATGTTGTTTCATGTGATTTTGTGTGTGCACTAAATTATCCTTAAGTACCCTAAACATTTCCTCTTGTTTGGTAGGGGCATTTTCAATTGATTTGAGCCTAGAAGAACCTAGAATTTGTAAGTAGCCAAAGAAGGTAGGAGTGATTATAGAGCACCTTGTATGGTGTCATCTTGGAAGCATTGTGATAGTTATCATTATGCCACCACTCAAATAGAATAAACCACCTATGCTTTTTCCTTGTTGCTTAGACACAAAAAAATTACATAAGTCTCAATACATTTAAATTGACAATCTCAATATGGTCATTATTCTAAGGCCTATAGGCTAAACTCGTGTTGTATATAGTTCCTTGCAACAAACAATTCTTGCATAAGGTTACTGATGAAATAATGATTACAATCATTGACAATAAAGTGAGGCAAACCATGAAGCTTGAATATGGATTCCAAGAATTTTTGAGCTACAAAATGGTTATGTTAGGGTGAAGCAAGGAACAAAAATAAACATACTTAGTCAATCTATCAAAAATGACATAGTTGAGCTATTTACCACCTGAATTTGGAAGCCTAACAATAAAATACATAGAAATATGTGCACATTTTCCATATCTAGAATAGGAAGGAGATTTAGAGACCTTGGAAACTTGTTGGTTTCTCCTTTATTGTTCTAACATGCATCAAATTCTACCATAAATATTCTTACATATTTCTTTCCACCCACAAATAAATCCCATTTGATTCTCATATGTCTTCAAAAATTTGAGTGACTTATAGTAGGGTATGAATGGAATTCCATGAATAATTGAGGCTTGAGTTAAGAGTTGGGACATCAATAAATTTGGTCATGATATTGAATACTTTCCACTTCTATTGGATCCTTAGCAGATATTGAGGATCCTACTCCAACTAATGGATAATAGCTTGTACTTTTAGTTTGGCTACCCATGTTGAACAAGACAACTGAGAGGGGGGGTGAATCAGTTGTAGAAAATTTAAACTTTACAAAATTTCACGAGAAGTTAGATCAATAACTATTCACAAATCCTTTGTTCTGCTAATGTGATTTTAATCATTAAGTGTAAATGCAAAAACTGAAAGAAAAAAAATGGTGCGGCCATGGTAAGGAGGGTCCTCAAGGAGAACAATCTGAACCATGCAGCAAGAGTAACACAACAGAAGCAACACAAATTATGGAGGCAAATGCAGATGAAAAAATTCTTATTATCAGAAATTTTGATTACATATGGTTGGCCACATCCGGGCTTATAGATTTGGCGCACAAGCCTGATTACAATATGCTCAAAATATAGTGCTCATACATGCAAGTGAAAATCCTACAAATCAGACTTACTATACATCTTATCCTTCTTGATCATAATTCTTTTTTATTCTAATGATTCATTACAAGCTTTATATCACATCCGCGGGTCGAGAAACATCTGCGTCGGCCAAAGATTATTACAATCTTCGATGAGGAAAAATGCAATGTGTGTAAGAACAGGTCGGCCTCAAATTTGAAATTATTCCACTGTAGATGTGCATGATGAAGTGTGGACCTAAGTGTAAGTTTGGGGACACTCCATAGAACAAATCTAAACACACTGTGAGGATCTGTGAGTGACAGGCGAGATCCATGATCAATCCAACTAGTCGTTAAGGTTTGAAATTATTTTGGGGCCAGAGCAAGAAACTGTCACTTAATCCAAAAGTAATAACTTGCTAGAAAAAATATCCAAATGACCTGAAAACTTGGAATAAGGTAATTTATCATGTCCACAATGAAATCCTAGGTACAAGTGATCTGGCAAGCAAACATGAAGAAACACCAGATCTACCAACTAGAACAAGAACACAAACATAACAAGAACAAAAACTGAATGGAAATATTTTTGGTTGATGCGAGATCGCCAAGAACCAAGGATGCTCCTACATCACAAAACCATACACAACAACACCAAATTTTACGTGGAAAACCCAAAAAGGGAAAAGCCACTATAAGGATTAGCTCACAATATAGAGAATATCAAAACAGAATACAAAGGCTCACTGCTAGAAAGGCTCGCTACCAAAATAGGATTCATTGTCCAGTAAGGGTCAACCACCCAAAAGGCTCACTACCATAGAATTACAAAAGAAGATATAAGATATTCGTTATAAAGAGAAAACAATCTCAATGCAACAGCGATTTCCACCATAATTCACTCACACACTTGTAGACATGCTTGAATGATAGAATACACCTTTAGCTCATTGCCTCTGAAAACTCACCTTGATTAGATTTCGCACTGATCTTCTCAATCACACACTATATTTCAAATCTATCTTTCTCTTGCATTCATTCCCATTTTTTATACCATCTTAACTTATATTTATATCGTCTTCAACCTTGAAACACATCCAAAGTCGGCCATACACCATTTGTATTTACAAATTCAAATTAGGTCGGTGCCAAAACATTCTACTGTGGAATAAGGATGAGGGGTGACCCCAACACACACTTAATGATGACTTAAGTAAGTCCCAACATGCCTCAAAATACTTCATGAAACTTTTAGGTAGTGTTTAACACAAGGTTGGCCAATACTAATGAAAAACACATAAATCAATTAAGCACACTCAACCTTAACACGATCCAATATTTTTGGTCAGTAAATTTTGCTTGAACACGACCTTAGAAACTTATCTTGAGAATTGAAAGTCATAAGACTCGAACAAGAAGAAATTCAGAGCAACTACATTTCCCTCGGACTTCAACCAAATACACTGAAAAAACACAGCTCACAACTGGTGAACATAACTCGTACTGTATGACAATCCAGATACCCAAAATCTAGATATAGAAAACTTCCAACAATCCTGAACAATACCTCAGATCCTCATTAGCATAGTAGAAAATCCTGGAGCAAACCCTGAGCAAATCCTCAATACCTGTAGCCTTTCTTTATTACAATTTTCTCAATAACCTCGAAATATTTAGCCAATAACCAACCTTTATGAGATTAGTGACAAAAACAACCATTTATCCAGTTAACCAGTTAGCATCAATGACAACACTTTCATAACAACGCCTTCATACTTGCAAAAATCTCCTGCTTTGTCATTGATGCCAACACATGATGTAAAAAACCATCAAAGGCCACACAACAGCTCTAAACATAATTTCATATGATTTTACTTGCTCCCCCTTAGTAGATAGACTTTTTCACATGATATTTTCTCCCCCTTTGACATCAATGGTAAAGGAAAAAGATATCTTCATTGATTTCCCCTTTGGCATTACCAGTATAGAATACAACCAATGACAACACGAGATACTACCTGCTCCCCCTGAGAGGTAGCCACCAAACACCAGTCCAGAAAGAAGATAGATCCATACATCCATTGGAATGATGCATCTCCATATGCATCTTAGTTCAAGAAAGGAGGGGCAATGACCCCTAACTTTTCCTAGAGATACTCAAAAGTATCTTTAGAAAGAGCCTTCATAAACATGTCATCAATCTAATCCTTCATAGGTACGTACACTAGTATTGAAACAACAATATATGACTGAAAAAACTACTAAAAACTGCTTATAATTGACTAAACATGGTCACATGACCATTAGTAGTTTATTGCCAGTCATTTATAACGCGACCAAATTGATGACTAAACCATTTTTAGAAATTTATTGGTTGTTTTGATTGATCGATTTGGTAGTATATTTAGTCATTGATTTAGTCATTGATTGTTGTAAGTTTTTCACTTATTTAGTCATTTTTTATTCACTGATATATTTAGTCATTGATTGTTGCAATCTGGTCACTTAGTTAGTCATTTTTTATTCACTGATATATTTAACTGGTCACTTATTTAGTTGTTGATTTAACTTCATTGATTCTTGTAATCTGTTCACTTATTTAGTCATTTTTTATTCATTGATATATTTAGTCATTAATTTAGCCATTGATTGTTGTTAACTGGTCACTTATTTAGTCATTTTTATTCATTGATTTTCATCCATTGGTAGTGTATTTAGTCATTAATTTTAATCATCATTTTGATCAATTTGGTAGTTTATTTAAATTTTTTTGTTCACTAATTTTTGTCAACTAGTAGGTATATTGATACATTGTTTATTAATTGCATAATCATTATATTTAGTCATATTTATTCACTGATTTATGTCAGTTGGTGGTATATTTACTCGATTGGTAGTTTATTTAATTGTTTTTGTTCACTGATTTCTGCCTATAAGTACTGGAAATGAGAAAATGCTTTAATTGAGGTTTAAACATATAAAAACACATAAAAACATAATCAATCATTCATTTGCACATAAAGAAACGATTATTAAGAAGGCAAAATATTCAAATTTTATTGAGAAAATGTGTTCTTACAACAGATACAAGACAAAAATGTATCTTTGCTAAATGAAAAATGTACTATTACAAAGCATTTTTCTCAGTGTTGTGACTGAGAAAACTGAGTTGCAATGCCTTTTTTTGTTTATGCAAGATATTACAATTTTGATGACAAATCTATTTTATAACTTATTTGCAACTGCACATACATGTATGTTGCACTCTCTACAACTTTTCCTCTTCTTTGCACCTCTTTTTCTGATTTGTATTTACTTTTTTTGTTGTACCCATGTTCTCTGCATATATTGCTTACATAGCAACATATCCCCTCTTCTATAATGCACTAGTTTGAATGAGTGAAACCCAAACAAAAAGAGAAAAATATAATCAAGGGGTTTTACATTACAAGTGCAATAAGATACAACATTCTCTATTCTACTCATAGAATGTACACTCAAATCAGATTCTCTAGTTTTTCTTTGGGTTCAACTTATTCACCTGGATCAGTACATTCTCTGTTTGCAACTTCACTCTCCACACTCTACTGCTACTAACCCTTATTTTTCTCTTCTGCACTTATGGCTTGACAAAAAACCCTAATATCCCTAGAAACAACACATTCAAACTATTGCATAAAGCAGTGGGCCAATCTTTCTAACTACAAGATCATGAACATCAACTATGTACATTTTTTTCAAATATTTTAGTGGCCACCGTGTGAAGGTCCCTTCTTTCTCTTTCATACAGACAAATCCATCTATTTTTTCTACATAAGTAAGGGGTATTTTACTTGTGACCTTTAAAATACTTACATTTGCATCTCCTGTTCCTTTCAATTTGACTCCATGTACAATAGATAGTGAGTGAATTCACCCAATGCCCACAACAACACCATCAAACGGATACAACACCTCAACTTTATCCCCTACTTAGATTTTATCAATAAATTTCTACAAAAACAAAAAAAATACACATTATACTTTTTTTTACAGTTGTATGTAATGTCTTATGTCTTGGAGCAAATCAGTTTTTGTATGTACTTTTTTTTATTCTGTTGAATAAGAAAGAAGCAACTTTTTACTCTAAAAAAAAATATCCCATTGCGAGGTACAAACAAATGGAGGGCAAGACTAAAATTGTCCTAGACTATACGAGCACTCTAGAAAGAGACATGGATTGGCAATGAAGTCCACCCAAGTGAGGACCATGACATCCTCGAACACAATGCACTAATGCATTGTCAATATCTATGTATGTACTCTGTTACAACTAAGCTCTAAGATTCCATATGTAAGTTATATGTTCTCCCTTATTTACATAATCTATATATACTAGCTAATTACACTTCACTAATATTCTAACCAACTTCTATCAAATAGGTAATGATTACCCTTATTTACATAATTAAACAACCATTACTTACTTGAATAGTATTTACTTGCATGCGGTTTCATAGAACTCACCTCAAGTTCATCACGACTACCACTATGAATATCATGTGCATGCTCATTGATTTCATGATCATAATCACTATCAACGCCATTGTAGACATGAAGTTGTATAGCTTTACAAAGAGTTCTATTGACATGGCCTTTTTCTTTTCATTCTGCTTTCATATAATTGCTCTACATCATGTGGTTTAATCATCACACAAAAATTAATATGATTCAAGTAAAAAATGCAAAAGCTATAATTTTTTGTCCAAAAGAAGAATGAAAAAGCATTAGGACAGATTAACTTACAACTTAAAGAATGCAAAAGCTTGCTATAATTTTTTGTCCAAAAGAAGAATGAAAAAACATTGGGACAGATTAACTTACAACTTAAAGAATGCAAAAGCTATAATTTTATGTATAAAAGAACATTTTAAGCATGAAGAATGAAAAAACACTGGGAAAGATAACTGAGAACTATTATATTAATCACCTCAACTTCAAGACAACTAAGACAACTGTGCTATGTATTCTTTTCCACTTCACCATGATCATTATCAATATCGGCAACTCTGTTGACATCATGAAGGCATTTTTGTTTTCCTATTGATTTAATAAAGTTGCTTTGCATGTGGTTTAACCATCGTACAAAAAAATATACAAAGAATTCAATAGTAAAGTAAAGAATGCAAGCTATAAATTTATCCAAAAGAACATTTTATGGATCAGTCATAAAATAAAGAACTGGGTTGGATTCTCCTATGCTCAGATTTCGATAATCTACATATTAAGAGGCATTTGTATATAGAATTTCCAAACAAGAAGAAATGAGATCAATAGATCCTCTTAACTCATTTGAATCCATGAATTTATGGTCATTCCATGTAGAAACTATAGGGTTAACGGAGGCAACCAACTGTGAAACTTTCTGAATGAGACTGAATATGCAAATCAATACCTTTCGGTACCCTAGTTAACATACTCTATAATAATATTTCATTTGAAGCAATTTGTTTACTAACATGATTCTACAAAAATGGTCATTGTATGTGTCCCCATGGGCCTCCTATCGATGTGGTTGTTATACACACAACAACATGTAAATAAATCCTTACTACTTAAACAACAAAACCTATATTTCTTGAAAGAATCACTAGATTTCCTAGTTAAAGGGAATCTTATCTATCCCAAGACTCGGGAATGTTAGGTCTTAACTCACTAGGTTCACTCATGGTTCACTGTGCAATTACTATTAAACATAAGTGGTTTGTTGGTTTTAACAAATATTTTAACTTTAGACAATCTAGTAATGTAAATATTTCAACAAGTAGAACATGCATTACCTTTCACACTTCATTAATCCAAGTCATTTAGAAATAAAACTATGAGAAGATTAGAATTAAGAGGAAAAGGGCATAGGAAATTAAAGACTCACAGTTATTATCCATGCATTATAGAGAAACATATAAACCAAATCATCAACTATTTTTTACTTCACAACTACATACATAATAATGCAAAACATTTGAAGAAAAGAACCATTCACCACCGAAGTAACATCAAAATACACCCAAATCTAGTGTAGCAAATTGACTCTTTTGATAGGAGTAAACAACATACAATTATGCAAGATTACTTGGAATAACTTTCAAATTTCTTTAGTATTAGAAATATCTACTGTAAATACAAGTTTTTATGTTGGAATTAGACAAAAAACATGACATAAACATAACATTGGTGATGTTCCAACTTTAAGTCTAATTGATTCAACAAATTCTGATCCTTTAAAAAGAATCACCCCCTACCTTTTATAGAACACAAGGTAGTAGTCGACTACAAAAGAACATGGCTTAGAAATCACAAGCCAATCAAAATGTAGAATGTGGCACAAGAGCATAGGTGGCATTTTAGTAGATATTTTCAACGGTACCTAAAGATATAGTCTAAGTTCACACTTTGACTTTCACTAATGACCTTCCAATGCTCAAAATCTTGGATAAAAGACCACTGACCTCGTTTAGTCTTTAAAAAAACATGGGAACAACATTCCTTCCTTTTCCTTTCAAAATCCTCAATTATGATGATGAGATCCACTTTCGAGAAAAAATACTCACAAGTGGAAGTTGGGAAAAACCTTTGGTTCCACCGGTAAGCCAAAAACCTCGGTCCTCTTTTCTTTTGATTTACCACTATTCACCTTCAGACCTTTCCTCTATTCATCGCATCGGGTTTTGGACCTATTACCAAAATCTTCTTATCCTTCCATTCTTTATTGTTTCCCATGGGAATTAACTCACACCGTCACCTGTATTTGCTTTCATAACTTGCCATCTTTTAATGACCTACATCACATGACATTACCTCATAATTAAAATATTATGCATTCCACCAATTCATCAAAATAAATCATTATTGAAACCTATGTTAATCTGCTTAATCCTTTTACAGAGCATGTTTACAGTTATAATAATGATTTACTCACCCTTTTTAGATTTTTTGCATTTTAAAGCCTTTTGAGAATCTAGGCATCATTAGGAATTTTGAAAGTTAAGGGGCTTGCATGAAAACATCAATAATTTCCTTTACTATGATCTTTTCCAAACCCCAATCATCTGGCCCTCGGTCGATACTTTATCTTTTGTTAGTAACTAATACACTTCCACTGGTTAATTCCTAAAGCTTCAACCTATCTACCTTATGCATTTAATGTTGCTTCCAATTCGTAACCTACTAAATTAGTCTCTTGGATACACAATTTTTGGTAATCGCCCTTCATTAATGACCACCTTTGCATTTCTCCATCATCATATCCTATGAGATCTAACCACTCGACATTAATGCAAGAAATTATTCTCGAAACACTTCACTTAGCCATAATTTTTATTGCAATTTAATGACATTATTTTAGCCTTCTTGAGTTTTTAGGTTTCAAGTGCCAATTTATGGGTTTTACACAAATTTCCCTAACTTGCACTTTTACTTTGTCAAGCAGGTATTTTTATAAAATTTGGGTCCTCATGCTACCATTCCAAAGGTAACCCGGGGCGTGTTGTGCGACCACACAACAACTAGAAACCAACAAAATAAATTTAAAATAATAGAATTCAAATTACACATTGATGTATTTCCCTTCTTTGAAGATTAATGGAGAAAATTCGAGGTATCTGCATCAAGCTATATAATTTAGTTTAACCTTCCAAACCAACCTTGGATATTGCCTTACTGCCACTCAGGCATCCATAGCCCTGCCAAGGTTATCTCTATAATTCCTCCAAACATATCTCTCCTACTAGCCAAGCATCCATAGCCTCGATAGAGATATTTGGATCACCTAAAGAGTCGAATTCTCTTTTGATATTCACTTTTTCTTTCATTTTATTTTTGATATTTCTTTGTAAGATTTTTTTCTCAACTTGATGGTATTGAAGCCTGTTATATTCTATATTGAATCTCTCCAACACTAAGTTCATATATTTACTTTGGTTCAACCAAATATTTATTCTAGCTCTCTTTTGATATTCATTCCAAGATGCACCTAGATACCCCTAATCTTTTATCTTTAGCTATGTTGAAAGATATGACTTCAAATTAGAAATTGAAACCTTACAATTCCCAAATAACAACATATCATCAACATAAAAAATAATTATGAGAATGTGATCATTATTAGTCTTGAAATAGACACAATGATCTAAATTTGATCTCAAAAATCTCAAAATCAACACAAAGGCATCAAACTTTTGGTACGAAATCCTAGGAGACTGCTTCAAACCATAGAAATACTTATTCAACTTGAAAATTAGATGCTATTGACCTTTTACAACACAATTCTTAGGCTATGAAATATAGATAAATCTTCTTCCAAGTTTCCATGAAGTAAAGTTGTCTTCACATCCATTTTCTCAACTTCTAAATCATAAGTTGTAGTGAGTGATAACAAGAACCCGATGGATGTTATCTTTGCAATAGGAGAAAATATCTCACCATAATCAATTCCCTCCACCTATAAATAAAAATTCACGAATATCCTTACTTTATTCTTCTCAACACTAACATCATGACCAAAGTTATTCTTGAACATCGAGTGATCCCACAATGTTGGTTTCCAATTTTTGGGAGATTCTAATTTTTGCTGAAGTCGCATATTTAAAAAAAATATAATGATTTAAGCCTTAAAAAGTTCCATTTGAAGGATTCCAATTGAAGAGGGTTTCATCAAACCACCTTAGATCAAACCCCCTTGGATAGAACCCCGCTAGTTTTAAACCATACCTATAATGGAGTCTCCTTTACACCTATCAAAATGCTAATAAAAAACCACTTTTGATTTACCATTTCTGGGATCAAATGAATTCATTTAAAATTTATTTTTTTTAAGTATGTATTCCTTATTATAAGCTTCCCAAAAAGTATAATTTTAAATAAATTTAATTTTATTATTATATTTATTTTTTATTTCTTGTGAATGTAGGTTTTCACCGAAAATCAAGCTCTCTGTTTTGCACATGTGGAAAAATAGCAGATTATCAAAAAAAAATTTTGAAAAATATGAGTGCACTAGATATTGAAATCCTTGGTCCAACAAAAAAAAAATTGAATTTCAATACATACAAAAAACTTTATGTTGTATACAGTCTGCCTATGTCTGAATTGTAATTGGTTTGACTTCAAAACTTGTTTAAGGAAAAACTATTCAATAAAACACTATGAAACCAAATGCAAGTGCTAGATGTCATATTTACAAATCTAAATTTGAAAAAATTAAAATTTTATCCTTCATGGAAAAAAAATTATGTTGTATACGGTAAGCATCACTCCTTAAAAATGGTGTTTACTGAAAAAACTAGTTTTCGAAGGAGATGAAAAAATAAGTGCAATTTGATTCCAAAAATTTTGAAAAAAATCTATTTAGAATCTATAGACAAAATTTCACAAATCACTAGTTTGCATCATCTTCAAATTCCTCACGGTTTAGCCACTATAGGTGCCCGAAAGTGAAGATTTAGTTAGAAAAAATCAGTTTAGTGTCTAGTTTGGCCAAAAATTGTAAACCAGTATTGTGGGATCACCCCACCCATTTGTCATCAACAAGTTTATATGATCCGTCAAGAAAAGTTTCCAATTTTCAAATATAATTTTTCTTTAATGTGTACATATCTTATTCCATGGATTTTATCCAATAATTTGTATCACTGATACCCATAGCATCCTTTATATTCCTTGGCTCATAAATGTTAGAAATCAAAGAAAAATATAATTAGAATCCAATAATGAATAATCAAAACTTTAAAGTTGTTGCCTAATTCAAGTGGACCTCCTCAAAAGTTGAGGTTGAGGTTCTTCTTCATCTAAACTTTTAGAGATGTTAGATCTCACCTCATTATTAGATCCATTGTGAGTTTTTGGTTCAACGTTCTCAAGGTGAAAAGGAAGTTGAACCACTAATTTCTTTTGTTTCTCTAAAGGTTGCAAAAAAGTGTAAGAACTCATCTCTCTAAACATAACACTCCTAATTTATAGAAATTTCTTGACCATTGGATCCCAAAGCATGTACCATTTCACACCAACACTAAAGGAAATGAAGATACACTTAACTTCCTTTTTCTCCAACGTGTACCTCTTCTCCCTTGTCACATGAGTATATTCCTCACAACTAAGCACATGAAGATTTCTCAATGGTGGATTATTTCCTAACCATATCTCCATAGGTGTCTTCTCAACAAGAAATATGATGTAGGATATCTATTAACCAAATAGCAAGTATTGGCAATAGCTTCAGCCCAAAACTTTCGTTCAAGGCCAACTCAACTCATCATAATCCTATCCCTCTCCATCAATGTCCTATTCATCCTCTTATTAACTCCATTTTTTTAGGGTTATATTGAGTTGTCTTATTCCTCTCAATCCCAAGTTCTTTACAAAACCTACCAAAATATGTAGAATAAAACTTTCCACCATTATTAGTCATCAAACATTTAATATTTTTACCAATTTAGTTCTCAACAAAAGCCTTAAACTCTTTGAACCAACTAAATATTTAAAATTTGTTTCAAAGGAAATACGCACATGGTCATCTACTATAATCATCAATGAATGATACAAAATAAATTGATCTAGATAATGAAATAACATTAACATGACCAAACACATCAGAATGAATTAATTTCATCACCCCAAGAGATCTGTGAGAATTGGAATAAAACTAAACATGATTTTTCTCCATATATATAATGTTTTCAAAAATTAAACTCAAGATTTCAATCATCTAACCCCTCAATGAGGATTTTATTTCAGCCAAGGAGTCTTGAGGGAGATCCTCCATTAAGATAGAACAATTGGGGTCTTGCACTAAGAGAGCTCATAAAATAAACCTCTAATGGTCCCAATATTTCATATAGATGACAAGGTAGTGTCCAATCTTATAATTAATGCAATATTTAGGAGTTAGGACTTCTTGTACTATCATGTTTAGCAATAAATTGGTAAAATAGTCTTTGATGATTTGTTTCTTGGTGAAGGTGGATTCAAACAAGGACAAGGGGGAGATGGAATAACTTATGTAGTTTGTCACTATAATGATCCTTAAAAATAATTTGATAGCCTAAGTGATTGGCCACTTAATATCCTCATGGTTGTAAACCCTAACGTGTTTTTATTTTACTCAACTTATTAGCAATGCTCCACATCCAATTCAATAGGATCTCATTAAATCTACATTTTTGGGAGTAGTGAATGAAGATGCTTCCTTTAGAAGGGTTGAGGGAGTAGGTATGAGGTTAAGGAGAGGGCACTACCCTTGCATAGAGGCTACAAGTGGTTGAAAGGGAAAAGGGAAATTAATATTTGTGAAGAGAGGGATGGTTAGCCTCGAAGTTATGTTTCAACTTATCAAATTATTTTCAACTTGCAAGGCTACATCAAATTTTTCATTTCTCTAAGTGGCTTCTAGGGACTAAATCATTAGCATGATGTTGATGGATCTAAGATTATAGTAATTAAATATTGTGTCACTTAAAAAAAAATTAGATCCTAAGAAGAGTCTTCTCCCAAGTCTTTCAAAATTACATATCAAAGTCAAAAACGAGGTTTTATAGAGAACCACTCAATGCGATAGATTTATTTTAAGAGTGAGATAGAGTCTCTTATTTCCTTGAAAATTTTGTATAGGATTTTCTCAGGCCTATCTCAACTTTGAATGATTTCAGGTTCAAACATGTGGAGCTAGTATATAACCTTTCCCTTTAAAGAGGTGGTAAGGATTTGTAAATCTATATTCTCATGAGCAATATGGTGGAACAAAAATGAGTTGGCTATATCTTTGATGTAGGCTTTCAGTACATTATAAATTTCCCTATTGAAGAGATTTTGTAATGGTAAGGGGTATCTCACCTCAATTTTTAATCATGAGGGCCACTATTGCCCCATGAGGCAAAAACTTTTATCCTTCCAAAAGCAACCATGACTAGTAGTGGAGGAATGAGATGGATTGAAGGAGCCAAGCCTTGAGGAGGTGGTGGATTTCTCCTCGGAGGAGGTTCTTCTAGTTTGAAACCACCTAAAATAAGTCTCTTTTGCAACCTAGTAATAATTTGCCTCATGTAATGGAACACAATCCATGAGAGTGTCAAAACAATGTAATTTCCAAATGAATGATTACTTCTTATAAAAGGAAAGTTATTATGGTCTTCACTAAAGCTAAAAAGTAGGTAATTGAAACATAAAATAATTCACTAATATGAGCCCAAGAGTTAACTATTGATGATGGATTTTCACCAACAATCATTGGGAGAAAGGCTCTCCTAAAAGGGGTAGAGAAAAGGGATACTTGCACTCATAGATAAGAAAGAGGCACTAAATCACCTACAAATTTAATCCTATATATTTAAGACCATCACTTATTAGATGTAGCAAAAATATGAAATATGTGTCAATTAATTTTAGTTGGTACCTGAGAAGATCCAACAAGCAAGAATCTTGTGCATTAATAGTGTTAATTTGAAGAAACCACATGAGAACCTTCTAAGAAATTCAACTTATTTTTTCATTCTACACCTAGAATTAAAAGAAACTAAATGTATACAATTGCTACCACTTTAAAAATATTGTAGAAAAGAAACTACTTTGATGTCTAACCTACCCTATACTAACTAGCTCAAGGAAAAGGGATAGAAGGAGGGTAGGTATTGAAAGGTAAATAAATTTCAAAGAAAAAAATGAAAAATGGGAGGCGAAGGAGCGCCAAAGAGAGATGAATTTTTAACCTTCTCCACAACACACAACCAATCCTATTTTGAAAACAAGAAGATATTTGTGGTGGGGTTATTGTTAATTTATTCTCTATAATTTTACTTGTAACAAACCACCATTAATTAGCATATGTGGCTAGTGGATATTCAATGCACACAAGTAATCCAATTTAATTCAAGGGGCATAAATAGACTATACACACACTTTCTCATGAAATTGAATTAAGAAGCACTCTTTAAGATGAAGAACGGGAAAATATAAAACACTAAAACACATTCATATTCTATATAAATTAACAAATCATGACCAATCAACCTTTTAATACACAAAACCACAGTTTGGTTCTTTCTATAAATTAAAATACCAATAGATATTTACAAGAGGGTGGATCTCTTATTTATAAACCATGGGAGAAGAGACTAGGAACTTTCAAAATAATAACTAGCACTTGCATCTAAAGGAGATGTAAGGATTACACCGATAAAAAGACTATATGTATGTTAATATGTTAAAGAGTACATATTTGTGCATGGGTGCATATGGATGTCATGTGCTCCAAATCTTGCATTTAACTAGATTAAACAATTAATAATAAGCGCTAGATAAAGGAATGAAATAAACTTAGATAAATCTAGATTTTTTTTCCTAAAGAAATTACTTATTATCTGATTTTGAAATATTTGTAGGTAGATTTAAAACATAAAACAATGCAAATGATAAAAGAAAGTTGTCATCAAATTGGCAAAAATTAATACAAATAAAAATAGATTGTTCCTGTAAGTGTGAATAAGGTGTAAAGAGTAAAAACACTTCTTAATACGACATTATATCAAAGATAAATCAAATGAACTAATTCAAAGCAATAATCTATTGAAAGCGTCATATTGCTCTTTATCTCCAAAGATTTATTAAATCATTGTGGCTCTCAGATCGTGTAAGCAATGCGACTATTAAAATGACTATCTGAAGAACGAGATGGATGCTAATGCAATGATATGGAGCTAATGATAAATACTAGATGATAAAAGAAACTAAACTAGCATGAATTGACATGGAAACAGATAAATGCAGATACAGGAGGCAGCCATGATTGTGAAAGCTTGATTGTTGGATGCTGGATGTTGAATGCTTGGATGCTTGATGCTTGAAATTCCTGCAGAGTAAGAGTGATTAAGTTAGATTATCTGGATCATTTCTTGGCTGAATGAGGCTATATTTATAGATTTCCTGGCTGTAGAAATGCACAGGGAAGGCATTGAGAGGCTAGGATTCAATCTGGAGGATTGAATGGTGAGAGATGGAGGAGATTGAGAGAAATTTGGAGATTGTCTCTACCCATGAAAATACCAGGCAAGAGAAGAGGAAGGATTGATGGAGGAGGATTGAGAGATCAAATTCCAAATTTGTCTCCAATTTGTCTCCAAAACTTCCCGTGAAGTTTCAATCAATTAATTTTGACATGATTTTGACACAAATTAGACATAGGATATCTAATTCATTTTTGAGGAAATATAGATTGGAATATTCCTTATGCCTTAATTCAAATATTTTTGATTTATTTAAATTAGGAAAAGGGGGATAAATAATTTAATAAAACAAACTATAGGATTGTTTATTAAATCAAGCAAAAGAATATGGCAATTAATCAATAAAGCGTTTGATCTTTATTTAATTAATTTGAGATCGATGTGATAGAATAAAATAGGGATTTGATAATTAAATCAAATAAAGTATTTAATTTTGTTTATTTAATTAAGATGAAATAATAGAAGAAATAGAAGAATTTAAATGTGAATGTGAACATGAACTATATAAATAGATATTTCTATTTATTTAAACAGTAGAGGAATTTAGGATAATTAATCAAATAATTCGTATTCAATTAATCAGATTCTCCAGACCATTTTTAGGTGTATACATTTTTCCCCTCTTCAAAGTGATGTGTTTACGCGTTGCTTCGAAGAAAATTTTGCTGCTACTGCTAGGATCAATGATTAAAAATAATTCAGTGTGCCCCAGACATAAAAAAATAATTCAGTGTGCCCCAGACATGCCCCAGATATTGATTTTCAGATGATTGCTGATAATATGCCCCCTCGGGAGATAAATTAATGATGTGATGATTTTTTTTAAGATTTTTCAAAAAAATTGATTTTCATGATGATTTGATGATGATTCGATGAAGATTTGACAGTGAAATAATTTATCTCCCGATATAGAATGTATAAATTTTTCTCCTAGATGAATTTGTATTAAGCCTCCTTATGTTTGATGATTTTTGATCGTGTCAGCCTTTGATTCGATATTGATTGGTGATCCTGATAGATTAAAGATTATTGATCTCATGATAGGTGAGATTCAATGATTGAGGTTCAATGATAGATTGATTGATTGACCTCATGATAGGCGAGGATCAATGATAGATTGATTGATTGAACTCATGATAGGCGAGGTTCAATGATAGATTGATTGATTGACCTCATGATAGGCGAGGATCAATGATAGATTGATTGATTGAACTCATGATAGGAGAGGTTCAATGATAGATTGATGATTGACCTCATGATAGTCGAGAATTAATGATAGATTGATAGGCTGAATGATTGATAATATTGCTGATTTGTGATATGTTATGATCATAGGAGGACCTTAGAGTTCTTCCCAAAGACATAGGACATGATTCCGCATTTGGTGCAGGTCGATTGAGATATCATCAGTCGATGTGGAAAATATATAATGCAGATGCAAAACTAATATGAATGCAGTCAATTTTATCATGCAACTATATGCAAACTATTGGCATTTTAATAGTACTTTTGTGCTTGGTATCATCATAGAGCTTTAAAAATGTTGAAAGTGAGTACAAGCGTAAATGGTATATGTTAGACCAATGACGACCTGAGTACTACTTTCATATTTTTGATATTGCAAGCGAACACAAGCATCTAGGTATAATTAAACAGAGATGACCTGAGCATTCATTGTGTAAACAGGCAGAGATTAATCATTTGAGTATGTGAATTTTGAATGTCAGCGATGATACATTTGCATAGCACATCCCTCGACAATTCACACAATTATATGATTAACTTACAGACAACAGACAATAAAAATATCATTCTTCTTCCTTGTTTCTCTAGTTCAATACATCATCGAGTAACTCCAAAGAAATGATAATCAAAAATACATTTAACCCATATTTTACTTAGAGTGTTTCATTCATTATTCATATTTTAGATCATCCATACTGATTTTTTGATGATTTTGTGATTTTGTGAGATTTTGACCAAAGACTTAACTAACTGACCTATCCTAGGGGTCTCGGGGGCTGATCAAAGATTAGCCTTGCCTACGTTAGACACACAGAGACCACGTAGTTCGACTGACTTTGACTCATGTTTTTTTGGGTTTTGACTTGTTTTTGGATTTTGATATCATATGGATGTTTGATGCGTTTTCGATGGTGATTGATGTTGCTTTTTGATCATTTTTTTTGTTGTGTTTTTGCTAAGCTCATTGTTTTATTGCCCGCAGTGATTTCAAGATTTTTCCCCCAAGCTAGCGTGAGACATGACCACATTGCAACGATATGTACTTGAGATTTTATTGCACCTTTTTCAAATTTTATGATTTTTTTGTATTTTTCAGGATATTTTAAGATGAAATGAGATGATATGCCTGATTGAAGGAACAAGATGCCTCACAATAGGGGTAATGCAACCATGGGTAATTGATAGATCAAAAATGAAAGTTGTACTACAAAACATGTCACACAAGCAACATATCTCTTGTCGAAAGATGATAATGGTATGATTGATTAAGATGCCAGGAATGATCGATTCCATAAGACATGATGATGATAAGATTGATGATTGTTGATGATTGATTGAAAAAAGATATGAGGATTGGATAATGTTTTGTAGCTAGGCTTAAATATGATTTGTATGATAAGATTCGAGGTTGAAAAGGGATATGATGACATGGATTTTGATAAGCTAGAAGATATGGAATGGAAGAAAGCAAGGATAAAAGTAATGAATGGTATGATAAATATCATATAGATAAGATACAGACACAAGGCCCAAGTATTTTGCCCCTATTCCTCATCAAGACCAAGGAAAGGAAGAAAGGATGTATTTAGTAAGAATGATGGAATATGGATAAGATAAAAGATATGGTATGGAAGATATGGATAAAGCGTATAGGATAACATATATGATGTTCAAGAAGATCCTTAACCTTGTCAAGATCAAAGTTGGAAATGTAAGGAATGAGCATAGAAAGGATAATGACGATGAATGATAAGATGGATGAAACTCGTCCCTAAGTGTAGAGTGCAAGAAGAATATGGAAGATAGGATATGGATGATAGGGAAATGGAGGAAGGACTTAAGCATCAAGTTTCACAACCAAATATCCCTCTAATAAACCATGGCAATGGGAATTAGACTCCTAAATGTTGGTAGATTAATGATATGATGGAAGAATATAAGGACTTATGCAAAGGTTTGGATTAAAGGAGAATGATGGGGGATGAATGTTGGATAATGGATAGGACATTGGAAGGAATTTTGATGGGTAGATGGAAAGGATGGAAAGATCAACATTGGCACACACCTTGAAGGGTGGTGGAGTGATGGAGGAAAAATGGATTTGGAAGGTGATAGGTTATTAGATGGAAAATTGGAGGAAGCTTTTGGATTAGTAAATTTGGATGCCAATTTATATTTTATTTCTTCTATGAGACTTTTAGGAATCCACATGATTTTTGACTTTGATTTTTTCTTTGTGGGCCTTTGCGGCCTTTCACATTTTTCTTTTTGATTTATGGACCTTTGTGGTTTTTGAAAATTTCCTTTTTTCTTTGATGGGCCTTTGTGGCCTTTTGAAATTTCTTTTGATTTATGGACCTTTATGGTCTTTGAGATTTTTTCTTTGATGAGCCTTTGCAGCCTTTTAGATTTTTCTTTTGATTTTGGATCAATTTTTCTTTTATTTTTGCATGTCTCTTCGAGGAGACATATTGATCCTTTGGTACATGTGGATTTTGATATAGAAGTTTTTGATATTTGGAATCCAAATTTCTTCCAAGAGAAATGGGAGGGGTGGATTGAGATGAATGGTATGAAGGTATTATGGATGAGTTAATGTGGGTAGAATTTTGAAAGGGCATCAAGGATGTGTGCCTTTGTTGTTCTTTAGAAATAGGATATGATCCTAGGATAGAGGGAAGGTTTGATGGACTAGGATGAGGACCTAGGATAGATGGTATGTTTGGAGGATTAGGATGAGTACCTAAGATAGATGGTAGGTTTGACAAACTAGGACACTTACGTGTATAACCAAGGCCGTGGTGATATGGATTTCTTTGAACAAAAAGGGGTTCTAGGATACCTTGTTCATGAAGGCCTAATCCTTTTCCTTTGTAATTCATACTTTGACACATTTGTTTACCCATGGGATATGTATTGTTTTTGAAATAAGATGCGAGTCCATTTTGGGGAGGATATGATATGGATGAGAGGATAGGTGTTGGAAGTAAACTAGAATGGATAAAGGTGGAGGATCCCAATTTATAGGTGTGGGGTGCATGGATAGCTTGACATGGGGATGATGAGGTGTTTCGATCTTGGCTTAGAAAATAATTATGAAGTGGTATGAAAGGCATGTCTTGATCATGAGAAGAATAAACATCTTCATGGGATTAAAGGGTATCCTTGAATGGAAGCATATCCTGACCTTGATGAGGAAGGGAATCATGAGAATTTGTAGAAAGCATGTCTTGATCATCAGTTGGTAAGACATCATTAGATAGGATGGAAGAACTATCATTCTATTGTGATGCAATAGAATCATGAGATGATATAGATTGATTAGATGATGTGGAAGAAGAACCTGGAAGGATACTTGTCCCTTGAGATGGAAGGGAATTATTTTGGATGAAAAGTGAAAGGAGGGGATCGTCATAAGATTCTTGAGAAATGGGATCTTGATCAAAGATTGGAAGAGTTTGTAGAATTTTGATATTATTGGATGGAGTGGAAAGAATATTTTGGTCTTGATGTGTAGGGGAGTCTATGCTAGCATGCTTTGGATTGAGAGATTGACATGAATCATTGGATGTTGAAGATATAATAGAAGAGGATGATTGGATGAAATTGTTAACTTGAGTGAAATAATCTTGAGGTTTATTTTGGCTTATTGTGGATGGAGATAAATGCATGACATGATAGGATTTCTCAATATCATTTGTTTTTTAGGACTTAGATTTGGGCTTATGGATCTTTTGTAAAAATTCAAAGACATCGAACTTTGATGATGTAGTTGTTGGTGGAGAGGGTGTCATGTCAAGATTTTTGTTAGAGGAATAAGCACAAATGTCTGGCAACAAATATCTCTCTGTGGTTTTTTCCCTTTCCACATCCCAGATTTGTTGTTGAATGTTTTTCATTTGATGAGCTAAAGGATTCAATTGATCATCATCTATTTCAGCCATGGTGGTTTGAGTTTCAATTTCCTGTTCTTTGGATTTTTAGTCTTCATGACCTTGTTTAAAATGGACATACAAATGTTATTATTTTCAATAAACTTTTGACCTTAGTTTGGTATAGTGTCAAGGATATTAACTCAAGTCAAATAGAATGATAGATTCTATTGATTAGACTAAGTTGAAAAGTTTGATTATACAGTTTTGTTTCTTTGATTTAGGATGACTGATCCTAAAACTTAACTTACTAATCAAATGTGTTTGATTGAGACACTTTTGGATGGTAGATCTTGGTTTGATTTGAACAAATTTAATTGTAAAGTCCAATTTATGCAAGTTTAAGACTCTGTTTTGATTTAGGAAAGTTCATGTTCTGATAAAAATCCAATTTTTGATGTTAACTGTCTGACAAGGGTTTCCCACAACTTTTTGTTTTCTCTGTGTTTTTCAAGATGATCTTTAATCTGATTTTAATGAATTTGTGAAAACACAGCAAGCAATTGTGAATAAGTGTTTTAAACTGAATAGATCGTATATGTTCAAGAACCACGAATGGTTCTTATTGATTTTCACGGGTCGCTTTGACAAATGTACACAAATCAGACAGACTCACTCTTAAGGACAAATAGGTCATTGTTATACTCACAGCCCACATCTTGAAATTGCATTGACGCACATAGTCTTGTCACCCCCTAGAGGGCGCCTGTGTTTTTGTTGTTTACAGGCGCATACTCAAAGTTGGATTTCTCGTCCTCTGAGAAAACGGTCCTTGGAAATTATATGGTGAGTGTCTTGGGGGCAGATTCTTCCCTCCCCTTGCACCATGAATATGACAATGTATGGATACTGACTCAGCGAGATACTACTCTATGGTTCATAGATAGGGCTTCCGTGCGGTGCGGCAATTGATAAACTCCCTCAGGAGACCTCCCAATCTTTAGAACAAAGATTTTGGAGATGGTTATCTTGCTCACTACCGTCAAGTTGGACTTTCATCAACAACTTGCATTTTGATTATAGTGGGTTGGAATCCTTGGCTTTAGGCGTTCCCACTTAGGTCGTTCCCGTAGGGTGAGTACTTTTTCCCACTACGGCAGGCCTTCTAAAGTATTTAATAAAGCATGAATTGCACAAAATCAAAGGATGATTCTAGCGCTTTGATCACCCAGTTAAGGGGAGAGCATAAGCCTAATCACCACAAGCACAGCATATAAGTTGTTATGTTTTAAGCCTGAAAAGACAATTTTCTAATCTATGTGAAGATGTTGCTTCACAAAAATCATGATGTTCTTTTTAACTTATACTGCAAAAAATGCGATGACTATCCTAGGATTGATAAATTTTCTGTAAAAAAACAGAAAGTGGCTATCCTAGGATTGATACATTTTAGAAACAAGAAAGTGGCTACCCTAGGATTGCTTCTTTTTAACCAAATTTGGCAAAGATTGTGTAGATGGTTAATTTTAAGCCCAAATTAATGCTAGTTGGTCCTAAATCATGAATGAAAAATAACATATGATGGTTTATTTTCCCATGAGTGTTTGAAAACACTATTACAATGGATATCAAATTCCTTTTTTTCACTTTTTTTCAATTCAATGCTCCAAATTCCTCTTAAAACCTACAATAAATGCTTAAAATGTTAGATGAGATCAAGAAATAAGAAGATATAAAGGTTAGATGAACGATTAAGCATAAAAACCCTAAAATTTAGATCAAGTTACAATGTGATTTGAACTTAAATTGAAAATTGAAAATTATAACTTTACAAAAAGTGAGATACCTACACAATTGCATAGCTTATGAAATTCTACCCCATTTCAAAAAAAACAGTTTCGAAAAAGACCTTCGTATGACCAAGATATGCCCATTTTCAGATTGACTGTCAAAGCGCTAAAACAGACTACAAAAGCGCTATTTCACAGAAGCACTAAAATAGAGGCCAAAAGTGCTAAAACAAAAGCGCTATTTCATTAAAAGCGCTAAATTAGAGATAAGAAGTGCTACAGAATTTACCAGAAGCGCTAAAGTATTTTTCAAAGCGCTAAAATAGACCTCCAAAGCGCTAAAAGAAGTGTCTGATGCGCTATAGTTTTATAGAAGCGCTAAAACAGAGCATGAAAGCGCCATAGTTTTGCATGGAAGCGCTATAGTTTTTGATGGAAGCGCCAAAAAAATTCTCGATCGCACTAATCTAAACACGCCAGAAACCTATGCGACACTTTTCAGAAAAATTTATGAAATATGGGGTTAAAGCCCCACGGTGGGCGCCAAATTGTAAGTGTGAATAAGATGTAAAGAGTAAAAAGACTTCTTAATATGACATTATATCAAAGATAAATCAAATGAACTAATTCAAAGCAATAATCTATTGAAAGCATCATATTGCTCTTTATCTCCAAAGATTTATTAAATCACTGTGGCTCTCAGATCGTGTAAGCAATGTGATTGTTAAAATGACTATCTAAAGAATGAGATGGATGCTAATGCAATGATATGGAGCTAATGATAAATACTAGATGATAAAAGAAACTAAACTAGCATGAATTGACATGGAAACAAATAAATGCAGCTATAGGAGGCAGCCATGATTGTGAAAGCTTGATTGTTGGATGCTGGATGCTGAATGCTTGGATGCTTGATGCTTGAAATTCCTACAGAGTAAGACTGCATAAGTTAGATTATCTGGATCCTTTCTTGGTTGAATGAGGCTGTATTTATAGATTTCTTGGCTGTAGAAATGCACAGGGAAGGCATTGAGAGGCTTGGATTCAATCTGGAGGATTGAATGGTGAGAGATGGAGGAGATTGAGAGAAATTTGGAGATTGTCTCTACCCATGAAAACACCAGGCAAGAGAAGAGGAAGGATTGATGGAGGATGATTGAGAGATCAAATTCCAAATTTGTCTCCAAAACTTCCCGTGAAGTTTCAATCAATTAATTTTGACATGATTTTGACACAAATTAGACATAGGATATCTAATTCATTTTTGAGGAAATATAGATTGGAATATTCCTTATGCCTTAATTCAAATATTTTTGATTTATTTAAATTAGGAAAAGGGGGATAAATAATTTAATAAAACAAACTATAGGATTGTTTATTAAATCAAGCAAAAGAATATGGCAATTAATCAATAAAGCGTTTGATCTTTATTTAATTAATTTGAGATTGATGTGATAGAATGAAATAGGGATTTGATAATTAAATCAAACAAAGTATTTAATTTTGTTTATTTAATTAAGATGAAATAATAGAAGAAATAAAAGAATTTAAATGTGAATGTGAACATGAACTATATAAATAAATATTTCTATTTATTTAAACAGTAGAGGAATTTAGAATAATTAATCAAATAATTCGTATTCAATTAATCGGATTCTCCAGACCATTTTTAGGTGTATATTCTCATCCACTTGGCAAATCAATATTTATTTGGCTTTTATGTGATAAGTGAGATTTTAGAGGCTTTATTTGATATTTTGGAGGCTTTACCATTAAACAACAACTGTTTCATCATTAAACTGTAGCTAAAACTTGGTTTTTGAGATCTAATTTTCCACGATCTAATAATGATTTGTAGATGTGAGACTTGTTTCAGACTTAAATCTCACATAATCGCATTTTGATAATTAATGTTGTATGTACAAATTTATCTCATATTTAAAACTACATTGCTCTCGTGTTTTGTGCAGAATATCATTCTTTTTATTTCCTTAAGGCATGGTAGATTTAAATTTCTTTTCAATTTAGTAAAATAAAATGTTTAGAAAGTGAGTTAACATATTTTTATAAATGATTTTTTTTAATTAGTTTAGTAGTTTTTAAATTTATTGTTCTTTCACATTTAATCTTTTAAGAATTATTTTATTAATCATATTATTTTAAAATTGATATATTTATTTTATTTATTAAAAAATACACATAAGATTTTTTGAAAATTTAAAAAATATAATATAAAATCTTGTATAAAAAATATATTTTATTTTATTTTAAATTAATTAATATATTTAATATATATTATTCATTAATAATTATTTTATTTTATTTCACAATTATTTTGTTAATTAAATTTTTAAAATTAATGTATTTATTTTATTTTATTTATTAAGTGAATATATCAAAATATGAAATACTTTTTTATTCTTTAAGAATTATTTCTATTTTACTTTATAATTATTTAATAAAATTAAAAATAAATTAAAAAGTGTTTTATATTTTATATATATTTAATAAATAATATAAAACAAATATATCAATTTTTAAATTTTAATTAATAAAATAATTGTGAAGTAAAATTATATATATATATGAATTTAAAGTAAAATAAATCATTTTTCCAAAAAACAAAAGTTTATTCTATATTTTTTTAGGAAATAAAAATAATAATATAAAAGAATATATATATTATTCTTTTATGTTGCATTAGGAAATAAAAATAATAATATAAAAGAATATACATATTATTCTAAATTTATGTTGCATTAGGAAATAAAAATAATAATATAAAAGAATATATATATTATTCTTTTATGATATATAATATTTTTTTATTTTATATATATATTTATATCACAATAAGAATAATATATGGAACTTAACTTAAGCCAATGAATTTATATATTAAATATCAATGATATATAATATATTTGTTCATATGTCTTAAGTTTATTCATTGATATATATTATTAATTGATATATAGCAATGAATATATATTAAAATATTATTCTTTTCATTGATATGTCTTAATTGCTACATATATATATATATATATATTAAATTCAATTTTTTTTGTATTATATATAAGGGGGTCACAAAAACAGAACCGGTTACATCGAAATGTACATAAGCAAGAGGCCAAGCCTCATAGCAAGAGTAGCAAGATAACTACATATCTGAAAGTCCTATACAAAGATACAAGAAGGTAATCAGAAAACTAGTGTAGGATATCATCATGGGTGTCAACCTAGGCTGTCCACCCCATAGATCCCTCCATCCACACAATGTTTTTGTTCTCCTGGATTTGAGCAAGCATAAGGAATTGGTCCTTTTTAGAGTTCTTGTTTTTCTTAACCTCTTGGTTAAGCATCTTGCAAGTCCTCTCGAAGATCTGCAGGTTATCCATATTCCCCCTCCATTCATAACCATCCTTCATCTCATAGATGAAGAAGGTGGCATATCCCGTCTTCAGGAACCTTTTGAGCTTTTTCTTATCCATCATCATGGTAGTAAGAACCTGCAAGAAGATTTTAAAATATGTGAGTTTTCGAAAAGACTCAGTAAGAACTCTGGGGGTGTTTTGATACCTTTCCTCATTCCTACATTTCCAAATCTGCCATAAGATATTAGAAGAGAGAATGTTCCAAAACAGATTAGTATCCTTTTTTAGCCCATCAATATGCCCAGTGATGATTTCAAGAATATTAATATTCATAGGATAAGTGATACCAAACATATGCCAAATTTCCTTAGCAAAAATATAGTCAAAGAGAATGTGTCTTCCTGATTCAGGTATTCTGCACAAGTTACAGTACTCAGCCGCAGAGTTATCTTTTCTAATTGGGAGTCTGTCAAGAACCGACAACCATTTAAAAAATTTTATTTTAGGCTCAATAGAGCCTTTCCATAATATATCAAAATAATTCTTCCAAGATCAAATGTCAAGGGTGGAGTACCAAACAGAATTGACATGGTCAATGATGGCATCATTATATCCAATCACCTTGTAAATGTTTTTGGCTTTGATTTTGGATATAATGGTCCCATCCGGCCATTTGCAGTTTAAATATCTATGAGAGTCCATATGACAAGTAGTAGGTAAGTCCTTGGTAGCTTTAAGAATCATATTATAAGTTTTCTTCTGGGAGGTCGGGATATCAAAATTGCTTATGAGCTCATCCCAACTAATTAACCTATCATGCTCAAAGAGGTCAGCTAATTGAGAAATGCCCATACTAGTCCAGTATCTAGCAGAGCAGCCTTGGGAGAGGACGAGGGGTTTGCCAGATAAGTGCAAGTTCCACCAAATGGATCTTTCACCATATAGTTGATTATCATCATGGAAGGTCTTGTTAGTAATATAACTCCTGACATGATTCTAGGCTTTCCATATGGATCTAAAGATAGTAGATCCTTGTACAACAATAGGAAAGTTGCCTATGATCAGATCATTAAAAGGCAGATTATTCTAGGATTTTGCAATTTTGGGGAATCCCCTTTCTATATTGTTCCTAACAAGGATCTTCCATGGATCATTGCCATCCATAGAGTGAAAAATCCATTTGGCGGCAAGGGCAATCCCTTGGAGTTTAAGATCCTTCAAGCCCAAGCCCCCAATGAGCTTATCAGTATGACACCAATCCCATTTAACAACATGCATCTTTCTATTTCCTTTACCATCAAACCATAGAAAGTTTTTGATGGCCTTTTGAATTTCCAAGATTTGGTAGTTACTGAACATCCAAGTTGAGGAATAGTAGATATTGTAGGAAGAAAGAATTTTTTGGCAGACTTGAACTCTGCCAGCCAAGGATAAGAATCTGTTGTGCCACTTATCCATCTTTTTAGTGATTTTGTCTTTAACCCAAGACCACATATCCTTAAGGGAGGGTTCAATAGAGAAAGGCATGCCCAGATATCTCACAATTTTATGTGGACCTCCCCATTGAAAATCATAGTTTTTAAACCAGTCAGGGGGCTGCTCATCCCATCCTAGACATATATATTTGGAGTGGGATAGATGAGCGCCAGAGATAGTGCAAAAGAAACTGAGTTTGTTTTGCAGAGCTTCAAAGTTGTCAACAATGGCTTCAAAGAAAATAGCAGTATCATCTGCAAATTGGCAGTTTATAAGATCTTCATTATTAGGGAGAGATATGCCCCCGACAGCAGGGGAGATTGAGTTATCTCTAAGAATGTAGTAGAGGGCATCAAAGGCAATAACAAAGAGGGCAGGGGCCAAGGGGCAACCTTGCCTGATGGATCTACCAAGGGAGAAGGAGTCTGAGAGGGAGCCATTAACATCTATCTAGGAAAAAGCATCATTGAGTAACATATTAACAGATTTGCAGAAAACACTAGGAAATCCAAAAGCCTCAAGCATCATGGAAATAAAGCTCCATTCCACCTTGTCATAGGCCTTTTCGAAATCTAGAAGAAACATAGCAGAATTTTGCTGAGAGTAGTTGGCCCAATTCATGGCTTCCCAACTGGTGATCAGATTCTCAAGAATATATTTTCCTTTAATGAAACCAGTTTGGGTAGAGCAAACAAATTTGGGCAGGATTTTCTCAAGTCTTAGAGCCAGGATCTTGGCAAAAAATTTATAAGAGACATTAAGGAGGGTGATAGGTCTCCAATTTTTAATGAGAGCTTTGTCCCCATCCTTAGGAATCAATTTAATAATACCCCTGTTCATGAAGCTACCTAGGGAACCCCTAGCTAGGGCTTTCGAGTAGATATCATGAAGATCTTTGCATATCCAGCTAATATTCGCCTTGTAAAACTCCACAGGGAGACCATCGGACCCAGGGGCCTTGTCATTATTAAGGGAGTTAATGGATTTTTCAATTTCCTCCAGGGAGATATCTTTAGACAGCAGGTCAGCATCTATAGTGGAGATCCTATTAGGGATAAGAGATCTGCACCGATTTCTAAGGGAAGTAGCCTCCTCTGAACCCTTAGAGGAAAAGAGATTTTGGTAGAATTCAGCAAAGGCCTTTTTGATGTTGTCAAGGCTAGTTATTTCTTGATTATTAACTATAATTCTCTCTATAGTTTCATTGGACTGCTTGTGCTTGATGAGGTTAAAGAAGAATTTTGAGCCCCGATCACCAAACTGAAGCCAATGAGCACAAGATCTAATTTTGGTGCCTCTAGTTTTAACCTACTGGTGCTGTCTAAGGGCTTCCTTAGTATTAATCACATGAGAGATGAGATCATAGTCCAATGGATTGGCTTGGATGTTAGTTTCAGCTTTCTGAAGGTCAGAGGATAGATTTTTTTCGATAAATCTATAGTCTTTAGCCCTTTTTTGGCCAATGATTTTTAACAGATTCTGTCAGGCGAGAATGTTCATGTTCCATCTATCTGTGTGAGAGCTAGTTGGAAAGTTATTCCTGTTAATGAGTCTGATGATATGAATGGCAACAAGGGCGTCCTCATCCTTAAGAAGAATAGTGTTTAGGATAAATTTTGGATTGGAACATTTGCTGTGCACAAGAGAATTATTAATTCTAATACGGGTGGAGATAGGATGGTGATCGGAGAGGGGAGTGGAGGTGACGAGGACAAAGTTGCCCAGGTTATCAGGCAAAATAGAGAAGAAATTTTTATTAGCATAGAAACGGTCAAGTCTAGAATATATTCTAGAGGGACCATGTTGGAAATTACACCAAGTATGCCATAAGCCAGGATTCGTGTCTTTATTTCTAGCTAAAGGGTCAAATTGTTTTTTAGCATTTTTCATTCTATTCCAGTGAATTTTTTCCAGGTCTCTCCAAGCAAACGGAGTACCACCAGCTTTGTCCTCCTGGGATTCAATCATAGTGAAGTCCCCTCCCACAAGCCACAGGATATTAGGGAGAGCAACCAGCCAATCCCAGAGGCTCACCCTCTTCCTAAAGTCGTTCGAGGCATAAATTGAGCATATGCCAAAGACATTGTTATTGTGATTAATAGTAATCCAAACAGCTTTGTTACAAGGGGAGAGCCCATTGCCAGTGATATAATTCTCCCATCTCGAGTTAACCAGCAGCACAACTCCACCCATGCCCCTAGGGTGGTTGGTACATAATCTGATAGCATCTTTCCAAAGGAAGTTAAGATTGGATTCAAGTACGAATCCAATAGCTTTAATCTCTTGCAACATCAAGAAGTCCGTGGAGTTACAGGTATCTAAATAACGCTTAATAACAAACTTCCTCTCTAGGGATTCAAGCCCCCTTATGTTCCATGAGATGCAATTCAGGAGGAAACATGTGGGGGGGGAGAACAATGGTCTGCGGATCCCATAATTGGGGTCTTAGCAACGGAAGGGGTATTCCCATGTTTTTTTTTGGAGGGGTTCTTATTTTTGGAACCCAAAGGTCTCCCCTGTCATTTAGATGTGGGGAGATCTCCCTTGAATTCATCATCATTATCTGAAACATTAGGGGAAAGGATATCCACATCCATGGATTGCTTTGGGTGGAGATTAGCAGATTCAGAGGAGTGTTTACAGGCTGAGATGACCTCAAGCAAGCAGTCGTCACTAAGCTCTCTGAAGATCTTATGAGGGAAGTTCTAGGGAGGGGCCGAGTCAATGCAATTGACAGAGGGGTCCTTTTTGATCAAACTTGTTGGGGGGAGCTAACTTGGGTTTCCTGAGAGACGGCCAGGACAGGGTTGTCTGTGTTGGAGGCTAGAGGAGGATTTAAGGACTGGGAGTCCATAATGGAGGTGTTATCCGGCTTATTGGTCCTTCGTCTACGCTTATTGGAATTTTTTGTGACGGTTTGGAACTCGATATTTTGAGTCTCGTTCTAAAGGGACAAGGAAACAACTGAGATTGATGAAGGGGAAAGGGCAATAGGGATGGGTGGGGAGTTGGAAGCCATAGCGGAGAGGGGGTTGGAAGGCTCAACAATGTGAGGGGTTTTGTTCACAGAGGGTTCCACATTAGGGTTAGCAGTATCAGTGGATTTTCGGAGAGGCGAGGGCTTAGCCGGCATAGGTTTTTTCTTAAGAGTGGGGCAGTCCTTCCTCAGATGCCCTTCTCTTCTACACAAGAAACAAGCATTCAAACCCCCAAGAATTTCAATAGGACAAGAGTAATTATCCTCAGAGATGTTAATGATAATATCAGTCGGAATCTCTTTACCAGGATTCAAAGAGAAAATTATCCTAGCATCCATATGAGGAACCAATCTCACAGTGTCATCCATTCGAATGACTTTGCCTAGTGGTTCAAGCAGTTGGGGAATGAAACGCCATAGAAATTGCGAGATCTGTTTAACCAAGATCCACCATGGGGCTGAGAGGGCAAGAACTTCCTCAAGAATGGCCTCGGGAGACCAAGCCAGGGTGCGAAAGGAGGTTGACTCCATGGCCCAATATTGTTTTTTAAGAACTTCGGCCTAGGATTCATGATTAGCAAAGAAAATCACATATAAACCTTTCTGAATTTGCCTGCAAAACGAAATATGGAGACCAAGCTTCAAGTTCCAATAATTATGGAACCAATCGTCTAAAAGTTTCCTAGGAGGGCATTTATCGACTTCAATAGCAGAGAAAAAGATAGCAGAATTCCTTAATCTATTTTTTTCCTTCACAATTTCAACAAGCATTTCTGGATTTGGAGAAATAGAGAAAGGTAAGGCAACAGCCCCATTGTTCTTACCAGTTTCACAAGCGCTATGAACACTCGACAAGTTAAACCTTGCACTTGCATCAATGGCAATACTAGAGTTAGCCACTGCCTCAGAGAATGATTGGGTCTTGGTTTAGCGGGATTAGCTATGTTTGGTATGTCAGACTCCATTGAAACCCTAGGCATAGTCGAAGGGGAAATGGGGGGTACGGCCTCTGCCGAGCGGTAGAGGGAAGAAGGAGAGGTCTCAATCATATTAATTGCATTAAACGAAAAATGAGCGAGTGCACCTGTCATCACGTCGTCGCCGGGGAAACAAAACTGCCTGTCACCTAAGTTCACCACCTTTCGCAGCTGGTGCTTGAAACTTCCGGCCAGTAATTTTTATTTATTTTATTAAATAATGTTAAAGTAAAATAAAATATTTTTTAAAGAATAAAACAGTATTTCATATTTTGATATATTCACTTAATAAATAAAATAAAATAAATATATCAATTTTTAAAATTTAATTAACAAAATAATTGTGAAATAAAATAAAATAATTATATATACAAATCAAAAAAATAAAAATATAAAAATATAAATGAATAATATATATATTATATATATTAAATATATTAATTAATTTAAATTTAAATAAAATATATTTTTTAAACAGAAATTTATTTTATATTTTTAAAATTTTCAAAAAATCTTATATATTTTTTAATAAATTAAATTAAATAAATATCAGTTTTAAAATAATATAATTAATAAAATAATTCTTAAAAATTAAATGTGAAAGAACAATAAATTTAAAAACTACAAAATCAGTTAAAAAAAAATCATTTATAAAAATATGTTAACTCACTTTCTAAACATTTTATTTTACTAAATTGAAAAGAAATTTAAATCTACCATGCCTTAAAAAGGAAAGGAAATGAAATAAGAAGAATGATATTCGGCACAAAACCGGAGAGCAATGCAGTTTTAAATATGAGATAAATTCGTACACGCAACAGTTAATTAATAATTAACTGAACCAAAAACGCACATCACAGCGTGGGTTTCTGACACATCTGACGCAAATTATTATGGATGCCCCGGTGCATTTTCGGAGCTGGATAGCCGCTGCCCTAGCGGAGCGCCTGTTGGGCATGAGATGGAGAGGGCCCCATCACATCACCATAGCAGTCAAACAAATCCAAATGGAGAAAGGAAGTGATGGCTCCCACAAAGATTAAATATTGCTTTCAATCAACAAATAGCAAAATCTACAATGCTATAGCAAAGAGGGCACTGTAAAAATCCTTGAAAAAGGATCCAACATCAAACATGAGGGGGATCTAAAGTCATTTGTCTGATGCCTTCAATAGATCAATGGCTAACAATAGACTTTTAAAAATATTCCGTGTTCGCACCAAACACCAAAATCAGTCAAAGGCATGTTTGAGGAAGACGCAGTGGTAAGTCACATGTTTGCACCAAACACCAAAATCAGTCTGAATAATTTCGAACTCCAAGAAAGACTATATATATGACAACATATTAGGCTATTTCCAAAATAAGCCGAAGTGTAGTCCTGCACCAAGATAGTCATGGAGATGGTCAGAGAAGTTTTACTGTGGGGAATTTCATGGCTCTGTTTGTTCATTGGATTTAGATATCTTATGAGGAAGAACAGAAAGCTTCCTCCTGGGCCTTCTGGATGGCCTATTTTAGGCTGCTTGCCTCTATTGGGCCCAATGCCTCATGTCACTTTGACAAACCTGTCAAAGAAATATGGGCCAATTCTGTATTTGAAACTGGGCACAAATAAAATGGTGGTGGCTAACACACCTGCTGCTGCAAAGGCCTTTTTAAAGACACTGGATATCAATTTCTCCAACAGGCCTGGCAATGCAGGAGCTACTTATCTGGCCTACAATTCCCAGGACATGGTGTGGGCACCTTATGGTGGGAGATGGAAGATGCTGAGAAAGGTTTGTAAATCAGCCTTTTCTTTTCTGTCCATTGTCATTGTCAGGAAATCAGTTATATTAACTCTTTTGATTGAAGATGCCAGAATTCAGCAAACTTATCCATAGCAGCAGCAACTAACTATTTCAGATCAACCTGTTCTCTGTTATCGTTTTTCACTTGTGAAATCAGTTTTATCTGTTTCCACTCTCTACTATTAGATATATTCTTATTAGTTATCTTTCGTGTTAAGAAAAAACAAAATGAATTATTGCATGACAGGTTCTGCATATGAAGCGACCAAGTTTCCTTACTGGATTGCTTCATGCTTCAAGGCAGTCTTCGTTAAAAAAGAACATTGGATAATGGTGTTCACACCATTGTGTTTGAGTTCTAGCTGATTCATATGAATTATAATTGTTCGAGATCTAATTGATTTATATGAATTATGGCTTAACGACCATCCGATTAGGAGATCTGCAGACTTGGTTTAGTTTTTCAATAGATTTTGTTTCCCCAGTGATAGTTTATAAGAAGTGATTGTTCAGGTTAGATGGGTTGTGCTTCCCCAATGATAGTTTATTCTATTAGCTGGGAGCTACTCTCTGGGTGGTGGCCCCTACTATAGATTGGATCCAATCCAGAGAGCTGGTGCAGCTCGCAGTGGGTGTACAGAGTTCTGTACATTATTTCTGACAGGAAATTTAGACAATACGGTAGTTAGTACCGCACTTTACTCCATGAGTTTAGTTGAAGTGATGGTTTTTATAACATTTTATGAGTAATAATTTATAAAAATGTTATTAAAAAAATAAAATAGGTGAAATATTATGATATAATAAGATGATAAGTAGGAGGTATTTTCCACAGTGTGTCAAATTATAATATTGCTATCAAAATCCAATCATGTAGTTTTATGATTCAAACTCATTGATCCATGTTTCATAAGTAGTGGTTCACAAGAACCCATCTTTCATGATAATGAATGGTCCACTTAGCACTCATTGCATCACCCAGAGGTGAAGGAGTGGGCCTTCCCGGGAGGTCATCCATCCTAGTACTACTTCAGCTCAAGCGCGCTTAACCACAGAGTTTTCTCCAAGGTTAATCCCACTTAGCTTGCAACCCCATTTGCAAAATCTTCAGTAAGTGTTGTGCCTTATGAAGCATTAATTATAGAGCCCCTTTAGCCCATTTGCAAAACTACACGATTGAATCTTGATAGCAATATAATAAGATGTTATTTTTTAGTTTTATATATTTATGTTTTAATTTTAGTCTAACTTCTAAATTTTGTTTTAGGTTTGCAACCTCCATATGTTGGGTGGCAAAGCATTAGATGACTGGCAACCAGTGAGAGCCTCTGAGATGGGTCACATGCTTAGATCCATCTTAGCTCGATCCAACAAAAATCTTGCTGTGAATATACCAGAGTTGCTCAACATCTATGCAGCCAACATTTTTGGTCAAATTATCCTGAGTAAGCGAGTCTTTGAAAGAGAAGGAGATGAAGCTAATGAATTCAAGGACATGGTAGTTGAGCTCATGACTATTGCAGGTTATTTCAACATTGGTGATTTTATACCCTCAATTGCATGGATGGACTTGCAAGGAATACAACGAGGAATGAAAAAGTTGCACAATCGATTTGATGCGATGTTGACTAGGATGATTGCAGAACACCAGAGCACAGCTAAGACCCGAAAGACTCCTGACTTTTTAGACATTGTTATGTCTCAACGTGACAATTGTGATGGTGAGGGAGGAAAGTTATCTGATGTTCACATCAAGAGTCTTCTTCTGGTATATATTCATTATTTAATTGTTTGAAGATCTATATTTTTTTCATTTTTTATTATTTAATATTTTAACTTAATTGTACCTCCATCCTTAAATTGCATCCATATAAAAGTTGTACTATCTTACATTTCAAAAAATATTATTCTTTATATTATAAATTTGTCTTAATGAATAAATTTTAAAGCGTCTAGAATAGTTTAAATATCATAAAATAATTTCATAAATGTTTAAATCAAAATAACATATTTTTAACCACATATTTTTATTATTATTTTATTGAAAAAAAATTCAATTGATGTGAAAATGTAATATAAAAATGAGTAATTATGAAAGTGAAAAAATAATTATATTACTTAAGATAAGTATTACTAGACCAAGATGATAAAGACAATATCTATATCTATAAGAAAAAGTTAATAAGTTTTATCATATTGACTTCAAACAAATATCTCTAAGTATAAGGCATTGTGTAGTATTTTGTTTTCAATATTTAAGGTAGAGAAAACTAAGTGATAATTTTTTGGTTGTGTATTTTGTAGAATGTAATCACTGCAGGAACCGATACTTCAAGTAGTTTGATTGAATGGACTCTTGCAGAACTCATCAAAAATCCTAAGCTCATTCAACGCGCACATACAGAAATGGACAAAGTGATTGGTCGTGATAGATGTCTTAAAGAATCAGACATCCCAAACCTCCCCTACTTGGTTGCTATTTGCAAGGAAGGCTTTCGCAAGCACCCCTCCACTCCACTTAGCTTGCCACGTGTATCTTCAGAACCTTGTCAAGTAGATGGATACTACATACCAAAGGACACTCGTCTCATGGTCAACATTTGGGGAATTGGAAGGGACCCTAAAATATGGGACAAACCCCTTGAATTCAATCCAGATAGGTTCATAGGATCCAAGATTGATCCACGTGGTAATAACTTCCAACTCATACCATTTGGCGCAGGCAGGCGCATATGTGCTGGCACTAGGATGGGGATTACCATGGTGGAGTATACTTTAGGATCATTGATCCATGCCTTCAATTGGGAAATGCCACCAGGGAATGATATCCTAAACATGGAGGAGGCTTTTGGACTAGCACTGCAGAAGAAGGAGCCCCTTGTGGCCAAGGCTACCCCTCGCCTTGCCCTCCAATTATACTAGATAAATATGAGAATCTTCTAGTTGAATGTTTTTGAAATAACATCCTAAGGTTTGGGATATGCCAATAAAAACTATGTTTTCTTATTATTTATAATAGTAATGGTAATCCTTGAATTAAGATCAAGGTATTTGAGTAATGTATCTTTTATTTATATATCTATAATTATGATGAGAAGTATTCTACAATGACATTTAACACTCTCATATCATGAGTGTGTAAACTTATATTTTTTAAGTACATGACTAACATATTGTTAAAAAAATTAATACAATTAAAAATATCAAATAATTTTTTTAAATAAATAAAGCATATCTAACATCATAAAATATAATGCAAATTATATATACACACACAATAAATCTAAAAAATAAAAATGAATAAAATAAAATAAATGAGTGTAAAGAAGTAATATAATAAGTGGCTTAATCAAGAAATGTAATATCACCTTTACCAATTATACTCAACCAAATAAACTACAATCTTTTGATCAAAAGCTTCATTTTAATGATAGAAATAATAGTTTATATTTTACTTCTCCACACTAAAATAATTTTATATTTTTTACATTGCCAAGTATTGCCCAATACTTCTACCATAAATTGTTGTGTTTAAACAAACAAAAGGAATCGTTGACTTATAATTTTTCTTAAGCAAAGGAAAAATGTTTGAATGATACAACCACAAATGAAATCACCTGTCTATATATTTTTATAATTCACTAAAATCTCTCCCTTCATATCTCCTACTCGCTCTCTCTCTCTTTCTATCTCCCTAGATCACCAAAATATTTATTTGGAAGGGACTCCAAAGAATATTAGACCCATCATATGCAAGGCATTTTTCTACCATTGGAATGACTCTATTTGCAAATGTTTGGTCATTTTGTTTGAGGATTTATTTCAAGTCACTGTAGAAGAGGAGACCACAATTGATGTTTTCATTCCAAACTTGAGTCATGAGAGGCCCATATTTGTGGGAAAGAGTAGAGAGACATTCATGAATGTTTTGTTACAACAAATGAAGATAGCCTAAAAAGGGTGGTGTAAATGGCCCTAGATGAAGCCTCACACTCATCTTTACAATAAACATTGCTATAATAAGAGTCAAGGCACCTGTAGCACAATAATACATGATACCATTGTTGCTCATGTCCATTTTATTTTATAACACAATAGATTGATCCTAAAGCCTTCCAATAACTACTATAATGGGTATGCTTTCTAAATTCCATGCTACAAACAAGAGAGAGTTGGTCACTGTAAAGAGCTACTATAAGAATTTGGTATATGATCCTATTTTAATTTATTTTATCATTATTAATTTTTAAGATTATTTAATTATAATGTTACACCTCGTTTCTAAGTTACCAAATTACTTTTACTTTTATGCGTAAATATGTTTTAATGCAAGATTATGACTATAATATGTTCAATGGGTGAATGAAATATATGAATATGCATTATGATGAGATTGCCTTTTAAATGATTTAATGATGTAAATGATATATGAGGAATATAATTTTCATGCTATCAACTAACTTCGTTCATGATGCACTAAGTTGGATATAGGAAATATCTAAACCCTCCAGTGACGAGAGGGAGAGTATCACCCAGGAGAGGAATTTGGTATGGAAACCATTGGTGAACCTACTTGAGTAAACACACACACTCACTACCTAGGTTAGACAAGCTTTGTCAAGTCAATATGGGCTAAGTGTCGGTAAGTAAACCTTGGTGATAGTTTTGGGTTGATAGGAATGTTGGGTGAATGTCTTTAATTCTTTTTTATTGTCTAGTTGATTAGTGTCATAAAGTTAAATCATTGTATGGAGTATATGAAGTACTTTTTGTATTAAATATATATAAATGGATACGTATATACATTAAATGTATATATGTATATATATACGATAACTCTTGTATGTGAATGTGTAAGCATGTGAGCATGCGTAGGTAGAAATACCTACGTATACTCATACATGAATACATCATATATATGTGTAAACTGGATGAACATATATAACCACTTATATAATAACGAGGGGGGAATATGTTACACCCCATGTGTTATTACCTATTTTACTATTACCTTGTTTGGTGAATTACTTCAATAAATGTGAAAGTGTTTATTTATGAATTATTATGGAACATGTTAAATGAATGTTTGATTCAATTAAATGCTTTATGATTCAGTATATGAAATATATAATGTAAATATGACATGTATGAGAAGTATATGAATGCATTGATTCAGCTAACTACTGTTATGGTGGACTAAGTTGAAATGCAAGAACAGGTTCAAGCCTCTGGAAGAGAGGGGAAGTATCACTCGGGAGAAGAACTTGGTCTAGTAACCTCTAATTCAGTCTTACTGAGCATTCACACACTCACACCCTAGATGGTCTTAGTTGAGTCAAGCCAGTTGGGTAGATGGTAAGTGATCTTCAGTCTATTTGTGTATGTTTATATTGATCTATGATCTTGTTTATGAATGTATGGAATCAGGTATGTGATGAGTCTTGATTATTAGTGGAATCCTTCCTTGCGTATTTATTTGTATATCGATGAGATATATGCAATTAATGTATATACATGTATATATGTACATGTCTTTGGTAAACTCATACATGTGAGTAAATACATACATGAGTATATGTAGGTAGACGTACCTATGCATGCTCATGGACTTTGATTACCCATGTGCATTGGAATACCATTTGGACTAGTGACATATATATATGTATGTATATATACATTCCATGAATATATGTCTATCGATGGGATTGCATGTATGAGTGTTTCATAAATATATATATATTGATATATTTACATATATGTATATATATATACTAATGTGTATAAATATATATATATATATGTGTGTGTGTGTGAATAAGCTTTTGATATAATTCGCTAGCGCATAGATAAGCATTGATTATTATTGCCAACATTTTAATGCAAAAAGCATATGGTAACATAAGGCGCTCAAAGCATAAATAGCACATAAGTATATGGCACGACCTTGAGAAAAGTAAGCCAGCACATTAAGTCTTTCAAAGACTAAGTCAAAGTATCAAATAGAGCACATATAGTGATACTATGTAAACAATTTGGAATATTGTTAATGTTGTTTAAACTTGAAGACTATGTCAAACCTGCGCACTTATGAAGGTGGTGCCAAGAAGTTACAAGTGGTGCCATATTTGCTTGAAGTTGGAATGTAATAGAAGTCTATGAATTTGTATAAGCCTACAAATAAGTGTTTTGAATGAGTCGAGTGCAAACTTGGCATCATTTTGAAATGGAATTTGAATTAGGAAACATGTTTGTAGCTTGTTGTCCCAAATACTAAGTTGACTCGGCCATGAAACTATCATGTGTTGCAAACCTCTGAGTGAGTCGTGCATGAGGAAGAAAGGTGGCAAAAATACTTACTTGTTTGTAGCCTTCAGTTTCTCACAAATTAGTATAAATAGAGGTGCTCATTCTTCCAAATGCATCACTTTTCATTCTGATTTCTTAAGAGTTATACTGCTGCAAATTTAGTTTAAGTGAACTGAGAGTTTGTGAGATTCAAAATTGTATTGCTGCTTTATATTTGATTTTTTGAAAGAAGTGGAGTGAAGCTAGTAGAGGTACTTGAGTAGTTTGTAGTAGAAGTTGTTAGCAAACTTGAGGAGAGGATTATTTAGTTGGAAGCTTATAACAGGCATGCTGATTTTTGCCTCTTTATTCTTTTGTTGGGAAGATTGTTATTTTTGTTATGTTGAAAGATTGACTTTTACTTGTGTGAAATGTTTGGATATGCTTGTATATCACTTGGTTGCTTCTCTTTTATGAAACCTTACTTTAAATGATATTTACTCATATAGATATGTGTATAATGAGTTTATTATTATATGAATATTTAAATACTATTTGTACTATACGTAGATTGTTATTACTTTATGTTCAAGTATAGTGATACTCTAGGTGCATTGCATGAGATAGAGTTACTTTGAATTATTTGATTTTCATGTTAGATAATGAGATTCAAAGGGAAGGTTATTCTTGGAATTAGATTAATCCATGGGAAAGGGAATAATCTAGAATAGAATAGAATATTAATGGTCAAAATAAATATTGAGCAATTGTAGTGGTGAATATACATGACCCTCACTTGAAGTATTGGGTTTTGAATCTTTGGCCAAAGTAGTGTGTTGTCTACACTGTCAATTCACTATGATCCAAATACATACTAGGCTAAGAATATTATAGAATTAGAGGTTGAATTTATTGTTACAATCTCTAGTCATGTAAGACACATCACTATGCTCAGAAAGGCTATTTGAAGGATGAGGTTACCAAACCAATCTGTTCGTCAAAGGGTAGGGGCATCTACCAATTTGGAAGATGTGTGGGGGACTGTAGTTATTCCATGCTTGGTAGAAAAGCACTTGAATAATGCTTCTCCTCATTCATTTGGTGACCAAGATTTAGGAGGACATTTTGGAACATTTGTATTTCTAGTTCATGTAAGCATTTTTAATCTATGTATGTATCATGTGTCCATCTTTATGGAAAATGTAATGTGAAATGTTATCTTGAATATGTTTATGTAAAGTGACATCATACTTATATTATTGGAAATGATTCTTTTATTATGCAATGGAAAAGTTTAGATAAATTTATATTTCAAATGATGCATTTATTATTAAATTTAAAATAAATAAAAATATTTATTTGTATTGGATGCATAGATAATTTGCATGTGGGTAAAACTTAGTAGATTTACTAGGGAGAAGAATGGGAATGTTACATGTGGTATCAGAGCCACTAGGTTCAGCTCTGGAACCTATGTGCACACTATGTTTCCAGTCTAACATTATGTGAATCTAATGTTTGGAAATTATTGTGCTAGGATGGTGCATCTCAGGATGAGTGCAAGAAGTTTAGTGGTAAAAAATGAGCGCTACCTATGGGCCAAGAAGGAAAGAGAAGCCCTTGTTCATACAATTGAGGGAACTAATTATGATAATTCCATTTGGTTAAGTGATATCGAGACAATCAGTCATGATCTTTCATGAATTATCCAAGAGAAGAGAAGGATGAGAGATGATGCCAACTTCAACTACTTACCTCATGTCTCTCCAGTAAAGTCAGAATCTTTATCACTTTCTAGGGATATGCCCTCGGAATGTAGTGTTAGTCTAATCATGTTATTTAGGGATCCTCAAGTCCTTCCCTTAGCAAAAGTCATTGTAATAGCCATAAGTGGTGAATCAAAGGGCTATGTACCTTGAAACTATGTGTCTAAGGACAAATCTGAGGGTTATTATCCTTTTGAAGATAGAAATGAGCAAAAATCTGAGGGTTATACAACATGTAGCTATGTATCGGAAAGAGAATCTAAGGGATATACTCCCTTAGACTATCTTAATATTTATTCTATGTAAACTTAAGTCCAAATTGAAATCCTTTTCTATTATAATGAAAATCATGCTTTTGGCAAAGAAAATTGTGAATGAATTCTTTAAATAGAATATCTTATGTGAATGATAGATCTTTAGAATGTTGTTAACATTAGGAAAACCTTAATTGATCTAATTAAATGAAAACCTCTAGGTATAACTGTTATGTGGTAAATATGGTTAGGACAAGAACTAATATGGGGGAAAGTCAAGAAGTAGGTCAAGGCGTTGAAAATTTTGAAGCCAAATTGGATCATATTCTAGTTGTCATGGATGAGACTAGAGCAAGAATAGAAAACCTTGAACAAGAAGTTAGGGGAAAGGAAAGAGTGAATCAAGAAGTCCCAAATGATGAAGAGGAAGAAATACCCAACAATGAAGAAGAAGGGGAAGATTCCTGTAATCATACTAAATCTAGTGATCAAGAGAGTGATAGGTCACAATCATATTTTGAGGGGAACAAAAGGATGTGTTTGGAAAATGAGTTGTCATGTGACATAAGGAAAATCAAACCACCAAAATTTGAAGGTAGTTCTACTGGAGATGTGGTAGAAGCATAGCTTACGAAAATGGAAAAATATTTTGAAATCAAAAATTACTCTAAAGTCACTAAAGCTGTATGGGGAGTATTTCAATTGGTGGGTGAAGCATCCAACTAGTGGATGAGTAAGAAAATGGAGCTTGGACTTAGTTCCCTAGGCCTCGCTTGGAGCGAATTTACGAAGATTTTCCAAAAGAGATGGTTTCCCCAACTCTTTTATGATCAAAATCTCATTGATTTCTAAAACCTAAGGCAAGGTGATTCTTCAGTGAATGAGTATTAGGAGAATTTTACTTGACTCCTTAATTATGTACCCATGTATCAGAAGGATGAGCGCTTTCATATAAAAAAGTTTATTATGGGTTCAAATGTACAAATAGGTGGTGAGGTAGATGTACATGATCCAACAACAATGGATTTGGTGTACAAGAAGGCAATTAAGTAGGAACAAAGGCTTAAGTCTATATCAAACTAGTACTGAGAGAGAGAAATAAAAAGAGGTTTGGATGGACACGGACCAATCAAGCTACAAGAAATCCCAATGAAGGACCAAGTTCTGAGAAGCAAGGGGATAAGGGATCCCAAGGTAATGAATTAAGGAAACGTCGAAGGGAAAATAACAACTTAAATAGCAGCGTTAGTGGAAACGAAAGTAATTCTGGAAGACCTATGAAAAGAAGAGGACTAGTGAAAGGGTGTTATACGTGTGGTGCGGACCATTATGCAAGTAATTGTCCAAGAAAACCTTCTGGGACACAACTACATGGCAATTATCTTCCTCCTCAAAAATTTGTGTTCCAACAAAGGATTCATGCTTTTGTGGATACTCAGTAAGCAGAATACCAGATAACTCGGGTAGAAGTTTCAAGTACTTTATCTAGAATTCCCATTTCAATTTTAATAGATACGAGTGCCACTAAAAATTGTATTTCTCCTAGAATAGCAAGTCAAATGTCTAGAAAATTTGGCTACATGGAACAATCTTGGGTTGTAGAATATGCTAACCAAACAAGAGTTGAGGTAAATCAATGTAAGCAAGAGTTGAACTTACAAGTTTCTCAACAGAATTGAATCTATACATAGCTCCCTTAGGGTCTTATAATGTCATCTTAGGGATGAACTAGTTATGGAGACATAGGGCCAAGATAGATTGTCATTTGAAAATAGTTGAATGTTTAGACAATATAAGTAACTAGGTGTCAATGCAAGGGAAACCAAGAGAGGTTAAGTTACGCCAACTATCCAATGTGTAGATGTATAGAGAAAAGAAGAAAGGTTTTCAACTCTTTGTTGTAAAAATGGAGAAGCTTGAGGAAGGTAAGGAATTAATCTCTCAAGATGATATGGTATTTTATGGAACTCAAGACTCTCAAGATGTTGAAGAGGGTGAAGTATTTGAATCTAGGAATCAGATATGGAAAAGTGTCCTATCTTATGAAAATTTGAGGATGTATTTCTAGAAGAATTACCTGGATTGCCCCCTAAGAGTATATTTGATTTCTCTATTGACATAGTACCAAGGTTGGAACCTATATTGAAATTACCTTATATGATGACCACAAATAAACTAATAGAGTTAAAGGAACAACTAGAAGAGTTGTTGTTTAAAGGTTTGATAAGACCCATTATTTCACCCTTGGGAGTGCTAGTAATCTATGTAAAGAAGAAAGATGGTACACTTCGCTTATGCATTGATTATCGGTTGCTTAATAAAGCAACAATAAAGAAAAAGTATCCATTGCCACGAATCGATGATCTCTTTGATTAGATGCGAGGAGCAGCAGTATTCTCGAAGATTGATCTACATTTTAGATATTATCAAGTTAGAATCAAGGATGAGGATATATTCAAAACTAGATATGGACATTACGACTTCACAGTCTTACCTTTTGGGCTGTTAAATGCACCTATAGCATTCATGAACCTAATGAACAATGTATTTAGGGACTATTTGGATAGATTTATGTTAGTCTTCTAAGATGTCATCTTAATCTACTCCAAGAATGAAGAGGAACATCTCAAGAATTTAGAGATCATACCTCAGAGAGTGAGAGCATAATTTATATGGGAAACTCTCAAAGTGTACCTTTTTTCTAGAAGAAAGTACAATATTTGGGTCACATAATTTTGGTTGAAGGGATTTCGGTTGATCCAGCTAAGATTAAAGTGGTACTAGAATGGTCAGTACCCAAAAAATGTGTCGAAAGTTAGAAGTTATGGGATTAGCTAGATATTACCGTAAGTTTGTAGAGAATTTTTCAAGGATAGCTTTTCCTATCACATCATTGCAAAGAAAGGGAAATAAGTTTGAGTGATCTAAGAAGTGTCAAGCAACATTTGACCAACTTAAAGAAAGATTGACCATAGCCCCAATACTAAAGGTACCAGATCCAGATGGTAACTTTGTGGTTATTACATATGCATCTAGGGAAGGATTGGGTGGAGTATTAATGCAAGACTAGAAAGTCATAGCCTATGAATCTAAGAAGATGAAGCCCTATGAATAGAATGATGCTTCACATGATATAGAGTTAGTAGCAATGGTTCATGTCTTATATATGCACAGAGACATTATCTATTGGGAAAACCATTTGAACTCAAGACCAATCTTAATGCAAGGTAGAGAAGATGGTTAGAGTTGATATTTGATTATGATTTTAATATCAATTATATCAAGGGAAAAGAGAATTAGGTTGCCAATTCCTTAAGTCATAGTAGACATATCTCCTCCATGGTATCAGTCCAAACTGAATTTAAGAGTCAAGTGTTGCGAGAATCTAAGGGTGATGAGTTCTATGAACAAGTCAAGCAAGCACTCATGGATGATCCATAAGACTGAAAGTACGAAGGATAACACTTTGAACCCAATGGATTGTTAAGATTTAAAGGGAGAATCTGTGTACCTAATTTTTGGGATTTCAAGGACTTGGTATAGAAAGAAGTTCATAATACACCATATTCAGGACATTCAGGTGTAACAAAGATGTTAGCCAATGTTAAGACATTATATTTTTTGAAGGGTATGAAAGGAGACGCAACAATATTTATAGCAAGTTTCTTAGAGTGCCAAAGAGTAAAGGCAAAGCATCATCATCCTATAGGTCTTTTCTATCCACATGAAGTTCCAAAAAGTAAGTGGTGAGTTATTAGCATGGATTTTGTGCAAGGCCTCCCTATGTCTAGCAACAAGCACAATGCCATTCTTGTAGTGGTTGACGAAAGTATCTCACTTCATACTAGGAAATATGACTGATGGAGCTCCTATAATAGCTAGAAATTTTTTGCAAGAGATATTTAGATTGCATGGGATTCCTGAAAAGATCATTTCAGATAGGGATGGTCATGTGACATATAGATTTTAGCAAACCCTATTTTCAGCACTTGGAACAAAATTGAATATAAGCTTTGGTTATCATCTAAAAACGGATGTGAAAACTAAAATGGTAAAACAAGTATTGGAATACCTACTAAGGATGTATTGCATGGATCATCGATACAAGTGAGAGGATTACCTAGATTTAGTAGATTTTGCATATAATAACTCCTATCATTTTGTGATCAAGATGACTCCATTTGAAGCATTATATGGCAGGAAGTGTCGAACTCCTATTAGTTGAGATAAAATGGAAGATAGGATAAGCCTTGGGCCTAAGATGTTATCAGAAATGGAGGAACAAGTTGGAATCATTAAGCAAATATTAGCAGAAGCTAACGATAGGCAAAAAAGTTATGTTGATTCTAAGTGGGTGCCTAGGAATTTCGTAGTAGGGGATAGATTTTTTTTAGAGTTAAACATCACCAAAGTTATATTTAGTTTAGAAATTAATCCAAAATAGATCTATGTTATGTTGGAAATTTTGAGGTTCTTTAGGAAATCAACCCTATTGCGTATAGGATTGCCTTGCCACCAACTCTTGCTAGGATGCATAACATTTTTCATGTCTCATATCTCAAGAAGTATATACCAGGTGATAACAACATTATTGATTGGAATTATTTACAAGTGCAAGTTCCAAGGGTGGTAACAATCGAGCCACTCAAGGTGCTAGGAACATGTCAGCTTCACTTACGTAACCAAGAGGTTCTGCAATGCAAGGTCCAATGGGATCAATATGTAGAAGAATCTGCCACATGGGAAGACTATGATGAAATGAAACTAAATTTTCCACAAGTCTTGCAAGAATTCAAAAATTCTTGAGAAACAATAATATTTTTCTTTGTTCTCTTTTGTGATGTGTGATTTATGCTATGGTCATATTGATACTTAAAATCATCAAAAACAATGATTCACAAGGGGGGAATATGTTACACCCTATGTGTTATTACCTATTTTACTATTACCGTGTTTGGTGAATTACTTTAATAAATGTGAATGTGTTTATTTATGAATTTTGATATAATATGTTAAATTAATGTTTGATTCAATTAAAAATTAATGATTCAGTATATGAAATATATAATGTGAATATGACATGTATGAGGAGTATATGAATACATTGATTCGGCTAACTACTGCTATGGTGGACTAAGTTGAAATGCGGGAATAGGTTCAAGCCTCCGGAAGAGAGGGGAAGTGTCACTCGAGAGAATAACTTGGTTTGGTAACCTCTAATTCAATCTTACTAAGAATTCACGCACTCATGCTCTAGATGGTCTCAGTTGAGTCAAGGCAATTGGGTAGTTGGTAAGTGATCTTAAGTCTAGTTGTGTATGTTTATATTGATTTATGATCTTGTTTATGAATGTATGGAATGAGGTATGTGATGATTCTTGATGATTAGTGGAATCCTTCCTTGCATGTTTATTTTTATATCGATGAGGGGTATGTGCAAGATCATCATGGAAAAAATAGGCCCTTAAGTGGCAATAAAATTCAGAAAAATCAGAGTTAGGCAACATGACGTAAACATTTGAATAAGTTATCTATATTATTTCAAAAATATGTAACAATAGAATTTGTAGCAAATTGAATGTAGTTTCTAAACTACTAGTTTTATTTAGAAAAAAAAAAATCTATTTGGTGAAAATTTAAAATTTCTATGCAGTAGTACTTAAATTTCTGGGAAAAAATAAGTAGGTGTCTGTCTGACCACCCTAACCACAATAAAATGATAATATTTTAGATATAAGTAAAGGACTCATGTCCTGATGTGATGCATATTTTTTGTAATTTTTTTCCAAGTAAATAATTAATTATGAATTTTTTATTACAAATTTTTAAAAATATAAAAACTCGTACGTCTAACCACCTTAACTTGGTCAAAACTTCATGAAATTAAATTTTATTTTTTTAATCCTATAGTATGTGAAGCATAGAATGTGACACATGTTTCATATTCAAGAAATGTGATACTGTTTGAAAGCTATAGACTTTTTTCAATCAGCCTATCAATCAGGACTTTATTCGTAATTCAAATAGAAAATGAATAATAATTATTTATCAAATTCAAAATAAAGTATAATTTATATGGTGGAAAGATGAGAATCTCCTTTAAAAACCCTTTTCGTTTCATCAATTTTGGGTAAAAAAAAGTCGTCAGCCACACGGGCCATCATATCACTTACATATCGCCATTTTTTGGCCCATCATGATCCTGCACATACCCTGAGATATATGTATTTAATGTATATATATATGTGTGTGTGTGTGTGTGTGTGTGTGTGTGTGTGTGTGTGTGTGTATGTATGTGTCTTTGGTAAATTCATACATGTGAGTAAAAATTTACATGAGTATATGTAGGTAAATGTACCTACGCATGCTCATGGACGGATTACCCATGTGCATGGGAATACCGTTTGGACTAGTGACATATACATATATATGTATATATACATTCCATGAATATATATCGATCAATGGGATTGCATGTATGAGTGTTTTATAAAGATATTGAAAAGGAATTAAACGTATATATATAGTATATATATATGTGCATGTGTGTGTAAGTTGAAATAACATATATATATTAATGTTTATATACTTATATATAATCGAATATATATATGTAATACTATTCTTTATGTTATTATATTTTATAAATGTGTTTGTTAATAAAATGTATTTGATAAGCATATATATATATATATATATATATTCATATATACATTTATGTATATATATACTAATGTGTATAAATATATATACATATATAATATATATATATATATGAATAATATTTTGATAAATTCCCCAGCACATAGATAGTTGTTGATTATTATTGCAAGCATTATAATGCAAAGCGCATATGGTAACATAAGGCACTTAAAGCATAAATAGTGCATAAGTATATGGCACAGTCTTAAGAAAAGTAAGCTAGCACATTAAGTCTTTCAAAGTAAGTCAAAGCATGAAATAGAGCATGTATAACTTGTTGTTGGGTAAATAGTTTGGAATATTGTTAATGTTGTTTAAACTTGAAGACTATGTCAAACCCGTGCACTTATGAAGGTGGCACCGAGAATTTAGAGGTGGCGCCATATTTGCTTGAAGTTGGAATGTAATAGAAGTCTATGAATTCGTATAAGCATATAAATAAGTGTTTTGGATCATTCAAGTGAAAACTTGGCATCATTTTGAAATGGAATTTCAATTAGGAAAATTGTTTTTAGCTTGTTGTCCCAAATACTAAGTTGACTCAACCATGAAACTATCATGTGTTGCAAACCTATGAGTGAATCATTGCATGAGGAAGAAAGGTGGAAGAAATACTTACTTGTTTGTAGCCTTCAATTGCTCACAAATTACTACAAATAGAGGTGCTCATTCTTTCAAATGCATCACTTTTCATTCTGATTTCGTAAGAGTTATTCTGCTGCAAATTTAGTGTAAGTGAGCTAAGAGTTTGTGAGATTGAGAGTTGTATTTCTGCTTTATATTTGGTTTGTTGAGATAATTTGAGTGAAGCTAGTAGAGTTTCTTGAGTATTTCATAGTATAATTTGCAAGCAAACTTGAGGAGAGGATTATTTAGTTGGAAGATTATAGCAGGCATATTGATTCCTACCTCTTTATTATTTTGTTGGAAAGATTATTATTGTTTTATGTTAAAGATTGACTTTTACTTGTGTGAAATGTTTGGATATTCTTGCATATCACTTGGTTGTTTCTTGTTTATGAAACCTTACTTTTGATATTTACTCATATAGATATGTGTATATTGAGTGTATTATTATATGAATATAAATACTATTTGTATTATATGTATATTGTTAGTACTTTATGAAGTATAGTGATACTCTAGGTGTGTTGCATGAGATAGAGTTACTTTGAATCATTTGATTGTCATGTTAGATAATGAGAGTCAAAGGGAAGGTTATTCCTAGGATTACGATAATCCACGAGAAAAGGAATAATATAGAATAGAATAAAATACTAATTGTCAAAATACAATTCGAGCAATTGTAGTGGTGAATATAGATTACCCTCACTTGAAGTACTAGGTGTTAAATCTTTGGCCAAAGTAGTGTAGATGGTCATTGTCTACACTGTCAATTCATTATGATCCAAATACATGCTAGGCTGAGAATATCATAGAATTAGAGGTTGACTTCATGGTAAGCTCTAGTCATGTAGGACACATCACTATGCTCAAAAAAGGCTATTTGAAGGATGAGGTTACCAAACCAATATCTTCATAGAAGGGTAGGGCCATCTACCAGTTTGGTAGATTTGTGGGGGGGCACAGTTAGTCCATGATTGGAAAAAAAGTGCTTGAGTGGTGCTTCTCCTTAGGTAGTTGGTGGCCAAGATTTGGGAGAAGGAAATTCTAGACCATTTGTATTTCTAGTTCATGTAAGATTTCTTAAGCTATGCATGTATCATGTGTCCATATTTATGGAAAATATAATGTGAAACGTTATCTTGAATATATTTATGTAAAGTTACATCATACTTATATTGTTGGAAATGAGTCTTCGATTATGCAATGGAAAATCTTGGATAAAGTTATATTTGAAATGATGCATTTATGTGAGTAAAACTTAGTCGATTTACTAGGGAGAACAATGGGCATGTCACATTTTCTCCATTCATGAGAAATCATTTGTAAATGGGTACCTATCATGGCCTTGTAGTTAGGACTCATCCTTACATTTTTGTATCATTTTTATTATAACCTACTTCTCCCTAAGTTGCACTTAAGGGGGTTTGTTGTAAACAGGTATTTTCCCTATCTCTAGTCCCCTAGTAGGTCTTATTCACATGTTATGTTTACTTAAGTCCTAGGAATATTTTAGAAGTCTTAGTTGTCACTTAGATATTATATTATCTTTTTGGAATTTAGTTCTTGAGTCCTAGGTCATTAAATATTTGTTAAATTAGTTGTCTTATTGTATAGGATTAAGATACATGTCATGATATTGTTTAATCCGATCTTTCACCTTGTCTATATATAAGAAAGGATCTTGTATACTTTGTATCATAGCATATCAAGCAAGATATTATCTTTACATACTCTCTTGCTAGTCTTATGAAACCCATCATATTGCATGGACACCTAGCATAACGCAGCTTGCTAGCTAGTGGATCTGTGTAGCTCATGAGTGATCTAGCATAATGCAGCTTGTTGGTCCTTATGAGAGCACCATTTTTTCTAACATCATGTTTGATGGATGATGTTTGGTATTTGAGATAAATTTAAGACTACGATATCTTTACTTTACCATCTTGAATCCCTTTAGTACTAAACTTTTTTTATTGTGTCTTATTGTGTTTACTTTGTATATTTCACATATTTGTTTTGTATATTATGTATTTTATGTGATTTATTTGTGTCTTCATCATGTATACTTCATGTTTTTCATATTGTATTACATCTCATGTATGTGTGTTCCTTTGTCTTTACATTATTGTGTCATAGGATCTTGAGCCTGAGGGCTAGTACATCTCCTCAATTCGATGCTATCCTATTTCTTCAATGTTTGGATAAATGAACCCTTCTTGGCTTATCCTTACTTTAGTTTGAACATGAGTGTAATTCCATACTCTCACTAATGTGGGGGCTAAATGGAGCATCATAAATTATCACCCTTGACAATTTCACACTAGATTTAGCTCCCCCCTATGTTCCTAGACCTAACTATGCTTTTAGTTTGTTTGTTTTATGATCATATCTAGAAAAATTAGAGTTAAATTATGGATTATCAAATAATATTTATTTAACAACATTTAAAGCCCCAAAATAGGTTTGGAATAGGGTGCTAGCGCCCTTGTCTAGCCTATTTTGGCCCTAATTCAAATATGTTGGTGTTGAAATTTTAACATTTAGAAATTTGAATTCAATTTTTGATTGTTGGTAATCAATTTGTGAGAAATTAAACAAATGCATATAAATACAAATATTTTTCACCATTTAAAATGCTAAATAAAATTGTTTGAGAAATTGAGCATCTTAAAAAGTAGTCAAGAGTAGAATTAGTAGAATTATTATACCATTATTTCAAGAAAGTATCATGTTAGAAATGCATCAATTTTTATGTGAGTTTATTTGTGTTTCATGTCCATTTGTTTTTTGAGAACTAACACTTGCAAAACTTTAAATCAAGAATCTAATTCTCCTTGAAGGTGGTGACTATAATGACTTTTTTCCATCACGGAATGTAGATTTGAGTGGTAATTTACAACAATTATCAATTTATCACGTGTTTCCATTCGCATCTTCCCGACCTAGGGTAAGCACTCCTTCAAATCATCATAGTCTTTGTGGAGGTAGAAATACAAAATTGAGGTATGACTTAAGCAAGCACCTATATGGCACAACCCTTTCCCCTCTTTCTTGTGTGCAGGTTATAGATCTTAAGAAAAATTGGGAAAGGATTGAAAACCTAATTATTCAATCAAGCATTCAAGCCTCACAAGTCAATGAATTAGGGAAAGTGGAATTTATCAGTGATAGTTGAAGTTTTGACACTGATTACAAAAATGGAGAGCCTACAGACAAGTACCAACTTATATTTGAATTGTATTTTTGAAGCTTTGCATTCTTAATTCTAGGGTGCCAATACCCATATCTAGCTAGATCAAGATCAAATTTATATGGTAGGTTCCTTTGTTTTTGCACTCTACTATTTTATACCTTGTTTTTGGTTTTATTTTATGTGTTTTCCTAAAATCATAAAAATTTATTGCATTTTCATAGTTGACCTAGGTTCATATTTACATTATCAAATTAATTCAATCAATATTCAATTAATCAATACCAAAAAATCCCCCAAAGAAATAACCAAAACCTTGATCCTCCATTCTAGCTCTTCCATTGAGGTTAGTAGCCCAATGGGTATTTGTGATCATCTTTGGTTCCTTCCATTATGATGTAGGAGAAGGTATGATTTATGTCCTAGATCCCTCTTTCCCACATCACATTTATATGGAAAATCCTCTAGGTTTTGTGAAAGATTCTTCACTCTTTTTTTGGCTTCTTCATTTTTTATATGGTATCAAACAAGCCCTCCAAACTTGCTATGAGAAGATGGACAATTTATTTCTTACTTCTAGTTTCCCATATTGATCATGCAACCTACACTCAAAGGCATGGAGATGAATTTTTGATCATTTTTATTTATGTGAATGACTTGATTCGTACAAGTAGATTCACCTCCATGATTTAAGTTGTACAAACAAAATTTATAAGAAAATTTTATGGGACCAATCTTGGGCTTCTACATTTTTTCCTTGGTCTTTAGGTTCTTTAGTCTATAAAGGGGATTTCTATTTTCTATAAAAGGTATTGTAAGGAATTTCTAATTTTCAATCAACTTGGTGTTTATGAGTAGACACACAATTCAAGGGATAGGTTCCTAGCTAAATATTTCACCAAACCCTCACAAAGGCTTCATTAAATTATCAACCAGGGCTCATAATCTTTTGACAATGCGGGCACTATATGTGCATTCAAGGGTCCTAACTATGCCCTATATGGATGAAACATAGGTGGTCACACATGTATAGAAAACTATAAAGGCTAGAAAGGAAAACAAAGCATCAAATTGAAAAACAGGGGAGATAAGATAAATCTATTGCTTATGCTATAGGTACCTTCTGCTTAATGTTGTAACTGCTAACTACTAAATCTTAACTTGTAACTAACTAACACTACTGACTTCTGGCTTCTAACTCCTAACTCATAACTCCTCTAGAGAATAACTCAACACAATGCTAGAAAATACCATTCATGGAATTCACATACAAACAAGTAGAATTTAGATAAATGGATACAACAATGTAACATCTAATCCAATATAGAAAATAATATGGGTTGATAGTACCTCGAGTGGCCCTTGCTTGAGTCGTTGCGCCCATGAGAGATATCAAATATATACTACTAATCAATAAAACATGATAGTAACTTAAACTCCTTTATTGCATAAGAACTAGACTTCTTATAGTCTGACAAGAATCTTCAAAAGATTTTCCATTTAGAGGTGCATATTCATTGCAGCTTAATAATAAAAAATTAACAACGATAAAGTATTGTCTAGTAAAAACAATCAAAAACTAGATTTTCTCCTCAACCACCGATCCTAATATATAGGCATGGGAGGAGTTTTATTCATATAAGGACTAAAAATAGAACATAAATGCATATGTCCACTCTCCCTCAAGAATAAGGAGAGGACTGGTCTTTGTAACTGATAACCATAATTTGAAAAGATAGACGAGAATTTAAATTGTAACTCTGCCCTAATGGTACAATAGAGACGTGCTCCATGAAGACTATCACATCATTAAACTTCCCTACTCAGATTAGACTCCTTCTTCATTTCATCTTATATGGTGTTAGTGGTGACTCGCAATTGACCATTCAATGGTCATCTTCATTCCTTCTTGGATTTTTTGTGTTTCAAGCATTTTGGCTTCTCCCCTGCAACTGGCTTCGATCCTTATGTTGCATGTTGAAAATCTAGTTGTTTTGGGTTACAGTTCTTCTTAGTTGTAAAAGGTTAATTTAAACCTAAAGCATACACATCATTAACAATCATGAATCAAGCATAGAATCATACTAAATTTCATGAGCATTCATATATCCATACATACATATACCATCATATCATAATTATATTTCCACATACTAAAGTCTGAATTAAGATGCATGAAAGATATAAAAGATGTATAAGTCTTAGGATTGTTTGTGAGCTTGGCAGGTTGAAATGCTAAAATACATGAACTAAATGAAAGAAAACTAGTTATTATCTAATCTCATTATTCCCCCCAACTAAGCCTTTTACTTGTCCTCAAACAACTTTCAAGGCTAGAGGTTGTAATGCGGGGTTATTTCTCTAAGATCTGCTACAATTTCAACTCCCTTCTTCTACTTCAGATAGTAGCCCTTCTAATCCGAAAACTTTACCAATGTTGTATTTTCTTCTACTTCTTCTCCCCCTCGCTTCCTCCATGTCCAATGTGGTACAGGAAAAAGGAGGATATGAGGATGAAAGACAAGTGAAATCCATGTCACTCCATTTTTCATGCAAGGTTCATGTACTTGTGAGATCTACGAGTCATAGCTACATAGTTATAGAGAGAATGTGGCTCCTTTCTTCGTAATTCAGGTGAAATCTCTTCCCATCTCCTATGTACAAATTGGAAGGCTTCATGAAGGGTTCATGCTGCTAGTTTCTTCTCTCTTGTATAATCTCATTTCTTGTAATTCATTATTATTTCTTTAACTCCATTATGATCTAGGAGGTTCAACAATTGGTTAATGACTGCACTTGGATGCACTGATTCTTTTTTGATTTGTAGGGAAATGGATTTTTCTATTTCATGGTAATCTTGTAGGATTGTTCCCCTTTGGTGCTCATTCCTAATGTAGGAGTCTCAAGCTCTTATTTGAAGGTATCCCACAAAAATCAGTGGATTCCATTCAGTCTCATCTAGGAGAACATAATTATGTAAGTAGAGCTCACATAACCGGTCCTACATGTCTAGTGTAGAATTGAAGAAAGTATCTAAAACAAAAAAAATCTATTCATGGAAATAGGAAGATCGCTAATTAACTGGCTGAATTGAAAACAAAAATATTTTTCATATAGAAACAATGCATAAACCCTTGTGGGTGACCTGCATTTTAGCAACTGTGATGTATTATCTACCATCATCTCAAATTTTACTTTCAGATTTTTCACTTTTGTCTCATATTGTTCAAGTTCCTTAGTGCGATTGGATATTAACTCAACTTTTTCTTTCTCCCAATCCTTCTTCTTTTGAGAGAAATTTTGGGCTCTTTTCCACAATTCAACACCCAAGGACACCACAATTAGCCTAATGGGGGTTATGGCCTAAGGAATTGAGCCTTGGGATACAAGTTATTTGTTTTCTGCTTCAACCATAGCAATTTGTTCAAGTACCTCTAATTTAGACCCATGCTCAAACTTATATAGCTTCTCCTCCAATTCGTTGATCCTAGAATCCCACTCACTATCCTTTTGTTCATAAGGTTTTAATAATTCTTCTAATTGTTTTATTCTTTCCATTTCTTCCTACAACTATTTGCTAATATTCCTTTGTTCAATTAAAAGTTCATCATTTTCCAAAAATTGTTCATCCCCTGTTGTACTTATGTATTTAAAACCTTCTGAAATAGGGCTTCTTGGAGATCTCCTTCTCATTTTCCTAGCCACAAGGGCATCCTCTAAATCAGATTTAGAGGTACTAGTAAAATCCCAAGACTGTACAATAAGTATATTTACATTCCCAAGGGAATTCCCCTCTGATTATTTATCTATTTCTACCATTACAACATCCTCTTCCTACTTTTTAATTGATCCTCTCATGTTCCCCTTCTTCTTTAGGTGATGTGATTGCATCCTAGGTTGTGTGGATCTCTTCTACCTATTTGCAGGTACAAAATAAGAGGCTTTCCTACAAGCCCTACTCCTATGGTTCTCCTATGTTGTGGGTAGGTGATGCAGCAGGTGAGCCAAATGGCATTTCCCTTTCTGGAACAGCGGGTTCTTCCATTATTTGTTCTTGGTCCATGTTATCCTCATTGGGCCTTCCAAGATAATTGTTAATATTGCTACATTTAAGAAAAATTTCCAAAGAAAAATTTGGAAATTGAGCCCTAAGACTCCTCTTTATCAACAATGTAACCAAATAAAAATGAGACAATTTTGTATTGTTTCTCTTCCTCTTGTACTCAGATGACATTCTTTGCAATAGGTTAAACAAGAAATTAGGATCATTAACATGCCTACCATGGAAAAGATGGCTCAACAGTTTATTTAATGAACTATGTATAACAAAGATTGTCTTCCATCACATGTCAAATACTTAACTATATAGGAAGCAACTGAAGCCCAAATCCAGGGTAAAGATAATCGTTTAGTACCTTGAGAAGAGGAATCCAATATTTCTCTTAGCTATCTAAATTCATTCCTTAATGCAACATCATCTACCCTAATTGGAAACTCTTCTCCTATCCTTGGTAATCCAGATACTTTGTCTATGGTAGCTTTTGAGGCATCTACCCTTAAGCCCCTAACAACTACATCATTTTGCAATATGGCTGAAAACTGTTGGGTCATAACCTCATTAAACTCTATGAGATTTAGAAAATATTGCAACCATCAACTTGCTAGAAAATGGGCAGAGCTAGTCTGTCATCTAATAGTTGGGTATGTGTTGCTAGTTCTCTGTGTATTATATAACCTCCCATGATAATGCTTCAATAATTGAACTCCTCAATCCTTCCATGTTCTTGTTCCACCACCTTAATTTAACCACTTCTACTATGCTAGAATGTTATTATATTCAAATGTACCTTTCAATTCAACTATTGAGAACCCTTTCCTCTCTTCTAAACTTTGTGTCTTTTGAAAATAGAGGAAAACCATAGAAAGGTTTTGTAGAGAGATTTTGAAAACCAAGGAATAAAAATTAAGGAATACCCCTCCCCTCAATTAAAGATACTAAGTGTCCTCACTTAGTGGGTATGGTTTTGGGTGAGGGTTATATTGAAAGTAGTGTAAAATCAATTAATATATGTAGCATGCATGAATAAACTATAAACATGCACAAAATCAATAATCAACTATGTTAATTATGTTAAGTTAATGCATAGTGTGCCTATAGGAATTGGTTGAAGTGAAATTAAACTCGTGTGAAGTAATTGATGACCACCTGTAGCATGATTTGAAGTGACTTTCCATAATTGCAATAATTTTTGTGCAGTGGTAATTTGAAATGAATGATAGCATATGATGCATAGAAAATTATGAATGTAAAATGTTATGGAGTGTATGGGATAGGTGAGGTGAGATTAATTGCATAGGACGTTATAATTGATAAAGGTGGTAGGAATGCTACGTATGAATGGATGGAAGAAGTTGTAAGTAATAAAATGGAATATAAATGGTTGCATGTACAAAATGATAGGTTATGAAGTGATAGATATGCAATTAATGCAGATGGTAATATAAAATGACTAGCAGACAAGTGTTATGGGTGCATGTAGTAACAGGTCCCTTTTTTAATTTTTTGGCCCAGAGGTATGATGTTGCAAGTCCCTATTGCATCTGCGACTGTCTCATTAAAAAATGAATATTTCCTATTGTCACATGTGTAGTGTGTGCACGTGAAATATTTGATAAAATTATTCCTGTGGAACATCAGTGGGAAAGTTGTGTAGCTCGTCTACTTATTCATTTGTAGAAATGGTTGTCTTGGTGGTTGAATTTTCAATTGTTGGTTCAAATTGTTGTAGTAATATAAGAAGGAATTCATCCTTCTGCAATGGTTTCTTATAAATCCTCAATCTATATCCATTAACTAGCAATGAGAAGCTTACTTCATCAATTATCTGTAGTTGCACTGCTCCATTTGGAAATGCTTGTTTTATCTCATATGGCCGAAGTCATCTAGTTTGTAATTTTCCTTTGTAATCTTTGTATCTAGAGTCATAAAGGAGAGCCCAATCACTTGCACTAAATTCCTTTGTCTTAATAAACTGATCATGCTAATATATTATTTTATTTTGGACAACTTCAGTGTGTTGTATGGCTTCCATTCTGATTTCATCCAAGGCATTCAAGTTGTGCAATCTCTCATGTTGTGTCGTTGACAAATCCATTCCCAATTTGACTATTGTCGTAAATATTTTATACTCAAATTCTATAGGGAGTACTAATTTCTTACCATACACTAGTTCATATGGTTTAAATCATGTTGTGGTCTTCCAAGTTGTTCTATAGGCCCAGACTACCTCAAGTAATCTAGCTGCCTAATCCTTCCTATGAATTTGTACTGTCTTTGTGATGATGTTTTCAATTTCCCTATTTGTGACTTCCACTTTCCAATTTCCTTGAGGGTGGTAATGTGTAGACTTTCAATGTTCAATCTCATATTCTTCACCTAACTTGGCGATTAGATCTTATGTAAACTAGGGTCCTTATTCTGTGATAATTTCTCTTGGAACTCCATATATTATGAATATATATATATGTATGTATGTATGTATGTATGTATTCATAGATAAACCTTGCCACATTCCCATCTCTTTCAAAATGTAAATCCTTGACCTCTACCCATTTTGTAAGGTAATATGTGTAGACCAATATGTACTCTTTATTGTTTGATGTTGGTGAAATGGGGCCAATAAAGTCTAAGCCCCATTTATCAAATGGTATTATTGATAACTGTGGTTGCAATGGAATTTCATTTATTTTTGTTTGACTTCCCATTCTTTGGCATCTATCACGGCTCCTAGTATATTTCATTGCACTTTATGAAGAGTTGGCCAATAATAGCTACTATTCATAATTTTAAGAGTTGTCCTCTGTAATAACAGAAAAAGTATGAATTTTCCTTGCTTGATTTGGGTAAAATTAATGACACATTAGACTTAATATCACCTTGATCTAAGTTTGTAATGTGTTTTACACATTCACATTAGGTCTTGGGCCCTTTTTAAGCTAAGTAAACCTAACTTTTCCTTAATTTAGTGTTGTAAAGTGTATTTATTTACACCTTCACATTAAATTTATGAGGCTTATAAACTAAATGGACCTAATCTAGTTTTGTAATGTTTTTTACACTTTCACATTGGATTTGGGGCCCTTTTTAGGTGAATAGACCCATTTTTTCCTTAATTTAATGTTGTACATAGAGTGTTTATTTATACTTTCACATTGAATTTTGAGCCCTCTTGCATTTATGACCTTAATTACATCATTAATACACCCCTAAGACCCTATATTATGCATCCCAACGCATATTTAAATCAAAATCTCGACAATATCAATAAATAAACTTAATTTCTTAACACCCTGACACTTTTTCCACCTAAAAAGGCCCTATGGGACCCATACACCACCTTGGGTGTATGAGTTCCACCCAGGTGGGATCCATATGCCAAGTGTGGCGTATGAGTCCCATTTAGCCCATTTTTAGGGTTTTGAGCAAGAAAATTTGGGATTTAAGTTCAAATTTCATGGATGTCGGCCAATGGAATCCAATTAACGCGATATTAGATGGATTGCCTATATAAATGAGGTCTCAAATAATTATTTCAATAATCCTTCATGATATCAAGTCAAGAAAACAATATTTAAGCATTCCAAAACTTCACAAGAGTGTTAAGAGAGCTTACAAGACCACTTCTAAAGCATTTAAGAGCGGATTTCTTCATTAATTGTTGCAGAAATTCAAGATCCATTTTCATGTAAAGATTATTAGGCATAAAACATTTTTTTGAGCTAGGGTTGTGATTTAGCATTGAAGATCCAAGATTATGCATTATTCTACACTCATTTTCAAGATCAAGATCTACATTCTAAATGGCCACTTCATGTTAGATTGCTAATTTGTATTACAAGACATCATTTAAGGTATCATTTCTCATGTTCCATGTCCTATGTCACATTTTTCATGTTCATCCTTCATTATTTCATCATTTGGTTTGATTACCTAAAATGGGTTTGACTAAGGCAAACCCCTGTTCACTAACAATCAACAAGTTTCTCTCTCTACATGTGTGATTATATATCTAGGTGTCTTGGAGCTTGAAGATCCCTTGAAGATTAGGTTACAAGCTTGGAGAAAGTTTTTGGAGTTTTCCCCTCATTCGCAAGGTTCCTATCTTCACAAAAAATCATCTACAGGTCTGAAATCAAGGTTTCAGATTTGGAAATCAATTTGGAAGGAAAGAGTAGAGATTGGAGCATAGATTTGAACTTTGAATTCCTAAAAAAGAGTAATGGGACTAATATGCTATAAGTGGCGTATGATTCCTAGTACAAGATTTTTTCTATATTTTTGTAGTTCCAGATACCCTTTTTCTATAAACCTATTCCATACTAGACACCCTGATCTAGGACTGATATGCCCAGACTGGCGAATCAGTCCCAATAGGCCAAAATTTTAGAGTTTTTAGCATTTCAGAGCTTCATTCAGCCTTCTTTAGGTTTCTAGGTGCACACATTTCATCTTGCAGTTCTTTATTTTGATTTATATGTATTTTTAGGTCATTTAGTGAAGTATTGCATCATATTAGGGTTAAGGATTAGATCTTGCATCTCATTTGTTTTTCCAAGCCTTGGATTTGTGGTGAACCCCTCATTAGTTTATAGTCAGATGCTACGACACCCTTCTATCAAATCTCTTGCCTCTATTCCACTCTTGGAGTGAGATCTCTAGGGAATCCTTGAATGTGGAGTATAGAAAGTTTATCGTCCTAGGTCCTAAACCATAGCGATGACTATTTTCTATATTGTATTTTGGTGAACCCAATGTTAGAACATCATATTCTTATTTGGAGTGCATCGTCATCCTAGATCTTGGTTGCATTAACATTGTATTAGGGTTTGCATTAGGTAATTGGCATTCTAGGGTTTCTAATTATTGCATTAGTGAAAGTGCATATAGGTTGCATTTTTGCATCTCAAATACTTGAAAATCATCTAAAACCTGCATTTACATTTAGTCTACATATTATACAAACCAAAAATCATAAAAATCACTTAAAATTTACTAAAAATTGTGCAAAAAACCCTCACTGGGACTCATACACCCCTCTAGGCAATTTAGTCCTAGTGCAGATCTGAAACTTCCTTTTGCAACATTAAAAACCTTGTTTATGCACTTTTGTTTGCTACCATTATTTATCGATTGGTTGAGTTTCTCTTACATGCATTGTATTAAATCTAGCTTAAATTGGTTCATTTCATGCATTGCTTAATTCCAAATTTTCATTTACAACATTTCATTTTTCAAATCATTGCATAGTGTAATCAATAAATTAACTTGTTTGAAATCTAAAAATTGCAACTACACATTTCATTTTAAGTTTGCATAGATTATTGTTCACAAATTTTAGTTTCGATCTTTTCCAATTTATCAAAGAAAAATTTAGTCAATAAGCATGTTAGTCATTCATTCAATACATTTCCTAGTTATGAGAGTGTCTTAGTGCAAGAGAATGAAAATATTAGCACTTGCCTTAAACTTTCACCCCCTCTTATCTCTCCTATTTTTGGGAATGATGTGATAGAAGAAGATGAAAATATAGACAATCCTGATGATCATAGTTGCTCTTCTCCTAATACCTCTCCTACATGTGACGAAGGTATTTCGGTGTTAGAAGATGTACTCATTGAGAATCATGACATTGTTGAAATATCCTCTTCTATAAACTCTCCTACATTGTAAGATATTATGGTACAAGAGAATTAAATCATAGACACATTTCTAAACATCACCTTACCTACTTTCCACTCTCCCTTTGCGTGTGAGAATGATTTAGTGGAAGAGGATGAGATTATAAATGATGAGGATATGTTGGTGTTAGATGATCAAATATTTAAGGTCTATAATAATCCTCTTTATAATCCTTCCCCTACCTATCTTATTTTGGAAGACATTAGGGAACAAAGGAATTAAATCATAAATGATCATGAAAATCATACCTGTCCTTCTCCTAGTTGTGAAGTAGACACTTTGATCGATGAAAGTCATGAGAATATTAGTTGTCCTTCTTCACCTAAGGAAACCCTTATTGAGAAAGATAATTCAACCATTGATCATTCCCCTATTTGCGATGAAGTTATTTTAGAAGAACCAATCCTTGAATGTCAATCACATTTGGTTTGTAGTTCTCCTAACAACTCTCCTTCTAGGGAGGATATCATGGTGCACGAAAATGATAATGTAATAGTAATGTGGCTTCCTTAGATAATGGTGAAAATATGATACTAGACTTCCCTTTATTAGAAATACATCAAACCAAGACCGATGAGGTTATGAATGCTCAAATGTCCATTAGATCCCCCTTGACTATTGGACCTCCTACATACCCTATGGGACATCCTTTGAACCCTCTAATTCTTTACCCACCTTCACACAAACCTTAACTTATCCTTTACCCACCTAAGAATAATGTTTCATAGAAATCTAAATATAATGCCATTTCTCATACATATAACACTAGAAACAATCTACAACCAAGAAAAAAACCTTCAACATCTCTCCCATTTCCTAATCCTATCCTACTTAACCCTATCTTGTCGGGTCCTGCCAGTGAAAAGGAGTATGATCTTGTCAAAAAACTAAAGAATACTCCTGATAAAATATCATTATGGGACCTTATTCAAGCATCCTGTCATTATCACAACATGATTCAAATTGTTTTACAATAATTTCCTATCCCCTCTAGTGCAAAACCGAATGAGATAGCAGCTATGATTCAAGAAATGAATGTTGAAATTATTTTCCACCAAAGTGAGCTACCTCCTTTGGAAGTGCAAAAACAAAATGATGCTTTCATGGTAATATTTCAATACAAGGGAAGAGTCATAAATCAAATCCTTGTTGATAACAGTGCATCCCTTGATGTGTGTAGTGTGACCCTTTTGGATAGGCTTGACATGGATAAATCAAAATTTCAACCTACCTCTTTATCTATAAGTGAGTTTGATAACATGGGAAAATGACCGCTTTGTGTGATCACTTTTCCTATTACTACTGGAAAGGGCACATTAGAAACATCGATCCATGTTATGCCTCACAAGCTTTCATATATCCTTCTTTTAGGCAAACCATGGATTCATGCAATGAGTGGGGTGCCTACTACACTTCATCATATAATGAAGTATGTATACAACAACAAAGTGTACACACTTCAAGCTGACCCTGACCCAAATAGTTTTTTAAACATTGAAAAAAGGCAAGGAAAATCCTTTGAAAAAATTAACACCAACTACGCAAGTAAAACCCATGCAAGACAAATAAAAACACATTGAGGAAGTCACGAAGATATTAGAAGATGATTGGGGCTCCTTAGACTTCGAACCAACATTCATGGGAGAATACAAGATCATAAACAAAGACTCTGAAAAGGGAAAAGAAAAATTATTAATGTCAACACAAAATTTGGAAGACCCTTCGAAAGCATCCACCTCAACCACTTTAGAATAAAAGACAACATACAAAACAAACTTTGACAAAACTGACTATCAACAACCACCGAATCCTAAAGAAATGAAAATTCATTATGGAAAAGGTTACGAACTCATGAAACCACTTGGATATAGTGGAAAAGGATTTGGTGCTAGAGAACAAGGTATATGTGTCCCTATAGAGCCTCACACACAAGAAAATACTAGTGGTCTTGGTTATTTCCCAAACAAACAAGCCTTCATTTAATATCAAAATTATTACAAAGCATCCTTTCAAGCCAACTTTAACATTAGTGCATCCCAAACTAATAGACAATAGTGGTATTGATTGTTGTCCTTTGAAATAAATGGGAGAAATGGAGAGATCTTCACCTAGCATAAATGTCATCACACAAAAAACTAATGATTCGAATTCGATAGATTTTACACCCTCCTACAAATGAAAGGAAAAAATCTCATAATCTAATGAGTCTTGTGTAAGTATGAAACCTAATGCTAAGTAATAGATATCTTTGTCGCAAAATAAAGGAACAACCTCTACTTTTGATCAAGAGAGTATCTTGACGAGACTCCTCCAAGATCATTCGATATCTCTCCCTGTAAAAACAAAAAATAAATTTTACTACAAGAGTTCATTTTGTGCATATCATAGAGTTCATGGTTATTCTACCAATGAGTGTAAGGCTTTGAGTAAAAAAATTCAACATATTAGGGATTGTGGTGCTCTTCATTGTGTTGAAGCACCTAGTTCCTCTAATTAAAACTTATTTTCATCCTATTCGACTCATCCTTGTCCTACACTAAGTGGAGGAAAGGGGTTAGGTAGATTTTTCCTCGTATGTCACTTGTTGTTGTCTCTTTTGGCTAGTTGACCACCTTTCATGTAAATGTAAGAGAAAGCTTGGGATGTGGATGGCATGCCTTAAGTTGGCTTGCATGTGACATACTTATTCATGATGTAGTTTGATTTGGAAACATATGACTTGGCATAGGGATTTCTAAGTAAGCTCTCGTGTCTTCTTCTACTTTAAATCAATTTCTCGCAATAATGGTGTTATCAACCGCTTTAAAGTGGGGGAAAACATCAACACTCATGTTTCATTGTGTGATTTTCTTTATTCTTGTGATGCATCCTTTTCATGGTGGTGTCATGGTGTTTGATTTCCTCCGAGAGTGTGATATTTCTTTGACTTGTCCTCTCTTGGAGACATTAGGCACAATGTTCCCTAAGAAGAGACCTTGCATGAACTAAGAAAAATCCCTTTAAACATATCTATTTCGCATTTACAATTTTGATTATATGGCCACCTTGCATAACACATCTTGCATACCTATGGAGCCATCCTGTTTGTTCATGAATTCCAATCATACGAAGTTTTTATTTCCTCATGAAACTTGAAGTTCATTTTTGTGTGGTGCCTTATCAAAGTTATCAAGAGGTATAACTTCAGTATGGTTTGACAGGAAGTCGATTTGAGGCATTACTTTCCCATAGCCACTCGTGTGTGTGTGAGCACATACCAGCCGCATGTGTCTCACCTTCTTGTATTACTCACCTAGTGGACAACCTGAAGTTTTGTTGCCTCAGAGTGAGTGTGAATATTTGAACAAACAACTTGGATCTGATCTACACCATGTTGGAAAAATGGTCAAGGCTTGATCCACCTCTTTTTATTTTTGTTTCTACTCAAGTTTTTGTTTTTCTATTTTTGACATTGCATGATCGTATATCTTGTTTTGATGCAAATCATACAGCTTGTGTGCGTCCTCTTGTGCTTATATCATTTTGACATAGGACCTTGGACCCTGGGGGCTTGACTGCCTCCTCGATCTTTTTTATCCTAGACCATCCACATCAATACACTTGGACCCCTCTTGAATGTCTACTTTAGTGTGAGTTTGAAGCAAGTTCATCCTCTCACTAAAGTGGGGGCTAAATGTAATAATGGAAAAAGTATGACTTTTCCTTGCTTGATTTGGGAATAATTAATGACAAATTGGACTTAATATCACCATGATCTAGTGTTGTAATGTGTTTTACACATCCACATTAGGTCTTGGGCCCTTTTTAAGCTAAGTAAACCTAACTTTTCCTTAATTTAGTGTTATAAAGTGTATTTATTTACACCTTCACATTAAATTTAGGAGGCTTGTAAACTAAATGGACCTAATCTAGTGTTGTAATGTGTTGTACACTTTCATTGGATTTGGGGCCCTTTTTAGCTGAATAGACCCAATTTTTCCTTTAATATTGTGAAGTGTATTTATTTACACTTTCACATTGAATTTTGAGCCCTCTTGCATTTATGACCTTAATACCATCATTAATAGGCCACTAAGACCCTATATTGTGCATCCCAAGGCATATTTCAATCAAAATCCCAACAATATCAATAAATGAACTTAATTTCTTTACACCCTGACACTTTTTCCACCTAAAAAGACCTTGTGGGACCCATATGCCAGGTGTGGTGTATGAGTCCCATTTGGCCCCTATTTAGGATTTTGAGCGGGAAAATCTAGGTTTTAAGTTCAAATTTCATGGATGTCGGCATATGGGATCTAATTAATAGGATATTAGATGGATTTACTATATAAATGAGGTCTCAAAGCATTATTTCAATAAGCCTTCATGATATCCAGTCAAGCAATCAAGAGTTAATCATTCCAAGACTTCACGAGAGTGTTAATAGAGCTTAAAAGATCACTTCTAAAGCATTCAAGAGCATATTTCTACATCAATTATTTTAAAAATTCAAGATCCATTGTCATGTCAATTTTATTAAGCATCAAGCATGTTCTTGAGCTAGGGTTGTGATGTAGCATTGAAAATCCAAGATTAAGCATTATTCTACACTCATTTTCAAGATCAAGATCTACATTCTACATGGCCACTTCATATTATATTGTTGATGTGTTGCCAAAAAGTGTATACCTTTGGCACTTTTTCACTCATTTTGGCCTTGATTACCTTAATTCAGCCTTGTAAGCTTGTAATTCATCAATGACATAACGGTGTTTTACTAAGGTATTGTGAAGTGTTGTAATGCATTTCTTCACTTTGCTAAGACCCTTTCAACATAATTCACCTAAATAATATATTCTTACACCTTCCTAAGCCTTATGAAATAGTGTTGTAAAGTGTTGTGATGCATTTTCACACTTATCTAGGCTTATCACCCCTAAATTAACCCTTTTCAATGCGAATTTTGTCCCCTTAATGTACTTTTAGGCCCGATTAAAGTGTGTTTTGGGAGGCAAAGCTAATAAACATTTTTAATCATCATTAAATTCTTGACCACCACTTGTATTTTCCCAAAGTGGTGACCTAGTCCTTTTAGGCATAAAATTCAAAATTAAAACATAAAACTTGCGTGAATTTGCCCCCAAAACCCTAAGGTCGGCCTATCATAAGTCATTTTCAGGAAAATTAGGGTTTAGCATGTACAAATAAGGGTTTCCATCCCCATTTTACCTCTTCTACACTCATTTTCCACCTTCACTCTCTCTTCACAAGCACTCTTGCATTCCAAGTCTTCCAAAGCAAGCAAACAAGCATTAGGGTTTTACAAGTCATCTCCATTGGAGCTACTCTTGCATGTTGCAGACATCTTCAACAAAGGATTTGGTAAGTGTTTACATTTATTTATCATTCAATCATCTTTCCTTCCTTTGTTTTTTCACTTAGATTTTATTATCAAAATGGGGTTTGACTAAGGCAAACCCCTATCCTCTAACCCTAATCATTGTCTCCTTCTTTGTGTGTGTTTGCAGATTTGGGTATTTTGCAGGTGGAAGAACATTCAATAAATTATCCAGGCTCACTAGGGTTGAAGAAACCCTAGTTTCAGCTTGGAAGACACTTACAGGCCAAAAATCAAAGTTTTTGGTCTGAATACTTGGGGGAGCAGAAAGTGCAGATCGAGAACTCTCGTTTCCACCTTCGGATTTTTAGAAAAGACAAAAGGGGCATTCCCACTAGTTGTGGTGACCTAGTCCCAAAGTGCTTATTTTCCAGAGATTTTTGTGGATCTGGGTACCCATTTGGCTGAAACAAGCCTCGGGTCAGTTTCCTAAAATCACCCCAAAAAAGGACTAGGTCACCCAACTTGGCACAAGTGTCTCGCCAGGCATAAAAATCAATATTTTTAGGATTTTTGAGCTCCTTCAAGTCTGCAATACATTTCCAGGTATTCCTCTTTTATTTATAGCTTTTTGTTTTGTTTTATAAGCTTTCTTAGGATATTTGTATAAGTCTGCATATCTTAATGTGTTTTCAAACATAGTCTATTTTCTAGGTTTCATATCAGCATTTAGTTTCTTTTGTCTATTTCCAGCACTTAGACTATTTCATTTAGACATAAACACACACAAAACAACCCCCATATTTAAATGAACTCACCTAAAAATCATATCATTAGGTGAAAGAGAGTCATCTCATAATCAAGAGCTCCTAGGTGAAAAACCCTAGGAGCCTATTTGCAGAATCTCCTTTCCCTTCTTGCATATATTTTTGGTGGTTCATTTTGTTGAACCCGACATCAGAACCCTCTTTTCTGATTAAGAGACCATCACCATATTAGGTTTGCATAGCATTGCATTTTGCATTGTTAAATTTGCATTCTAGGGCTTTAAATTTTTGCATTGGTAAAAGTGCATTTAGGTTGCATTTTTGCACATTAACTCATTCAAAACCATCAAAATTTTGCACCCTCATTTTAGTTCTACGTCATACAACCCATAAACCACCCAAATCCATCCAAAACTCCTGAAAAATATCAAAAAAATCACCAAGAGGACTAGGTCGCCATCTTGGGCGACCTAGTCCCTTTAGGCCTTTGAAACAGCCTTTTACAGTGTTGAAAACTCTATTTTTAGGCTTCTATTTTCTCCCTTTATCTATCTATATCAGTGGGTTTTTTTTCTATTACATGCATTTTACTCAATCTAGATTAAATTGGTGCATTTCATGCATTGCTTAATTTGCATTTTGCATTCGCCACATTTTATTTCCAGTATAATCAGTAAATTACATTGTTTAAAATCAGAAAGTTGCATTCCATTCTATGTCTTTACATTAAATTTTAAGTTTTCATAGCTTGTATTACATTCCACTTATTAGAAATAAGCATTGTTTACATTCATGGTAATTAGACTTTTGCAATTTTCGTTATTTACATTAGTTCCTAAATCATTTCAATCAAATTCTGTAGAAAATGAAAAAAAAATATTAACATCACATGCACCCACTCGCACCCTTCTTAAGCCCTTTAGTAGTGATGACTTGGAAATGTTTGTTAGTGTAATTAATATTTAATTACACTTGCATAACTTTACTTAGGTTTTGCTTAGGTAATAATTAGTTTACTTAATTAATAAGTAAGCTTTATTTAGTTGAGCTATTTTTAGGTCAACATTAGGGTTGCATACATTGCTTTTCTAAAGCAATTCTCTTATTGTAATTTCTTAATTTTGAATATTATCAATTTGCACATTTCATGCAAAGCTTTGCTTTTATCTGATTTTCTCTTTTGTGGAAGGTGTTTAGGTTTGCATTTCTGATCTTGGTTTCTAACATGGTATCAGAGCCTTAACATGCAGCCCCTTCTCAAATTCTGGAGAAAATCATTGCAGAGTTCGTTCGAGGTTCCTCGAGGATTTTTTGCCTTGAGTTCATTTATGCAGCATCTTGGATCAGATCGGACATTTCCATTGGATTCAGAGCACTGAAAAAATTCAGGTTTGGCTTTCATTTTGCAGATTTTGGTCATCATTTGCCAGATCTGTGAGGGTTTTATGTTTGCTGATGTTTTGGAAGCTCTGGGGGAAGTCTATTTTTTGGAGCATCTTGGAGCAAAACGGACACTTCCATTGCGGTCGCAGTGCCTCAAAACCCTAAGATCGCCCTTCGTTTCATCAATTTTGGCAAATTTGATCCAGAAGGTAAAAAAAATTGCCAGGGAGGTCGTACGGCCTCCCCCAGCACGCTTCCCAAGGCACGGATTCGAAAAAAATATTTTTTTTTTTGGGAAACCCATAGGCGCTCCCAGTTTGGAAGAAACTCATCATCGGGCAGCCACCAAGCATCTGTCGGCCAGCCACCACCATCGGCTTCCTCCACAATTGCGTCGCCAGCCTCCTTTAGCCCCCGCGGGCCCCTTGCCACCAATTGCGGTCCTATGGGGGACCAGCCCCCACGCGCCCAGCCCCCGATTTCCCGAAGCTCCTGCACCATGGTCACATGGGTGACCAGGGGCTCCACCCCAACCCCCTACCCGCAATCCCTTGGTCACGCACAGGTTCAAGGGCCGAAATTTTTTTAGCCCCTTGGGCTGCCTAGAGGCCTTATTGGCCAAATTGGAGCACTTTTACAAAATCAGGCGTAACTTTTGCGTACGGTGTCCTTTTTTCACAAACAAGATACTGTTGGAAAGATGATTCCAATGCCAATCCAGTGGTGAAGGTATTTTTCTCTGAATTTTCTCCATTTTTATGTTGCAGGTCCTTGAACTCAGAAATTGTGTTTTTCACTCCGGAGGGCATATCTTTTGACTCGGTGATCCTTTTTTCGCCATTCTTGCGGCATTGGAAAGCTGGTTCAGTCCTCTACACAGATTTGAGGTCTTTTTTTAATTTTCTATTTATGCATGTTTAAGCATTCTCTCATTTTTCAATCATTGGGTATTGTAATAAATGAACTGATATAAAGTTCCATCGGGGGGGTTTCTTGCATAATAATCTTCATTATGTTTTGATGACAACTTGAATGGGTTGTAATATATTTTCTTAGTTTCTTTTGGCCACTTTTTTGTCTAAGCTTGACACATATCAGATTCATTTTGGTTCACACTTTAGATTGAGAGTCTATGGTTAATGATCTGCATCGGATCCATCTCAGTTTGAGGGCCACTACATTTGTGGTTAATGTTCCCGAGTCTCTATGGTACTTGTTCCCATAGAAGATTTTTAGTCTCAATTTGGCATTGGCGTCGAGATTCACAGCTTCTAGATTCTATCATCATCATATCATCTACTGTTGCTTTATGGATTCCAGGGTTGTTTCAGTTTGGAGTGTTCGAGTGTTCTGTGGCATTGGGTTTGTTGTTGCTTTTATCATGATTCCTTGAGTCAATCAGTGACTCTCATCCAGTTTCAGTAGTAGACAGAAGTATCTTTCCTTGCTTGCCAGATTTTGGTTCGAGTGTTACTCTACAGAGTTCTTCCAGTGCTTCTTTGCAGCAGTCATCTGATTGTAGGGGGGTTGTCCCACTAGGTTTTCCTTCTCTACCTCATTATTGCATTTGTACATGGGTACCTGATCAGGCCTTGTTGTTGGGACCCATTCATGCTTTCTTGCATTTATCTTAGTTTTAGGTGCATGCTTTTTTAGTCTCCCTAAGTTGCACTTATGGGGGGGTGTTAGTGTAATTAATATTTAATTACACTTCCATAACTTTACTTAGGTTTTGCTTAGGTAATAATTAGTTTACTTAATTAATAAGTAAGCTTTATTTAGTTGAGTGGTTTTTAGGTCAACATTAGGGTTGCATACATTGCTTTTATAAAGCAATTCTCTTATTGTAATTTCTTAATTCTGAATATTATCAATTTGCACATTTCATGCAAAGCTTTGCTTTTATCAGATTTTCTCTTTTGTGGAAGGTGTTTAGGTTTGCATGTCTGATCTTGGTTTCTAACAATGTTAGATGAAGCCCTTGATGAATTCATCTCTCCTCGCTCATCCACTAAATATTTTCCACAAGAGGTTGCAAACATCGATAGTCATGATAATCATAATTGTTCTTCTCCTGATATCTCTCCCATTGGTGATGAAGGTATCTTGTTGAAATAAGACACAATCATTGAGGATCATGATGGTCCTACTTGTCTTCATCCTCCTCCGTATTTCCAATACCTTATAACACACGAAGCTAAAATCATGGTTACTACCTTACCTAGTCTTCCATCCTCTCCCAACACCTCCCCTATTGGCAATAATGCTTTCATAACTAAGGCTATGTTGATATCAATAACTCCAATGGTTGAGAGTTATAGCATTATTTCTCTCCTTCCTATTGTTCCTCACATTTGGAAGTCTCTTTGAACAAACAAGTCCAATCATTGATAACCTTCTAATTCCTAGGTATCCTTCTCTTAATGCCTATCCTATGAGTGATGAAGCCACTTTACCAACTCTAATCCTATCATGTGATCAACCTATTATTTTTCACTTTCCAAATAGCTCTCCTCTTAGGATAGATACTATGGCATAAGAGAATCAAACCTTAGAAGAAATGAATGCAACCATCAATAATCACAACAATCGAATTGCCCCCTCTCCTAATATCTCTCTCATTAGCGAAGAAGATATTATGGTGTTACAAGATCCCCTTGATGAAAATCATGCGTATCTTATGGAACAAGACTCTTCAACCATAGATCATTCCCTTATTTGTGATGAATTCAATAGTGTAGAACCAAACAATGAATATCTTGTTTGTAGTTCTCCTACTAACTCTCCTATTTGGGAAGGTTTCATGGTAGAATGAAACAACAACATGATTGCACTCCTTTAACGCAATACTCATATCTCTTCCTTGGGAATGGTAAAAACCTAATACTCAATTGCCCTTTCCTAGAGATACAACAACCCAAGCCCATCGAGGTTATGCATACACAAGTTTCCATTAGATCCCCATCTCCTATTAGACCTCCTAAGCATCCTCTAATCCTCCATCCACCTAAGCACAACATTTCACATCAACCAAGTTACAATGCCATTGCTCACCTATATGACAATGTGTATCCTATCAAGTCCACCTTTGTCGAAACCTTGTTCCCTTACCCACATAAATAACATTAGTTTTTTCTCCTTTCCATGTAATAGTTTTAGGATCATATCATACTCACTAATGCATGTCTTGCATCCCTCGTGAGGAGTAGTATACCATCATCCATACCAGGCTCACCTTTTCCCTACACTAACTGGGGGCAAAGGGGTTGAGTAGCATTTTCCCTCGTATGTCACTTGTCATTGCCTCTTTTGACTAGGTGTTAACCTCTCATGAACATAAAAGAGGAAGCTTGGGATGTGGACGACATGTCTTAAGTTTTCTCTCATGTGACATACTTACCCCCTCATACCTTCTTCTACTTTAAATCAATTGCTCATAGTACGATGTGTAGCAACTCCTTTAAAGTGGAGGCATACACTGGCACTATTTCCTTTTTCATTTTTATTTTTCTTGGTTCTTAGTGCAACCTTATCACTTCATACGATGTCTCACTTGGTGGATGATATTGTGTGTAATTTCCTTCATGAAAGTGACTTATCTTAGCATATTGCATTCCTCTTAGTTGCCCGATGCGACGCACTGCATCCCCTAAGTTGTGAATCTTCTATCCTTTAATCGATCCTCTCTTGGAGACATTAGACACAATTTTCCCTAAGTTAAAAACCTTGTATGAACAAAACAAGACTCCTTTGAACATCCCCTTTACATTTTACCTTTTTGCATTTTACAAATTTTCACCTTTGCATACATGGCCACCTTGCATAACACAACTTGCATGCCTGTGATGCCATCTTGCACTTATGCATGGGTTCTAAGTATCCAAGGCTTTGCTTGTCTCATGAACCACACCCTTGCCTTTTGTGGTGCCTTATCAAATTTATCAGGAGGTATAACTTTGGTATGGTTGAGCGGGAAGCCCAACTAGCGGCACGACTTTCCTGATAGCCACCTTTTTGTGTGTGAGTCCATACCAGCCATGTGTATGTATCTCACCACCTTTTGGAATTCTCACCTAGTGGACAACCGAAAGTCTCATCAGCCCAGAGTGAGTACATCCTTTCCTTTCAGACAAATAGCCTAGATCTGATCCACAACTAGATGGACAAACGGTCGAAGCTTGATCTGACTTTTTCACATCACTCCTTGTGTGATATGTTATACTTATGCTTAGTTGGCAATGGGATCTTGATCCTAGGGGCTTGATCATCCCTCTTGGTCATATTCATCTCACCTTACTAGCACGAGTATATTTTGATCCCAGTCGACATGCATGATTTAGCTACTTTAGTGTGAGTTTGAAGTACGTTCATACTCTCACTAAAGTGGGGGCTAAATGTATCACCAAAAAGTGTATACCTTGATGGCACTCTCAAATTTTGCAAATTTGAAGTGCCCATTTGTGAAATTTTGCCTTTGCACTTTCAGAAGTGCACTTGATGAATCAGTCTAAGTGACCCACTTTGGAGGGCCAAAATTTGAAGCCAGATGATTTTCATGCAAAACCCCTTGGTAGACATATTCAATTGACATATGTGAACATGAATGTCAATTTTTAGCTTCCCACGATAAGTGTTGACAAGATTTTGAAAAGTGAAGTTGAAGGGTTTTGGCACTTTTTTGTTGTTTGCAGACTATCAGTTTTGTAAAGTAGCTTCTTGTTTGAGCTTTCATTTTGCAACCAGTTGACTTTCATGGCAGAACGAATGATTTTTTGTATTCTCCATACCAAGATGAGCTCGTATGTCAGTTTTCAAAGCCTCGTGATTTGATTTTCTATTTTTAGCATATCAAGACCAAATGCAATTTGTTCAGTTCTGCACTTACATTTTTAGAAACCTTTCTGGGTGGTCAACTTTGACACCTAATATCTTTTGATGTGAGATGATTCAAGATAAACCCTTTTTCACACATGCTCAGTGCACCAAATTGATCTATTGTGTCCTGTGGAAGCTCACCAGGAATTGATTTGATATTTTTGCTACGAGGTGATCTCTTGAGTTTTAATTGGTTCAGAATAGTTGTTTGTTGCAGAAATTTCGAGTAAGCAACTTTGACAATTAATTACTTTTGCCTCGTGATTGATTTCTCTAATTAGTCTTTTGTATTACATTCTCTGGACCAATGCCTACATGCTTGTAAGTTTTTATAGCTTTAGGAGGTTGTTTGCCCAGTTTTTAGAGGCGATTCTGGGGCCAACTTGGCTAGTTTCACTCATTTCCCAAAAGTGCCAGAAAGTGAGTTTTAATGAAAACCCAATTCATTTTTTCACTCCATAAGTATTTAGAAGCTATGGCAAGTCAATTTGAGCATTAAATTTGTTTAAAAACGAAAAAACATTAGTCGGGCCACATGTGCCCGACATGCTTTACACTGTTGTGATGTTGTACATATTGCAACGATCAAATGGGGTATGGGAATCCATCAATAGCTATTTCAAATAACTTCCATTTTGCAATGTATCATGCAAGGAAAACTTTTGAGGATAACACCCAAGCATCTAATTGTAGTAAGTGAGTCTCATACTTTGAATTCTGACTTGTGGCTTGTGAGTGCATTGTTAAAAATTCTTGTCAAGCATAAAATTTGAAGATAAGAATCTCACAAGTCTTTTCTGGAAAAGGGGCATATTGGTATTTATTATGGAGAATGACAAAATGGTAAATAACCCAGCATTGCTTATATGACTGAGGTTTAAATTGAAGGGTGTTATTCACCTACAAAGAATGAATGGCAGCAAGAGTGCAAAGAAGAGGCTAAAATACACATGGTGAATTGATATTGCAAAGAGGAATTTCAACATAAAGAATGCAACCCCTGCAAGGAAGCATTTTGGATCGAACCCTTTTGTTATGTATATTGAAGGGTCATTCAATATTGCAAGGTGAATTATTACACATGTGCCTTCTAAGGAAGCTCGACAACTATATCCATAAACAGGTGACAAGCCTGTGAGAAGGGAAGTACGTGAAACATCAAATACTTCATGGCTCTAGAGGAAACCAATGTGCTAATGAAATTCACCACAGCTAAAGGGGATTCATAACTATTTGAGCAGGTTATTGACACCCATCGGAGCAAAAAATGGAAGCATAGGCAAGGCACGCACCTGGCTCTAATGAAATGAAGTTGTTGAAGTCTTTAGAAACTTTAAAACAAATGAATAAGAGACATGGTGCCATCTCAGTCCCACACAATGCAGTTGATTGCATGACATACAGTGGAGTGTTTCTCTCATGGTGTTGTAGTGATAGGCAAGATGTATGTATTGAAAGGGCTTTAGAAAATTCAAACCTACGCCAGCATGGGAGGCCATGAATGCTGCACAAATGGACTGTTGAAAAGGACTTAAGAAGCTTTCAAGCAATTGCCATTGGCATAGCATAGAGACGGGACACCATGATATGCATGAAATGGTTTGTTGATAAGACATTAGGGACTTCCAAACAAATGCAAATAGCATAGCCAGTTGATAAAGGGAAGCATATGCCAGGGGAGATTGAGAGGTACACTGTGAGGAGGCATCTAGTATTGAAAGTCCTCTGAAACTTTTAAGCAAATGCAAGTGAGTAAGAAGTGTGCTGGCGATGGAGGATGAGGGACGCCATAGAAGCCCACACACATGAATATGTGCATTCGATGGTAAGTTGAAAGAATTTAATAGCTTTCAAGCGTAACTTGGAGAGGGCATGGATACCCATCACAGTGCAAAGGACGAGAGTCAATGCACGTCCAGTATAATGCAATGGGCAGTTGCAGCGCCAGGGGTCTTTGACAATGAAAGTGATATTTTCTCAAAACATCTAGTGATAGCATCAAATCACAGATTGTAAACATTGAACGAAATTGATTTGTGGAGGAGTTCTTAGGAACTTCCAGGAAAATGCCATTAGCATTAGATCTAGGTATAGACATCCACCCAGCATTGAGAAGTGGGAGGCGCCATCACATAAGGTAAAATGTGGAAGCATTGGTACACACAAGATGGATCTATTTTGAACAAGTTATAGACATCCATCGAGGGCTACGTATAAAATGGTATGTGACAGAGGCCACGCATCAAGCAGCAAGCTGAAAAGGATGCAATGAATGGAGGATTGTGCACAGGTGGAGACTTGTAGAGAACGGTGAGACACACCAAAGAGAAAATTAGGGCAAATGGAAATCCACACTAAAATCAACGGTGGAGATGGAAACTCAGCCAGATCCTCACCATTCCTCGTAATCTCGCAGATCTAAGATTCTCGCTCGTTATTTTGTGTGGGGTTAGCGAGAATGCACCACATGGCAGTGAGCCTGGGTGAAGTCTTCGGTGGTGCACGAGTATACTTTTATAAAAATGTTGATGGTTTTATATTTTAAAAGCTTTTATTTTATTTTAAAAGGGGAAAAACATTTAAAGCATATTGCTTTAAATTCATAACAAAGGGGAAATATAAAGAGAGGCCGAATGAAGTATTGAAATATAAAACCTTTGTTGATGGTAAAATTAAAATGCCGATGATAAGGAAGCTTGGGTGGGCCCGTGCATTTCCTAAAATGCGGAGGTGAAGTTTTTATTTTTCCGATGTGTTTTTTCTATGATAGTTTTCACTTTTGTAAAGTGAAATAAAGTGAAAGGGAAAATATTTTAAAAAGCACGTGAAAGTGCATGGAGAGTATGTTTGTTAAAAGTGAATAATTATTCACTGAGTGGAATTTTTCCGATCAAATATTTCAGTGGTGTGCATAGTGGGATGGATTAAATATTTATTTCCCAATGAGCAACAAGTATTAGAATATAAAATTAAGGCATGGATATGTTTTATAAAGTGAATTTATTCACTTTGTAAACAAATATTATGTGATGGGGAATAATATAAAGTGCAACACAAAGAAAGAAATGAAGCTTACATAGAGTATTTTTCACTTGCTAGTAACTGCAGAATGAAGATGATTTTCATGGAGGAGTGAATTTGTTGTTACAAATTGGAGGCAAAGTTTGTTGCAGAGAGAGGAGAGATGCTTTGCAATTTTGTGAATCAACGGGAAAGAGGCTGCCACATGGAATTTCCGGATCAATTTTAGGGTTGCTTCCATTCTTCTATATCTTATTTTCTCTTCTCATTGTAAAGGGTTCCAAATTTATGAAAGCTCGACAAGTCAGATAGAAGCTCTGGGTAGAATTGTAAGGCTAGGATGAATTGTAATTAAGTCATTAAATCTGAGGTGTCTATGTTTTGAATTATTTTTCTATGTTTATTTTAGCTGATAATTGTCTCCATGGCTGAACTATAATGCTCTTTTGGATTCAATAATAAAATTGTCTGAGTCTTTTCATGCACATTTTTTGAATTTGAGTTATATTTGTTGTTTCCTTTTGTTCTATGAATAATGTAATTGCTTTAATAAAGCACAAGTTGCATTTATTATTGCCTATTGTTCAGGGGATAGTGTAATTTCTTTAACAAATGTGACAGGAGTGTTATGTTTCAAGTGGATTTATAAGAATATTTATCAGATAAAGCTTTAGTGGTCTAGTTATCATAATGTGATAACATTTGCAAGGATCTTTAAAACATGCTTAACACTATAAGATGAAGTGTTGGTTATATGACTCTATAGCCCTTTCTTTTGGCGTTGGTCAATCTTCATGCTTTTGTTGTTTTTTAGTTTGGTCCCAACTCTTTAAATCAAAAACCATTTCAAATCTCTTTTGTTGAGTTGTGTTTGTCATGTTCTCCATGCTAGTCCCTGAAATTCAATCAATGTCTTGCCAGTGTTGAGTGATATTTTATGTTTCTCAGCATAATTTTGTGAGAACATTATCTATTAAGAAATATCATGTTACTTGTGTCTCTAAATCTTTAGGTATTTCTAAAGGTTCACCCCCCAGGTCTTACAGAGCGTAAATTCTAGGGGAAATGTCTTCTAATCCCATTTCTTGTTAGTTGGCCACTAAACTTTGAGAATTCTTAAACATAGAGGTTGGCTACCTCTTAGAGAGTTGCAAAGTTTAGCTGGAAAAATAAAACACCAGCATACCTTTGGAACTTTTTCACTCATTTTGGCCTTTTCCATCAAATTTTGGCCTTGATTACCTTAATTCAGCCTTATAAGCTTGAAATTCATCAATGACATAACGGTGTTTTACTAAGGTGTTAAGAAGTGTAGTAATGCATTTCCTCACTTTTCTAAGACCCTTTCAACATAATTCACCTAAATAATATTCTTACACCTTCCTAATCCTTATGACATAGTGTTGTAAAGTGTTGTGATGCATTTTCACACTTATCTAGGCTTATCACCCCTAAATTAACCCTTTTCAATGCTAATTTTGTCCTCTTAATGTACTTTTAGGCCCGATTAAAGTGTATTTCAGGAGAAAAAGCTAATAAACATTGTTAATCATCATTAAATTACCAACCACCACTTGGATTTTCCCAAGTGGACTAGGTCGCCACTTTGGGCGACCTAGTCCTTTTAGGCATAAAATTCAAAATTAAAACATAAAACTTGCGAGAATTTTCTGCAAAAACCCTAAGTTCGGCCTATCATAAGTCATTTTCAGGGAAATTAGGGTTTATCATGTACAAATAAGGGTTTTCATCCTCATTTTTCCTCTTCTAACCTCATTTTTCACCTTCACTCTCTCTTCACAAGCACTCTTGCATTCCAAGTCTTCCAAAGAAAGCAAACAAGCATTAGGGTTTTACAAGTTATCTCCATTGGAGCTTCTCTTGCATGTTGCAGACATCTTCAACAAATTATTTGGTAAATATTTACATTTCTTTATCATTCAATCATATTTCCTTCCTTTGTTTTCTCATTTAGATTTTATTATCAAAATGGGGTTTGACTAAGGCAAATCCCTATCCTTTAACCCTAATCATTGTCTCCTTTGTGTGTGTTTGTAGATTTGGGTATTTTACAAGTGGAAGATCATTCAATAAATTATCCAAGATCACTAGGGTTGAATAAACCCTATTTGTAGCTTCAATGACACTTACAAGCCAAAAATCAAATTTTCTAGTCTGAATACTTGGAGCAGATAGTGCAAATCAAGAACTCTCATTTCCACCTTCAGAATTTCAAAAAAGACAAAAGGGACATTCTCGCCAGTTGTGGTGACCTAGTCCCAAAGTGCTTATTTTCCAGAGATTTTTGTGGATCCGGGTACCCATTTGGCTGAAACAAGCCTAGGGTCAATTTCCCAAAATCATCCCAAAAAAGGACTAGGTCACCCAACTTGGCACAAGTGTTCGCCAGGCATAAAAAATAGATTTTTCAGGATTTCTGAGCTCCTTCGTGTCTACAATAGATTTCCAGTTATTTTTCTTTTATTTCCAACTTTTTTTTTGTTTTATAAGCTTTCTTAGGTCATTTAGTATAAGTTTGCATATCTTAATGTGTTTTCAAACATAGTCAATTTTCTAGGTTTCATATGAGCATTTAGTTTCTTTTATCTATTTCCAACACTTAGACTATTCCATTTAGACATAAACACACACAACATAGCCTATATATTTAAATTAACTCACCTAAAAATCATATCATTAGGTGAAAGAGAGTCATTTCCTAATTAAGAGCTCCTAGGTGAAAAACCCTAGGAGCCAATTTGGGTAATCTCATTTCCCTTCTTGCATATCTTTTGGTAGTTCAATTGATTTGTATTACAAGACATAATTCAAGGTATCATTTATCATGTTTCATGTCTTATGTTTCATGTTTCATGTTCATCCTTCATTATTTCATCATTTGGTTTGATTACCTAAAAGGGGTTTAACCAAGGCAAATCCCTATTCACTAACAATCAACAAGTTTTTCTCTCTCTACATGTGTGATTGTAGATATAAGTGTCTTAGAGCTTGAAGATCCCTTGTAGATTAGGTTACAAGCTTGGAGTAAGTTTTTGGAGTTGTCCCCTCATTTGCAAGGTTTCTATCTTCACAAAAAGTCATCTACAGGTCTAAAATCAGGGTTTCAGATCCGAAAATCAGTTTGGAAGGAAAGAACAGAGATTGGAACACAGATATGAACTTTAAATTCCTGAAAAAGTGGAACGGGACTGATATGCCATAAGTGGCGTATGAGTCCAACTACAGGAATTTTTTTTAGATTTTTACAATTCCAGATACCCTTTTTCCAGAAACCTATTTTAGACTAGAAACCTTGATCTAGGACTGATACACCCAGACTGGTGAATGAGTCCCAATAGGCCAAAATTCTAGTTTTTTCAGCATTTTAGAGCTTCACTTAGCCTTCTTCAGGTTTCTAGGTGTACACATTTCATCTTGTAGTTCTTTGTTTTGATTTATATGTATTTTTAGGTCATTTAGTGAAGTATTGCATCATATTAGGGTTAAGCATTATATCTTACATCTCATTTGTTTTTCCAAGCCCTAGCTTGGTGGTGAACCCCTCATTAGATTATAATCAGACCCTAGGACACCCTTCTAGCAGATATCTTGCCTCTTCCACTATTGGGGTGACATATCTAGGGCATCCTTGAATGTGGAGTATAGAAAGTTTTTTGTCCTAGGTCCTAAACCCTAGCGACAACTATTTTCTATCTTACATCCTCTTTTCTACAAAGTTTCCCCCATAGGTTTCATCATGGCATGCTCTAAAGATATCATATACTTCATCTTCTTATTATGTTGTCGGTGCATGTGTACAATAATTATCTAGCTATCCATGAGTAGGGAAAACTCTTGTGAACTAATTGTCTCTTTTCCCTTGGTGTGAAATGGGGTGGTGTCTTTCCTACTATAAGATAGTTGACAATATCTGCATACCAAGGTGTATGCAGGGATAGAGAAAATAAATTCTCATCTAGGAAAGAATCATCAACAACATCTTCTTTCAATTTGCTTGGTAGTCAAGATAGAAAATTTGTCACTAAATTTCTTTACCTGGCTTATCCACAATGGTAATGTCAAATTCTTGAAGTAATAGTAACCACCTAACAAGCCTATCACCAACCACTATTTTTTTCATGAGATATCTTATGGTTGTATGGCTAGTGTGTATGAATAAACTATTTCTAGCATCTCCTTCTCTATCATTATATAGTTGAGTTTTTCCCCTTGAAGATTTTTTCTGATGTAATGTATGGCATAGTCTTTGTTTCCTTCCTTTTGTCCAAGCATAGCTCCTATAGAAAAATTAGAAGAACCTGTATGGATATGGAAAGGTAAGATCTAATTTGGTCCTCTCAAGATAGTGGTTTTGGTTAATGCTTCCTTAAGTGCTTCAAAGGAATGTTGACAAGCAGTTGTCCATTCAAATTCTAAATATTTTGACATTAAGACAAATAGTCGGGCTACAAGTTTGCTAAAGTATTGGATGAATCTCTTGTAATACCCAGCATGTCCTAGGAAAATTCTAACATCCTTTTTCCTTTGAGGCACAAGGAGTGTGTTGAATATGAAAAATATTGAGAGTGAAGGTTGAATCAATATTCTATTCAACCATTTGATCATAATCCATCCAATGATTAAAAAATATCTAACGACAACTATGAATGAAAGCATGAAAGGAATCACAAGATCACATAACACATGAACACCAGGATTTTTATGTGGAAAACCCAAAAAGGGGAAAACCATAGTGAAGATTAGATCACAATATATTATAATCAGTTATAATATATTACAAGGGGTCACTGCCAAGACACACTATCCTTATAAGGCTCACAACCAGAAATAGATACAAAACAGAAATGGCTATACAGCCAAAATGTGAATTGATACAAAGTGAACCTTCCTTATGTTGAATTCAGTTCCTTTGAAGCTCTAAATACAAAATATTTCTTTTCTTAGTAGTCGCTCCACACTTCACAACAATTATGCACTTATTCAGATCACACACATACAAATTCACAAGTTCACACTAAATCATACCTTTCACCCATCACATTACATGTTATGTCTTCATACAACTCAAAAATTCCCTACATATATACCCTATTACATCCACATACATCAATTAGGTCAGCCTAATTTGATGTAGCCCTATTTTAATTTAAAGTCACCTTTTTGGCTTCATACTTGATTCAAATACTTCTTCATGCTCAAATCAACTATGCAACACTTATTTTGGGTCAACATGGACCTAAGATAGATACCCTTAACATTTTCAATGAATAATTAATATTTTCAACACATATCAAGTATTAGGACAGCCAAGAATTAGACCTAATCACAAAATAAGCCAAATGATCAAACACCAATGATCCATCTGATCACCTAATCATTCACCATCTAGAATACATAGTGTACTAACATCTATAAACCATCTCCCAAAATTGTAGAGTCGGATTCCAATCACGGGAGGAATGCGGACCAGATTACTCATACCCATTTACAAAGTGTAAAGCCAAAAACTATATTTCAAAAATTTGTTACTTGTATCTTTCAACCTGTTTATCCAAAATCGGTGAAATATAATCATAGGTACATTTATTAGTCCTAAATAACATACTATAATCTCATAATCCGATCTTATTACACGAGAATTTTGGACCAAATTACCGGATTAAGATGTCTTCATTATGTTTACCGGATTAGAAAAATTGTCAATAATTAATGTTGGCATCTATAGACATGGAAAATATAAAAGTTGATCCAACTCACTTGATCCTGATTAATAACATCGTTTTGTCCCAAATCACCTTCTCAGCTTATCATCACCTTTCATCCCTTAATTAAATAAATCATTATTTATCTGATTAAGTCACTCTTCCTCGTTGATTAAATTAATTGATTTAATTAACTCTAAGTCTTTATTTAATTAAATAATTCACTTTATTTAATTAAATCTCTAAAGTTCTCTTATTAAATTGAATGAATTAAACCTTACTTAATTTAATATAACACTATCCCCTTTAGTTAAATAAATCAAACCATTTATTTAATTAAACCTTTCCTATCAATTTTTGATTTAAATCAATTCATAAGTTTAAGTCAAAATTGTCACATCTCCTAAATCTATCATTAAATTAATTAACCTATCATTAATTTAATCCTAAGCCATGTCACATCCTCTAGAGAATGCAACTTGCATAATAAATTATTTATTTTGATTTATTAAATACTAATTTTCTCTCAACATGACATAAAAAGGGAATATTCCTCCAAATTTGAAAATCCCTCCAATAGGGATTTGTCCTTCCAACAAGGCATTTAACTCCTCTTACATGTCCTTGTGCATTGAGCCAAGTGGAATTTAATTCATTTTCCTTCCCTCTTCAACAAGTCATTTCACAAATTTGAAATCAACCTAATAACATTTATTGGCACTTTGATCAAAATGTGCACAACCTTCACCCATTCACATCTTGACAAGTGGCACTTGGCCATTGGATGTTGAATGATCCCACATTACTCAAATATTTCTCTTTCTTCCAATTTGAAATCTATTAATGAGAGACTCTTCCTCTCATTCAAGAGACACAACTTAGAGCAAAGTTACTCTCCTCACATTGAGAGCTAATTTTATCCATTTCATATCAAGTGTTCAACATTTTATGGTTTCATAGCTAGGTTATGCCAAAATTTCATCAAGGAGCTTCAACCATCATCAAATCATCAAAGAGCTTACAAAGGAGTTAGGAAAGGGCCAATTTCTACACATAATTGGCACCAATTCCCCAATGGGATCAAGAGTTTAATTTGCATTGAATAGGATTTGATAGCTTTTGTTCATACTTGTTTGTGTTCTTCATCTCATTTCTTACTCTTTGCAATTATAAATGGATTTCATGGGGAATCTTGATTCTCACTTGAATTTGATCTAACATTGTGTTTATTTTCTATGTTTGTGTAGGTACAAGATTGTGGTTCACATTTTGGCGCTAGAAGGAGGGAAAATCTTAAGATCTAATCACGTTTTTCCAAGAAATTTTGTGTCGTTTTGTTTTTCTCTGCAGGTTCCAAGAAACTCAACCGCTGACTTTCAAGTGGCGCAATATCGGACCACTTAAGTTCCAAACTCCGTCACTGAGCTCTTCCTACCCAAAAATTCAAATTTTCAAACTCTACCGCAGGTTTCTAAATTTCAAATTGCGCCACTAGGTCAAATAGCATCGCAATCACGCTCTTTGTTTTGTTGCAGAGCATCGTTGTCAAAAAATTAGTGGCGCTATATCGCACCGCTAGAGTTTCTAAACTCCGTCGCACTCGCTAATAGAGCCGCTAGGTTAAAGTAAAAAATGAAAATTAGTATAGTTTTGACATGTGCTTTTTAATTCTTGACTTTTTGGACTTCTAACTTGTTTGTTGTCTCTATGTTTATTGGTTTTTAATCAGTTTTGCAGGTTAAGACAAGGAGGAAAATGAAATTGAAGTTTGCATCATGGTATCACTCTTGCATTACCCCGAGTGTTTTTGAACACTTTAGTGTTTGTTTAACACTCTTTGAGAATTCATAATCTCTCTTAAACAATTTTTTATCTTTCATTCTTTTAGGAAACACTAAATTTCTTTTGGGCTCTAAAAAGAACACCACAAAAAAAAATCATTTTTTTACATCAAAGGGCTTAAAAAGAACTTTAGGAAAAACTCACTAGATTTGGTTTGAGGATTAATAATTGAACAAGGAAAACTTCATATTTCATTTTTGGTGCTTTAAAAAGAATCAAATCACTACTTTGTGCACTTAAAATGAACAAGTGCTTTTGTTGTTTTGTAATTACTTACCCAAAGTACTATCCCTAAAAAGACGTATGCACTTCTCTTGCGCTTTATAGAGATCTTGAGAATCAAAATTATTTTTTGCAATCTTAAGTTGGGCGAGAAATTACCTTCACATTTCAAATTGGGTTTTAAATTTCAATCAATCTTGTGAGTGTGAGTGTGACATATCGCGTGTGTTCTCTCTTTGTTTCTCAACAAAGATTGATCGAACTACGGATATGTTCGCTCGCTTTTGTTTACCTTAGAGGGCCTACCTTGGTGGGAAAAATTACTCACCCCAAGGGAACGACTCGAGCAGTAACGGGCTAAATCCAAGCTCTTCCAAACCGCTATGTAAATTTTTGTTCATGGTGAAAACCATGGACAATGGGAAGCGGCGCATGATAACTCTCCCCCAGTATTTGTGTGATACGTAAAGCCCTTGTTCTAAGGGTTGGGAGATATCTCACAAGGATTTTATCATTGCACCCCCTAAACTGGATGCCCTTACTACAAACTTTTGTTTAGAAGCCAAAAATCCTTTTCTATTTCTTGGTGCAAAAAGTCATACCCTTTGAAGTCGACCCACGTAACATGCGGTTTTTTTGTAGAGATGAAAATTATGTTGTGGGAGATTCATGGGTATTGATGCTTGGCTGACCCGAGAAGTGTGTGTCATGGAGGGGAGCCAATGTGGTCAAGCATCTAATCATTCGTATTGAAAAGGCGTAGCTGGATTTATCCAAGTGGGAATCTGAACAAATATTGTCTTTTCAGCCTAGGATTGTGCATGTGATTGGAATCAAAAACACTTTTCTTCGTTTTCAAAACAATTGAAAATGAACGTTCATGAATCATCCAAAATTCAAACCCTTTAGGAGGGGAAAGTACCCTTGACCAAATCCAATTTTTTTTGCTTTCCCTATGGATTTCATCCTTAGAGGTTTCTAAGCATTTGGATTTACGTCATAATTTTCTCATACTAAAGTCAACCTAGGAAACTATGCTCTTGAAACCTTGATTTTCACATAATGGACCTTGTGGAATGAAAAGGAATTGAGGCATAGACATTTAGTCTGAAATTTTTAAACCAAGAAATTGTTTGTGGTAAAAGGAATTCATTATGCAAAGATAAAGACAGTTGACCCCACACATGTGTTCTCTCAAATGATTTCTTGCAAAATCAAAATTCAGAAACCAAAGTTCAGAATTCTTAGTCCATAAGCCTGTGAGGAGCATCTTGAAAGACTTTTTGAAGTTGGAGAAAGATTGGTTTACAACTTCTACAAGAAAGCCTCAAGGAATAACCCTAACTTGTATGAGTTTTACTATCAGAAAAATCCTAATCTTTTTCAAAGGTTTTCTTTTCTCACATAGGAAGTATGGCATGTTCTTCAAAACCGAGGTCTTGTAAGAAAGAGTTTTATCTAGGACAAGTCTAGGATCAAAATTATCACTCTCACCCATCTCTCAACCAATCAAAATCAAAATCACCTCACCAAAAAACTCTTGGGAACTTTGAAATCATCACTTATGCTAAACTTCTAGGCAAAATCATAAATCATCTTGTTTGACTCAACACACTTAGTCAAATCATCAATCCTTATGGACAATTTTACCTCTTGGGGTCTAGGAGTTCATCATCTTGTTTGGCTTAACACACCTAGCCAAATTATCCTTTTGTGCATGAGTTTTCTCTAAGATAACACAACTTCTTAGAGTTTACAAGTCCAGAATCACTTTGTTTGACTTAACATACTTATTCAAATTACCCTTAATCAAATCAAACCCTAAATTTTAGCATTTCCCCAAACTTCTTCAAGATTTTTTATCATCTGTATCATCCATCTTCCGCTTATCTCATCCCCATCATCACTTTGATCCTTAAACTATCCTAGTTCTTCTCTTTTTGTGCCTAATATTAGATCAATCGATCTCCATTTTATGGTGCAAACAAGATCATAACTCAAGAAGAATATGGAAATCACCAAGGAAACATCAACTTCAAGTGATCTAAGTCAAACTGCTCTTGAAACGAATCCTGTCGGATTAAGAAATCCCCCAAGAAACTCCTCTCTACCATCACAAACCCCTCAAGAGGGGGGTCAAGAAGAGGACGCCATAGATAACGACTTGGGAATGACACAAGAGGAAATATTTGAAATGGTTCAAAATCTTGAGAATCATAGAATCGTCAACACCATGTTGAAACTCAATCCCTCCCTATACATACTTGAGTTAGCGAAAGAAGGGGCCAAATCCCTTCTGACTATAATGTAAGTACTATTGTGGAAAGACCTCTTGTGAACATACCCCCAATGTCACTTCCAAGCATCACTCAAGACATCTCGCAAATCATATCCTCTATCACTTCAACCTTGTCAGTTGTTAACAATGGAAGTGCAACGCTTCAAGAACTCCAAAAACATCGCCTTATGAGCAATCCATTACTCCCAATAAATCTATTACACCCTTACGTCCCACTTACATTCCATAATCATACAGATTCATCCTCATTTCATGCAACACCAATCTATCCACTAGATGTACAAACCTCTCTCCCCGTGATTTCACAAGGAGAAGGTGGGTCATTTGGAACAGGGGGAGTCTTTGATCCCTCCTCATCATCACTTTTCCAAGGGAATACCCCATCATTCCCTCCATTACCATTAACATATATATCACCTCTTGGATGGGGACTTCCCCCCTTACCTTTCATCAATCTACCAAGTCAAAGCAATCAAAACATCATATCAAGACCTCTTTCTTTGCCATCAATATTGCAAAAATAGATGGCAACCATCCAAGCCACCCCAACGGTCAACACATCCAATGTTCCTCAGGTGTCTCAACGACCAAACATCTCGGTCACACCATCCACCACTCAAACCCTGATCGTCAACATGACCATCTCGCTCATCACCACAATCAACACTGTTCCCAATCCTCCACTAGTACCACCAAAGGTCAACATGACGAACTCATTCATCACTAGGGTACAAGAAGTTCAACAAGCTGCCCATCAAAAGGTGCTTCAACGAAACCAACAAGCTACATAGTTGGTTTCCCAACAAGTGCAAGTACAATTAACAACACAACAGGCACAACAAGTCGCTCAAAAAGCTCAAGATTCTCAAGCCGCACAAGCTACACAAGCAGCCCAACAAGCACAGGCTCAAGCTCAAGCTCGGCAGGTGCAAGCACAATACCAAGCACAATTGCAAACAATTCATCAACAAGCGTATCAACAAGCCTTGCAATATTTTCAGGCACAACAATAAGAAGCACAACAGAAAGCCCAACAACAAGCTTTGTTGGCACATAAGCAACTAGACCAACAACAAGCTTTGTTGGCGCAACAGCAACTAGACCAACAACAAGCTTTCTTGAAACAACAGCAGCAAGACCAACAACAAGTTTTGTTGGAACAATAGCAACAGGACCAACAACAAGCATTATTGGTACAACAAATGTAGGCATATCAACAGGCATTAATCACACAACAAATCTTGCAGCAAACCTCCATCAAAACCCCACCCGTCAATCAAACACCACAAAGAACTCAAAACACATTCATCCCACCCCCTGATTCACAAAAAAATGTAACATCCCAAATCAAACTACTCTCACAACAAGTGCTATACCTTCAATCAAGAAAAATAACAAGGACACCTGGAAATTTGTGTCCCTATCCTTTTGATAGGAGACTTACAATGGTACCATTCTTAAAGGGATTCGAAATCCCCAAATTTGACAAATATAATGGGATGGAAAACCCTCAAAATAACATCAGGGAGTTCCAAGTACATTGCATGGAAGTCATGTACGATGATATGTATCTAATGTGATTGTTTCCTCAGAGCCTGACTAGTCCCGCCATGGAGTGGTTCTCCCGTCTACCAATAGGCATCAAAACATTCCAAGAAATCGTGGATGTGTTCATCAAGAGCTATGCATTCAATATGGGCACGGATGTCAGTCTTGAGGAATTATCGGCACTCAAAACAAGGGAAGGGGGAGTTATTCACCTCCTTATTGCAACGATGGTGATCCAAGGCCAATTGGAGCAACAAGTTTTTACTATCATAGCTAATCTGGATAAAAACTTGGCATTTTATCTAAATATGCAATGCATCACTACATACAACCAACTAATCCCTAAATTGCTCAACATCGAGAGAGCCCTTACTACGTGATGGGGCACTCCTACATATCCTACACATCAAGACATCCACCCATCCACCAGTTATAATGATAAACCTCACACATGAGCAAAGAATAGGAATGTCACCAACAATGGAGTGGTCGATGCCAAGGTCATCATCAGTGCTCCGAAGAAAAATAATCAAACACATCATCAACCACATAATAACAACCACAATAATGTGCAAACCAATGCGGTAGTACCACAACCACCACCTCTGAACAATCAAATCAATAACCTAAAGAACCAAGGAGGAACACCTCCCTGAAACAATTATCCCCCCAAGAAGAAGTTCACATCCATTGGGGAGTCAATAGAATCTATCATGAAGAAGTTGGTCAATGAGAACCTTATCAAAATATTCACTTCTAAGAAGTATGCAAAACCCATGACAAAACCACCATGGTACAATGAAAATATCCTTTGTGATTATCATAAGCTCAAGGGGCATACAACCGCCAATTGCATAAAATTGAAAAACATCATCCAAAATCTCATTGAGGATAAGGTCATAAATGTGGAGCAAACAGCTGGTAACCAAGATCTAAAAATATACACGAATCTAATGCCCAACCACAATCAAGGAAATGATAAAGGTAAGTAGAAGTCGGGAAAAGTGAACCATGTATATGAGGGTCTTGTCGCATGCCTTGACGAATTGGTCACTGTTGTTAGCATTAAGGGATCCAACACTGATTTTGGAGTCACCACACGTGGTGACAAGGTCACCATTGTCGGGGCATCACAACCAACTAAGACCTCCACCTCAAAATCCATCTCTAATGGTTACAACGTCCTTGACCAGTTAAAGAGAACCCTTGCTCAAATCTCCATTATCAAGTTATTAAAAATCTTAGTTGCACATAGGGAAGTACTTGAACAAGCATTAGCTTCATCTACCATCTCTCCCAACCTTGATACAGAGTAGTTTCAAGCTATGGTCAATAGAATCATCACTCCAAATCTCCCCACCTTCTTCAATCAGGATTTCCCCGCCTAGCCATCTCACAACCATGCATTAAACCTCGAGGTCCTAGTTCACAAGAAAAAGGTCAAAAGGGTCTTGGTGGATGGAGGTGCAGGCCTCAATAATTATTCACTAAATCTCATAAATAAATTGAGGATCTTTGAAGATAACATTGAAAAAGACAAAGGTATTACCATCAAAGCATATGATGACCAAGAAAGAGTGTCTCAGGTCACTATCAAACTCCCAATCCAAGTAGGTCCAGCTACTATGGAAACCACATGTCAGGTCCTCGACCGTGATTTTCCCTACAATATCCTCCTAGGACGTCCATGGATCCATGGGATGAAGGTGGTTGCCTCAACATTCCACCAATGCGTCAAATTTTCATACCAAAATGAAGAGGTCACGATTCATGGTGATCCTGAACCCTTCGCCTATTGCAAGAATCTAGAAGCCAAGTTCTACAAAGTTCCCCAAGTGCCAAAGAATGATGAAGGCCCCTCCACTCCCTATATAGACCAATCTAACCTCACCTCCACTTCTACAATAGACACACCCTCCATCCCTGACATATCTGACATCAAGCTTATGATCCAAGACAATGGGTCTGGGGAATACAGAATGAAGAAAAATTCCTTTGTCATAGGAGAGTTACCTCAATCTCCTAGGTCACATGGACAGCCCCAACCAGTTGAAATGCCTATCCACACTTTCAAGTTAGACCCTTCTAGATTTCGATGTTGGGGAGATCAAATTCGGGAGACCGTAGATGAGGGAGACACTTCAAGCTCACTATACCAAGGCAAAAGGCCCACACCCAATCTTCCTATGGATGAAATAAGCAAAGAACTATCGATGATGCTTGGGATGGTCTATAATAGAAATAAAATTCTTGGAAAGAACAACGATGGCCGATTGGAACCAATTATTCCTGAAAGGCGTATGAGGAATCTTGGACTCGGATGTACCCCTTTGAGTATAACCATACGTGATAGAGGTTCCCCTATTAGATTAGTTAGGACTCCCCCTCAACTAACAACAGTCGCCCTACGACTACCAATATGCACAGGTCTGCCCTTAGACAGCTTCACCTTTGATGTGGCGGATGTTTGTAGTATTAGTGACAGCGATGACACCATAACAGCCCTACCCATGCTTTTTGAAGACTCCTCCTTACTTATGATTAGTATCTTATCTTTTGAGTTAGAACACCAAACTCACAAAATAAACCTGGCCTACCCCCAACTCATCGATTATGACCAATGAGGGCCATTGATTCTAGACATGTTCAAAAATGATGAGGCGCTCTCGAAATTCATGGGACTAAGGGATACGGTACCATATGGAGATCATAAGGCTGGATTTGACATCACAGTGGACACACAGGAATATTACAAGGAAATGATTGAGTCCTTCAGTCACAAAAGAAAAAAATGAGAATAAGCTCGAGGTCTTTGAGTGAAAACCACATTGTGGATCTCTCTGACCATAAAATAGTAAAAATAAAGGATGCATCCAATGGCGAAAACCTCTCTGAGGTGCCAGAGGATGAAGGATTCAATCTTCCCCTCACTGCACTTCATCAAGAAAAATTAGCAGTTCTAGCAAAACAGTGTAACCCCATTAATTTGGGAACAAAAGCAACACCTCACATCATGTTCTATAATGAATCACTTCTCACAAAATAATAATAACTCTTAGAGGAATTTCTAAGAGAAAGAAAGGTAAACTTCACATGGACTTATACAGATATGTCGGGTCTTGATCCTAAGGTGGTAGTTCATCATTTAGTTGTGTATCTGGGAGCAAAGCTAGTACGGTAGAAGATGAGAAAGATGCACCCCCAAATATCCTTTTTAGTCAAAAGTGGAACTACAGAAGCTCTTGGATGTGAGATTCATACGTCTGATTGACTATCCAGAGTGGGTTTCCAATATTGTACCTACTTTCAAACCAAATGGGGGCATCTGCATCTGCACCGACTTCAGAGACTTAAATAAAGTGTGTCCTAAGGATGAATTTCCACTACCAAACCTCGACATGATAGTGGATATGAAAAATAAACACGAGATGTTATCACTAATGGATGGTTTCCCAAGATACAAAAAAAACATGATAGCAAAGGAGGATCAACACAAGACAGCATTCACATGTCCATGGGGGGCCTACTATTGGAACACGATGCCTTTTGGGTTAAAGAATTCAGGTGCAACATACCAAAGATCCATGACATTGATCTTTCATGACATGATTCATAAGACAGTGGAAGACTATGTGGATGACATATTGGGAAAATCCAAAAAAGAGACAGGACCACATAGCAGCCTTGAGCTCTATTTTTGATAGATTGGAAAAATATAAGGTTCATCTCAATCCAAAGAAATGTGTCTTTGGGGTACAATCAGGCAAGCTCCTAGGATATATAGTATCAATGAGAGGAATCGAGGTGGATATTTCCAAAGTCAAGGTGATCCTCGACATGGAAGCACCCAAGACACTAAAGTAGTTGAGAGGTCTACGAGGCAAGCTCCAGTCTATCTGTAGATTCATAGCACAACTGGTAGATAAAAATATCCCTTACTCTCATCTACTCCACAAGGGGGTAGCATACAAGTGGGATGACAAATGTGACTAGTAATTTCATAAAATCAAAGAATACTTGCTCACGCCGCTATTTTTTTATGCCACCAATCCCAAGATAGTCACTGATCTTGTACATTTCAACAACAATGGCAGCTCTTGGTGCTCTATTAGCTCAACACGATGAAAATAGAAGAGAGAGATAAATATACTATATCAATAGGACAATGGTGGGACACGAGCTAAACTATACTCCTATTGAAAAATCTTGTCTAGCAGTTGTGTTTGCAACTCATAAATTCAGACACTGCATGTTGTCTCACCAAATCAAGCTAATTGTGAAGATAGATCCACTCAAGTACCTGCTTTCCAAAGCTACTCTCATAGGAATAAAAGCCAAGTGGGTCATGATATTGATAGAACATGACATTAAATATGTGGAGCGCAAGGCCATTAAGGGACAAGTGATTGCAAATCAACTAGTAGAGCCTCCTATATATGCAAAAACCCACTCATTTCAGAATTCCCTGGTGAATCAATTTTCAGCCTAAGTGTTGTAGACCACTGGAAGATGTACTTTGATAGATCTTACACACAACACAGATCAAGAGCAAGGATTTTCTTCATAACTCCCCAAGGAGACTGCATACCCAAATCTTACAAGTTGTGATTCCCATGCATGAATAACATAGCAGAGTATGAGGCTCTCGTCATAGGCTTAAGGATTGCAGTACAATGGAAGATTATGGCTCTCAAGGTCTATGGAGATTCACAACTTATCATCAACCAGGTCAATGGTTAGTACCAAACAAAGGATGATAAAATAACTCCATACAAGAAGTTGGTCGAGAGCCTCAAAGAGTCATTCATTGACATCACATTTGAACAGCTACCTAGAGAAAACAACAGAGCAGTGGATACAATGGCTACAATTGGATCACTCTTGGAAATCCCATGCAATGTCCCAAATCAAGAATTCCTTGTAGAGTAGCTTCTCGTACCATCATTCGAGGTACCAGAGTTTGAATTCATGAGTGAACTCATTGGTCTCGGTCATCCCTGGTATCATGACATGTACACTTACTTAAGAATAGGTGTCTTGCTCACTAATATAACCTTGAACCTTAAAATGAGCCTTCGTCAAGAATTCAACCCACTTTGTCATCTTAGGAGAAACCCTTTATTGTAGGAGCATTGAAGGAACTCTTCTACACTACCTAAATGCTAAGGAAGCCCCGACTACTCTAACTGAGGTACACAATGGCATTTGTGGTTCGCACTCGAGTGGTATGACCTTGGCTAAGAAGTTGCTAAGGACCAGATACTATTGGCCCATGATGGAAAAACAAGCGCATGACTTTTTCAGAAAATGCTTACAGTGCTAACAACATGGGGATCTCATCCATGCTCCAGCTCAAGATCTTCAACCTATTGTTACACCTTAGACCTTTTCACAATGGGGGCTCGATCTCATCAGAAAAATCACACCCACCTCATCCAACGGCCACAAGTTCATCATCACCGCCACGAAGTACTTTACAAAGTTGATTCAAGCCATTTCCATGACCTACATAACGGGAAATTAGATATCCAAGTTCATCTTGAACTACCTCATTTGTCAATACGGTGTCCCCCAAGCCATTATCTCAGATAATGGGACACCTTTCAAAAACTAGGATGTTCGTGACCTTTGCCATAAATTCAAAATCCAACATCGCTTTTCCAATCTGTACTATCCCCAAGGCAATGGCCAAGCAGAAGCCACCAAAAAAAGCTTCTTGAAAATCCTTACGAAAATAGTCAATGACATTGGTCGTGACTGGCATCTGCAGCTAAATCCCACCTTATGGGCCTATCACACTAGCATCCGCACACCAACAGGTGCCACCCCATTCTCCCTGGTCTATGGATTAGAAGCCATCTTACCCATTGAGATCGAGCTCCCATCATTGAGAATATCACTGCAAAATCTCATCACAGATGAAGAATATAGGGTCTCACGGCTGAATGAGATGGATTTACTAGATGAGTGGCATATGAATTCCCTAAACCATCTATAGGTGTATCAGAACCAACTTAAGTGGAGTTATAACAAGAAGATCAAGAGGCAGACCTTTCAATTTGGCGAACTTGTGCTAAAGGAGAATCAAAAGAACGTGCCAAACCCAAAAAGCAAAGGAAAATTTGAGCCCAACTGGTTGGGACCTTTCATCATCACAAGAAGCTATAAATTAGGGGCATATCAATTATCAACACCAGAAGGCGAACCCCTGCAGAAACCCTTGAATAGCTCCCACCTCAAAAAGTTTTATACCTAAGATCTTACAGGGTATAGAACCAAAAAATATACAAAAAACAAAAAATGTCCTAAAAAAAGGTCACCCTGATGAAAACCTCATAAACAGGCGTCTTGGTGACAACAACAAAAAATTAGAAAAATTAGAAAAATTAGAAAAAGGATTGAAAACAGTAAAGAAAAAAATCGTTCTCTAGTGAAAACCACTTCGGTGGTGCTTTGGACAAGTACCTTGGTGAAAACTTGGAAAACAAGTGTCAAGCGTAAATAAAGCACTCTCCATCCACCAGGATCTTCATGACTCACTTATCCATTACATCCTACCATTCATCCATTACATTCCATTTATCCTTCTACCATCTGTTCACATCTGTACCATAGCTTGATCTTGTGTTCGTATCATGTTCCACCATATTACTACTTGGAATATTCCTAAGGTCAGTTTTTCTTGCCTATGTCAAAGTAGTCTATCACATCATGTTGGGAGCATGTTCATGTACCTAAATCAGATCGGATTCGTGTATATTCTTGTGATCTTCCTTAAACATCAAAAAATCAAAAACATTCAAAATCCAAAAATAGGTCAAAAAGTCAGAAAAAATTGAAAAATCAATCAAGTCAGTAGAGTCTTTCATTAGTCTGAACTATGTCATCTTTAAGCTTGAACATAGGAAATTTTAATCTTTGATCATCCCCCAAGACATTTTAGGTCAGTCCTATAGGTGTTTGTCGTAATGCCAATCTGTTTGCCCATCTATCTCATTAGTAATCAAGTCTATCGTCAGTCGAACTACATGGTCTCTGCGTGTATAATGTAGGCAAGGATAATTGGTTAGTCATCTCTTGAGACCCCTAGGATAGGTCTTTAGGTTAGTCTCTTGGTCATAAATCTCAAAAATACCAAAAACATTCTTAAAAATCTCAAAAATCCCAAAAATAGTCTCAAAACATTTCAAAAATACCAAAAACATCCAAATATCTAAAAAAACCCAAGATGGTGCATCCATCTCATCTTGCTTCCACCTGCAATAATTTCATCCATAATAAATAAATCATCGTCTTCATCCTTTGGTAAGTCAGTCGAAAGCAAGTCTACGAGGTTCAAAAGTGGATGCCAAATCGTCAAAAGTCTTAAGTTTGGGTCAATAAGTCAGCAAGTTGATCAACTCAGAGTATCAATAGCTTATCATCCAATCAAAATATCATCATCACTTGATCATAGCATGTCCTAGGAATGCAACCTTCCTGCGATGGACATCAGGCATTAGGCATCACCATAGTTTAGTCTTGGCTAACGGTATGAAGAACATTGGCTTGCTTGTTTACTTTATCTTTTCTTTGGATTTATCTTATTGTGCTCATTCCAAGGACCTCTCGACGATGCCTAATCAAAATAAGTTTAGAGAGAAAGGAATGGGGTAATGATCATTATCTTTTTATCTGCCGTGCTTGTTGAATATTCTTGTAAAATAACTTGGCGAATACTTGCTTTGTTAGGTGCATCCTAGCAATTTTTTTGTATGTCAAGTGTGAACAGGAATACTCATATCTATTTGTTGAGTCAAAGTCCATCGCACTAGGTACAATGCCATCTTGGTTCTTAATACCTTGATGCATCGTACCTATGTGTTTTATCAAACATGAAGTAATTGGCCCTTTTAAAATCCCAACTCCTGGTAAGCAAATCATCATCATCATCATCATCTCTAATAAAGTAGGCTTGTTGGATCCTCTTCTCATCATTCTTTTAATTTTATTCTTCTATCTTTACTAAAATTTCTATCCAAAATTGGTGTGTTGTATCAAAACATACACGAGGCTACCCATGTTCGATGACTGTCTATACATCATCAAAATTGTCTACGTCAAATATTTGATCTTTCTAAAGAATTATCTTCCATCCTCTGATCAGTAGAACCACTCCTCTCACATTTTTATCATGATCTCGATCGTAAAATCATATATTTCCACTCGATCTCTCGAGGGGGCAATATATTAGCATAATCCTTCCGTTGTGGCAATAATGGGGCATCTAAAAAATCAAAAAAAAATTGAATTTTGATTATAGCAGTTTATTCTTTGAACCAACGCAACAAGTGCATTGTTTCAAAGAGGGGCAAAATGTAGACATGGAAAATATACAAGTTGATCCAACTCACTTGATCTTGATTACTAACATTGTTTCGACCTGAATCACCTTTTCATCCCTTAATTAAATAAATCATTATTTATCTGATTAAGTCACTCTTCCTCGTTGATTAAATTAATCGATTTAATTAACTCTAAGTCTTTATTTAATTAAATAATTCACTTTATTTAATTAAATCTCTAAAGTTCTCTTATTAAATTGAATAAATTAAACCTTTTTTAATTTAATCTAACACTATCCCCTTTAGTTAAATAAATCAAACCATTTATTTAATTAAACCTTTCCTCTCAATTTTTGATTTAAATCAATTCATAAGTTTAAGTCAAAATTGTCACATCTCCTAAATCTATCATTAAATTAATTGACTTATGATTAATTTAATCCTAAGCCATGTCACATCCTCTAGAGAATACAACTTGCACAATAAATCATTTATTTTGATTTATTAAATACCTATTTTCTCTCAACATGGCATAAAAAGGAATATTCCTCTAAATTTGAAAATCCCTCCAGTAGGGATTTGTTCTTCCAACAAGGCATTTAACTCCTCTTACATGTCCTTGTGCATTGAGACAAGTGGCATTTAAGTCATTTTCCTTCCCTCTTCAACAAATCATTTCACAAATTTTAAATCCACCTAATAACATTTATTAGTACTTTAATCAAAATATGCACAACCTTCACCCATTCACATCTTGACAAGTGGCACTTGGCCATTGGATGTTGAATGATCCCACATTACTCAAATCTTGCTCTTTCTTCCAATTTGAAATCTATAAATGAGAGACTCTTCCTCTCATTGAAGAGACACAACTTAGAGCAAAGTTACTCTCCTCACATTGAGAGCTAATTTTATCCATTTCATATCAAGTGTTCATCATTTTATGGTTTCATATCTAGGTTATGCCAAAATTTCATCAAGGAGCTTAAAAAGGAGTTGGGAAAGGGCTAATTTCTACACATAATTGGCACCAATTCCCCCATGGTATCAAAAGTTTGATTTGCATTGAATAGGATTTGATAGCTTTTGTTCATACTTTTTTGTGTTCTTCATCTCATTTCTTACTCTTTGCAATTATAAATGAATTTCATGGGGAATCTTGATTCTCACTAGCATTTGATCTAACATTGTGTTTGTTTGATATGTTTGTGCAGGTACAGGATTGGGGTTCATAGCATCAATGACAACACATCAAAGGGTTCCTTATTCATTCTTTCAACAATCTCCCCCCTTTTCATTGATGGCAACATGTTCCGAAAAATGAATCTCCAAAAATCAAAAGCATACACCACCAAAAAAAACTTCAACCATACATGATCTCCCCCTTTAAGCATTATTTCCCCCATTATCTCATTTCTCAAATCATTTTCAAACTTCTCCAACACAAAACTTCTACCCAACTATTCTCCCCCTTTGACATCAAGGAAAAAGGGTGTGCTAATAACACACATGTAAGCTCTAGAAAAATTTATGTATACGTATAGAAAAGAAACTAAAATGTACTGACTCTCCCTCAAGGAGTTATCCCAAAAGATGAATCGATCATATGGACAAAGATAAACTGAAAGAAATTGAAACAATGAAAATATTAAACAAGGTGAAATATTTTCACCCAGAGGAGGAGGCACCTTCAAGATCCTTAAGTATTGCTTCCCAGGTGGATTTTCCATCATTCCAAATTTTCTTAGCAGTAGCAAGTGATCTATACATAAACTCTAGTTCTACTAAGCTCTCCTCTCCTTCTTCCAAAGTACTTGGATCCAGATTTATCTTCTCAAGCCTTTCTGCATCAGCAAGGGCACTAGGCACTGGAATGTGCTTGGTCTTCACCAAGTCCCCAAGTTGTCAAAATCTTCTTATTATGTCTTCTTTATACCATTGAAGAGTGAAAAACTTGTTTTAAAAATCTATAATGGCAGTCCAAGAGATGTAATCTCTATCTTGTGTAGGGTCAAAAGTACTAGACGCATTAGATATTTGTGACTCTATTGAGTCCATTAAGTCCCTAATTCCTTGAGTGGCATCTGGCCACCTCATGCAATACAGAAACAAGGTTCTGCCTCATCTTCACATTCTTGTACTTCCTTTAGACATTATTTTACTTTCCCATGTGTGATGCACATTTGTCCTCAACTCAAGTAACTTTTTCTCTTAAAATATTGATTCCACTTCTTTCTCAGTTTGCTCCTTCAAACCCAAGGCATACTCCTTGAGAGAATCAACTAGAAACATTAAATTTTCAACGGATGTCAATTGTAAGGAAGCTAACATAGTGGAACAACCTCCTACACTAATCTAGAGAGGAGAATAATTCAAAACTTTTCAAATCTTTTGAATCACAAATTTTAGGGAAAAGAATGCTCTCTTGCACTTCTAGGGCTCTACACCTAAAAGGAGAGAGATTTACCACAAAAACATGGGGTTTCACTCAAGACTAATGTAAATATGATTGAAATATGCCTAAATGAAATATCCTAAATGCGATAAACTAGTGAAAGAGATAAATTATTAATGCAAAGGTAATGAAATTCAAGATGTTTGAAAACACAATGTGAGATTAAATGACCTAAGAATGCAAACAAGCAATAATAAAAATGAAAGGTACTGGAGAGGTGCACCTGGAAACTAAAATATGATGAAGAGAGGCTCTGGAATCTTGTAGATTTTTTTGTTGAAGCCAACTAGGACACTTATGCCAAGTTGGGCGACTTGGTCTTGTTTCGGGGAGATTCTCCCATAACAGATTTCAAGAAACTGGGTATCCAGAACTGTAGAAAACACTTTTCAGGTTGGCAGTGGGACTAATTCGCCACTAATGGCGACTTAGTCCACCTTCAGCTTTTGATAATCTCGAAGATGCAATATGTAGCTTTCAATCTGTACTTCAGCTCCTAACAAGAATTTGGATCCAAATCTGTAGACTTTGACCTGTGGGTGATCTCCAAGCTTCTTTTAGGGCTTTGTTGACTTTGAATAACTTTGATGAAATGTTGGTCCCTTTTTAACACCTTGCTCTTTGACAAATCTACATACAAGACTTGCAAACCACACATGCAAAGAGGGAAAAAGGGTTAAGGGTTAGAGAATAGGGGTTTGCCTAAGTCAAACCCCAGTTTGGTAATTAAACCCTTGAAAATGAAATGAAATGGAAAGAGAATGATGAATGAACAACATGGAATGCTACAACTCACCAAACCCTTAATGTAGAAATCTGAAGATATGCAAGTAGATGCTCCAATGAATGAATGCTTGATAATGCCTAGAAGGATTGAATGCTTGGATGCTTGAAGAATGAATTGGTGGGGGGTGAAAATGAGAGGAAAACCTATACTTATACATGATTATGCCCTAATTCTTGAAAATACGTCATCATAGGTTGACCTCAAGGTCTTGAGAATAATATCCCGCCAGAATTATAACATAATTATGATTTTTAAGCCAAATGGGACTCAGTCGCCCCAAGTGGCGACTTAGTCACACAAGGGCAATTTTATTAGGTGTCAGGAATTAAAGTGCATTTAATGATGTTTAACGGGATTATTCTACGAAACACACTTAAGTAAGGCCTATAAGTGCATAATGGGGCCATTTAAACATAAGAAAGGGTCAAATTATTGATGAAAAGCCTAGAAAAGTGTGAGATTTTGTTACAACTCCTTACAACACTTTGAAATAAGGCTTGGTAAATGATAAAAAGATGTTATTTAAGTGAAATATATTAGAAATTCCCTAGAAAAGTGTGAAAGTGTGTTACAACACTTTTCCAAGACATCATAGAGTTTTATTGATTTAAAAGAGTTCAAGACCTAATATGAATGTGTTGGCCACATTACAACATTAAATCTAGGAAAAATCAAGCCAAAATCCATAAGAAAGACCCAAATGATTGTAAAAATGTCCAAGGATACATTTTTTTGTGACACATTTAGCCCCCACTTTAGTGAGAGGATGAAATTGCTTCAAACTTACACTAAAGTAGCCCAACATGCATATCAAGAGGGATCCAAATGCACTCATGCTGGAAAGATGAGACAGCAATAATCTAGAGGGATGATCAAGCCCGAAGGATCAAGATCCCATGGCAAACCAACCATTAGCACAAAGGAACACACAAGAAAGTAATGTAAAAGAAAAGAAGAAAAGGAAAGAGATTATCAGATCAAGCTTCAATCATTTTTCCAACTCATTGTGGATAAGATCTAGGTTGTTTTTCCAATAAGATGCATACTCACTCTAAGGCGATGGAACTCATGGTTGTCTGCTGGGTGAGAAGGCCTAAAAAGGTGAGAAACATACACTCGCGGCTGGTATGCACACACACACACACAAGTGGCTATGGGGAAATTCATTTTTTTGGTTGGGCTTCCCGCTTAACCATAAAAAAATTATACCTCCTAATAACTTTAATAAGGTGCCACAAAATAAAATGACATTTTGAGCTTCATCAGGCAAGCAAAACTTCATATGCTTGGAGCTCATGAACAAACAAGATGGCACCACAGGCATGCAAGTTGTGTTATGCAAGGTGACCATATAACAAATGCAAAATGAAACATGTGAAAGAATTTTCAAAGGATTCTTGCTTATTTCATGCTAGGTCTTTAACTTAGGGAATATTGTGCCAAATGTCTCCAAGAGAGGACCGATCAAATAATAGAAAAATTGTAACTTAGGGTATGTAGTGTTTCGTATCAAGCCACCAAGAGGAATGTAATATGCTAAGATAGATCACGTTCATGAAGCACATTACACCCAATATCATCCACAAAGCAAAAAACATATCAACTGAAGTAACAAGGCTGCACTAAGAACCAAGAAAAGGAATAATGCCAATGCATGCCCCCACTTTAAAGGAATTGCTAAACACCATACTGTGAGCAATTACTTCAAAGTAGCTAAATTAAGAATGCAAAAAGAAAGAAAGACATGAGAGCCAACTTGGAAAGCCCCTATGCCAAGTCATATGTTTCCAAGTTTGGTTGCATCATGCAAATGAAAAAGAAAGGAAAGAGAAGGAGTTGCCCCCAAAATGAAAACACCAAACACATAAGGGATCTATGGATTTGGGGTCAATATGTTCATTGCTACAATGTTTTGTAAGGAGCCCAGAACTATCACCATCCCCCAAATACATAGAACTGGAAGAATGACACAAAGAGAGTGAAAACAAAGAAAAGGAAAGATCTTGTTGGGTCAACATGGAAGAGACATAGGGTGTCTCGACGCTTTGTATCATCCCCAAAAGGAAAACACATGCCAAAAGAGAAAAGGAAAAGGTGAAATGGAAAGAAAATTTTATTTTGGGTCAACATGAAGGAGACATTTTGGTCTCAATGCCTTGCATCATCCCCAAAAGGAAAACACAAGCAAAAAGGAAAAGGAAAATAAAAGGGGTCTTTTTGGTCAACATGAAAGAGACATGGAATGTCTCAATGCCTTGCGTCATCCCCAAAAGGAAAACACAAGAAAAATACAAAAAAAAAAGGGGGGCTTTTTAGGTCAACATGAAAGAGACATGGAATGTCTCAATGCCTTGTGTCATTCCCAAAAGGAAGGAAAAACAAAAGTGAAAAGAGAAAAATTGAAATAAATGTATGACATATAGAAGAATGAAGGTACAAATAGAGAAATGTCAAAAAGAGAGAGAACAACAAACAGAACATCACGGGATAACACGTTACACAAAATAAAAATAAAATCCAAAAGAATAGTAAGGAAAATGCAAGTCAATCATTGAGCAAGTCATCTATCACCCAATCTCAATTGGTATAAGTGGAAGGTGAATATAAGGGACAATGACAATTGCATTACTAGGACAGGGCTAGCAACTTCTTTCCCCCACTAAGTGCAAGGCAAGAATGAATCGAGTTAGGTGATGGGAAGGGTCATGTAATAGTGAGAAGAGAATGTTCTACAACTATTACATGATAAGGGGTTGGATAATAGTTTATGGTTTCAGTGGGTAGCAATTATCGCCATCGAAATGATACTTTCTCAGTACTTCTTTCAATTGACAACACTCATCGCTTCTATGTCCAAGAACACAATGATATGCACAATGTGGAATGTTAGCATCTTTAGGATATATGACCAACCTATTCATAGGTGGTAAGAGGATGAGTTCTTTGTTTAGAATTATTTTGAATTTCTTTTCACATTCAGGTGATGGACAAAGAGGAAAGTTGAGTTTTTGTCACTTGTAGGGCTTCTTTTGTTTACTAGATTCACCTTATTCTCAAATAAAAGGAGGAGGAGGACCCACCGGGATCCTAGATTCCTTATTATTATCAGCTAGGGGTTTCTCTCAAGGGAGAAGGATGTTCAAATTAGGAGGAGAATCAAAGATCATTGTGCCATCATCACAAAGCCTTAGATATTCTCAAGGAGGCTTGCTATTATGAGGGGAATCTTGAGATCCTATCCCCTTGGTATTTTCATCAGGTGGTATTTGCTCGAGAAATTGATGTATTTCATGTTCAGTTGTTGTGTTACCTCCTTGTTTTCTAAAAATGGTAAAAACTTTGCCATAGGTTTTTTCAAGATTGATTGGAGTATTTGTGACTTGGTTATCATAAAATGGTTGAGTGGTTGCTTGTTTAGAAGAACTAGGTCCACCTTGTGTAGGGATCTTAGGTTCTTTGTATATTTCAGGATGTAAGTAACCAAATGTCACATGAGGTGATATGGTAGGAAGTTCTTGTTGTTTCATGGATGGATAAAAGGATGTATTAGCTTCAAGGTTGTTAAGGAAATCATTTAGGAACCTTTTCATGAAATCTTCATCTTCTCCAATGATGTCAACATCACAAGGAGGACATGCACTAGGAGTTGAAGGAGCAAGAGTGGGTTCAAGGTCATTATGATCAGTTCCAAAGGCACAGCTTGACATGTCAACTAAGGATTTTATGTTGGATGTTATGGTTGTGTTGCTGATATGTGGTTTTCATTGATGTCAACACTATTAGCATTGATGTCCTAAAGGCTATATATGTCGAGGATATTGAGAAAATTATAATAAATATGTTGAAGGTTGTCTGTGAAGTTGAGAAGTTCAATGTGGCAGAAATTTCAGTATGTTGGTATTCAGAAGTTTCACTTTAAAGGGTTTGTTGTTGAGCCTATCTAGTTCAATCTTCGGAAGTTTTAGAGGTGTGCATCAAGATTTGAGCAAGTTGTGAGTTTTTGTGTTCCTACAGTTATTTTGTTACTGTAGTTGGTGTTCCTAGAAGAAGAGAACGTGACTCTGGTAATTTGAGTTTTTGTGTATGCTCGTATGAGGTTCGTTGGTTTTTCTAGATCGTACTCTATCTTTGTTGCATGTCTGCATTGATCGGTGTGATCATGATCAAAGACTTTTCTTTGTGTGTTTGGGTTTTCATGTTCTTGGCTGACATGGTGGTTGTAGTGTGTTGTGGATCCTCAAGGATTAATTTTTGAATTTTTGGCGTGTTTGAGGATGTTGTTTTAGGTCTTCATTATGTTGTGACTCACTTCGGTTGGTGCGCATTGAGATTTGTTGATGAATTGGGTCGATAGTTTGTATTCATTTATTCTTTTATTTTTGGCTGACAAAGTTGTTGATGTAATTCCATGAAGTGGATATATAAGAGCGATTGTTTCTTCATTTTGATGTATGTGTGAAGTGTGTAATGTGAAGTGTGCAAGTGCTATGTGTGAATAAAGATCAAATCATTTGATTGCAAAGCAAAGTGTGAAGAAGTGTTTCTATGCCTAACTGAAACTGTCACCCAGATTTTGATGAAGCTAATTTCTCAGTTCAATCTCTTCAGATGGATTTAATCTAAAATATTCATGTAAGACAGTGTGTCTTCTTTAAGTAGTGAGCTCTAGGCAATTTACTTGAATGCATGTGCATTCCTTATTCATTTTCCTTTTACTTTTAACAGGGTATAACTTGTGGATTAACCTCCACCATGGTTTTTCCCCTGACAGGGTTTCCATGCAAAAATATTGGTGTTATGTGTGTTTTCGATGTGTTGTTGATTCATGCTTTCATTTTTATTTATCAAATCTGAGATTAAAGGTTAATAAGGTTAAATAAGTTTTAAATTTTGTGACAACTGATTCCCCCCCCCCCCCCCCTATTAGTTGTCTATCCTTGTTTTTCCAAAAATTGGTATCAGATCAGGTTCCTCTAAATAATTTTAATAGCTTGAGGTAATCTGAGATGGCATCATACAAGAAGGATAGTCCTAGATTCGATGGAACAAACTTTTTGATGAGCCCAGTTTTTGGCATATTTAGACTATGTTTGTAAAACACTTTTCTACTTTTTATTATGTTGAGACAAACATTTAGTGGTAATTATATGAACGAGACATGGACTTTTATGCTTAAATACAATAAGTTTATTATGATAAGTCTTTCCATGATTACCGCCTGAATGTTTTATTAGTTTGATAGAATATGTATGCCTTGTGACTTTTTGTGATGGCATGCCTTTCCTGCAACCTCTACTGTTGAACTTCTTGCAGCCATATCTGAAATATTGTTTGCTCTAAATTAATTCTTAATGAATGTATAAATGAGGTGATGGATCATCTTGCTGGTTGAATGTGTTGAGATAACTTTTTGCCACAGGAGTAGTTGTTAAGTTATTTGTAGGTACCACGTCTTAAGGAGGAAATTCAGTTTCCACATGATTGCTAGAAGATTGATTCAATGAAGACCGATTCAGCAGCAAAGAATAAGGAGGCAGCTTCAAGTCATCCACCATGCAAGGAAAGTGGTCCAAGGATCCAGCTTAGGCGTCTTGATGGCGCATGAATCTAGGATGGTGGTGCTTTAAATCTTCAGAACTGATTTGACTCAGTTCTTCCTTTTTGTATCCACCTCTTCACTTAGTTAGCTATGATGTAATAAAGACTTCTCATCTTATGAGGGAAGGGTTAGTTACTCATTAGATTCAGTTTTTAATAAATAGCCCATTCTCCTTCAGAGAAAGGGCCGAAAGATTACTATTGTAATGCATTTTAATTTTCAGAAATATAGTTGAAGATTGTGAGCCATGTACTTGTTAATCTCAAATCAATAAAGTTGTTTATGAAGTTTACAGTCTAATCTGTTGTTTATCTTTGGCACTACCTAAGGGGGCCCACTTAGGGAGTTTTCTATCTTTTCATTTCTGCAATTAGAATAGTTGCACTTCCTTTTATAGAGCTTAGTGTGATTGTTCCTAGAGCTGGCAAAAATACAGAACTGTCAACTGTTCCTGCAGCCACTAGATGCAGAATAGTTTTGTCTTTCAGTTTTCATTCCAAGCAAGTTTAGCCAGATAATTTTTTTTCTAGTAACTTCAATTCTAAGTATAGCATCTTTAGAAAGTTATACATTTCTGAAAGAGGTGATTAGTGCATATATTGTGCTGACCCATTTCAAGTCTACATCCCTGGGTTGATAATTAAATGAGGTCCTTTAGCAGGTTATGACTTTCGGTTCTGATGTTCAATCCCCGAGTAGAGGAATTCATGTTCCTAGTTATTAAGTTGATTAAAGGACACTACATTTTTGGTGCCATTGTCGAGGTCGATGTCAAACTAAAGACCTGTTGCAAACATGCTAGTAGAAAATTTGAAATTTCATTCCTAGTATTTAGATTAAAATTCACCATTCCAGCATTTTTCCATAGTTTAGACTTACTTTTTGTTTTATGCTTAGAAGAAGAGACCAATTTGGAAGATTCCTTCCTTGAAGATTAGATATCCAAGAAATTGACCTAGAATTTGTCCCAGAAGAACCATATTTGGATGTTGGTCAGGACTTAGTTACCTCATCCTCTTCCTCAGAGATAAGTTTAAACTTGTTTGATGAGCCTGAAAACCTTGATCCACTCATCGAGCAATTGAATAACTTGCACACTTCCAATAACCAGGACCCACATAATAACCCTCTTGCCCTTGCAGTCTATCAGCCAGGAGCTAACCCAGGAACACCACCAAGGATGGAAAGGCCTACTTTTCCACTCCCACTCCCTAAACTACATGACAATAATAACCTCAAGAATATCCATGCCTCATTACTCCGAAAATTATATGGACTTATTATAGAGGACCCTCATACCTTCTTGTTTGAGTTTGACATCCTATGTAGGAGTTATGACTACACTACTGAGGCACATAAGATGAAATTTTTTCCCTCTACCTTAAAGGAGTCAGCCTTAAGATGGTTCATGGGATTAGGTGGCAATGCAGTGACCACTTGAGATGAATTAAAGGAGTTATTCTTGGGAAATTATAAATAATATTGTAGAGGGAATGATATGAGAGGAGATGACATCTTCAAGATGTCACAGAAAGAGGATGAAACCTTGGAAGACTATGTGTCCAGGTTTTTGTTCAACGTGTAGAAAAAAACACAACATCAGTTGAATGAGGAGTCCAAAAAACTTCTCTTCCTAAGAGGAGTTAATGATACTTACATGGAAGCACTAGACCTCATGGTTGGAGGAGATATCACCCAAATCGATTGGGATGATATCAATAAAATTTGTCTCGATTACTCTAGAGCAAATGTGAAGAAAGGCAAAGGGTTCAGACCCTCTATTGCAAAAGGAAGTGGCCCAGGCGTGTCCAAGGGGGATATTTCTAATCTCTTGTCTGACTTCAAGAAAGATATTATCAATGATGTAGCTACTCAGCTGGACACTATGCAAGCTAGGAGGAAGAAAGATGAAGCTGAGGCAATGCTAGTTGAATATTGCCCTCACTGCAGACAAAGGAAGAAGAATTGCAGATGCAAGGCGGTGGCTAATTTGGAGGTGCAACATCTTCCCACTGAGTTCAATATAATAGAAGGAGATTATGAAGTGTTCTTTGTTGCTCAACGCAGGCCTTGGGCCCCAAGACAAGGTATGCCTCAGGACCCTTTGCAAAATTTTGGTTCATATAATAATCAGTGGCAGAACCAGTACCCTCCAAATTATGGCCCATATTCCCAACCTCAGTTGAATATTCTTTGGCCAAATGCTCAAAAAAACCATTGGCAACCTCCATGAGGGAATTGGCAGTCACCACAGCAAAATCAGTGGAAGCCTCCATAAGGGAATTGGCAGTAGTCTAACTAGTGGAGAGGAGGCCAGCAATGGTCAAATCAACCCGTTGGTTTCCTGTAGCAACCCCAGCAGCAGTCAATCATGCCACCTCCTGTAGCTAATCAGAGCCAAAATCCTAAGCACCCAGTTACCTGCTCAAGCAACACTTAATCCAAATAATCAGCCTCAGCAGCAGCAGCAGCAATTTTATTTCACTGACCCCAATCAGTAGCCTGCTTATGCTCTCAACTTGATTAATATCAACTTACGGTCAGGGACAATGTTACCTACACCTTCTCCTCCCATAATTGCAAAATTTCCATCTAAGGAAAATGAGTAGAAAGATATTAATGGCCAAGTTCAATCCAATGAGCCCATGCAAAATCCATCATTGCCTGAAGTATCCAATAAGCCCCCACCTCCTTTTCCACAAAGGTTGGAAGGTGAAGTTGTTCAAAATCAAGAAGAGCCTATCTTTGACATTCTTGACCAGCTAAAGAACATATTTGTAAAAATTCCTTTGTTCCAGGAAATTAAGGAAGTACCTATCTATAGCAAGGCTATTAAAGAAGCATGTTTAAAGAAGTCAGGTAGGAACAACAAAGACCCTCAAACTGTTCATTTCTTAGGTCAACTCTCTGATTTGATGCTAGGGAAGCTTACCATCCCAAAATATTCAGACCCTGGCAACCCTATTGTAGAAATCATTATTAATGGGGTTCAGATCAAAAATGCTTTAGTAGATCTTGGAGTAGCTATCAATGTCATGACAAAAGACCTTGTACTAAAGCTAAGTATTTTAGACCTAAGGCCTACACCTACAGTCTTGCAACTCGCTGATAGTTCAACTATCAAACCTGATGGAGTAGTTGAAGACCTAGTAGTCACCCTAGATTCATGGGAATATCCTGCTAATTTTATGATTTTATCTCCAAAAGCATCATTAGGAGGTTATCCTGTAAGTCTAGGAAGGCCTTGGTTAGCCATTTCAGATGCTTATATAGGATGTAGGTCTGGTAACATGACCATCTCTGATGGGTATAGCACCAAGAAGCTCACCCTTTATGCTCCAACCTAGCCTCAACTTGAGTTAAGATAGGCAGTTTGGCCAGATTTGGGAGAAGAAGTGGAAGATATGAATTTTGTGGAAAACCTAAGGATGATTAGCAGAGAACCTTTCATTGAGAAACAAGAAGATGAAAAAATATTATCTAATATCCTTCAGAATAACTATGGTATTGAGTACCCCCTCTGTGAAAATGTTCCATGTTCATTACAGATAATTCTACCCCCACCTACTTCAGCTCATTATCCTGCAGCAACTGACTGCTTGCACACCTTATTACCCCATGAAGTGGAAATGTCTTTTCTGTCCAAAGTATCTATGCTTGAATTGACTTCCCAAGTGGAAGTGGTTGTAGGAAAAACTTTTAATATCAATAATAAACTTACCAGTGAGCAGCAAGAGTCAATGGTCCAAATGCTTACTAACCATAAACCAGCTTTTTCTTGGGATTACGGTGACATGAAAGGACTTGATCCAAAGCTATGTACACACCAAATTTTCATCAATAGTGAGTTCAAACCTGTTAGATAGCCCCATAGGAGAATCAACCCAGCCTTGAGAGAAATTGTTAAAGAGGAATTGTAGAAGATGTTGAATGTTGGCTTTATCTACCCAATCTCAGATAGCCAGTGGGTTTCTCCACTGGTTATTGTCCCTAAGAAAGGAGGAAAATGGAGAGTGTGTGTCAATTACAGGGAGCTCAACTCGGCAACAAAGAAAGATTACTTTCCTCTTCCCTTCATTGATCAAGTCCTGGATAATCTATCAGGGATAAAGTATTTCTCCTTCCTTGATGGGTTCAGTGGATATAATCAAATAAAGATTGCTCCTGAGGACCAGGAAAAGACTACTTTCACATGCCCCTGGGGAACGTTTTCCTATTCAGCCTTGACTTTCGGTCTCTGTAATGCACTTGCAACCTTCCAAAGAGCTGTGATTAGTATTTTCTCAGATATTTCATATGATTGTATGGAAATATACATGGATGAATTTACTGTTTATGGTGCAACATTTGAGGAATCCCAAGACAATTTGAAAAAGGTACTGCAGAGATGTGAAGATCATAACTTTTCACTCAATAGTCAAAAGTTCTTCATAATTATGCAAGAAGGAATTGTGCTTGGTCACTCTATTTCTGTTGTAGGAATACAAGTAGATGCCTCTAAAATTGAAGTCATCTCTATTCTACCCTTTCCTACCAAGCAAAAGGAACTCAGAAGCTTTCTAGGACATACTGGATATTATAGGAGATTCATTAAGGATTTCAGTCAAAGAGCAGGGCCCCTATACAGTTTACTAAAGAAAGATTCAGAGTTTGTTTGGACAGCAGAATGTGAAAAAGCATTCCTTGATCTAAAGATTGCTCTTACTCAAGCACCTATATTGAAAGGATCTAATTGGTCACTTCCATTCCATATTCATATAAAGGCATCAGATTATGCTATTGGTGTTGTCCTAGGACAAAAGGGTGGTTCAACTGAGCATGCACTTTATTATATCAGCAAGAACTTGCAAGGCGCTGAACTCAACTACATTGTTACAGAAAAAGAAATGTTATCAATCATCTATGCCCTCAACAAGTTTAGGCATTATATCATAGGCTATCAGATATTTTTCCATACTGATCATGCAGCAATCAGGTATCTCATGAACAAGAGCTCAATTACAGGGAGACTGGCTAGGTGGTTGTTGTTGATATAATAATTTGATATTACAATTGTGGACAAGCCAGGTAAAGCCAATGTGGTTGTTGATTTCCTGTCTAGAATTCAAAGGCAAGATGACTCTGCACTTATAGAAGATTCCTTTCCTGATGAACATTTGTTACCATAAAATTCATTCATCCATGGTATGCAGATATAGAAAATTATCTGGCTGTAGGAAGGACTCCTCCTCAACTCTCACCTAAGGAAAAGAGATTATTAGTAGAGAAAAGCATTAAATTCTCTTGGATTGTAGATTGCATGTTTTACACAAGGTCAGATCAAGTAATGAGGAGATGTGTACGAGAGGAGAACACTCATGACATACTGCATGCAAGCCATGATGAACCTTGCGGAGGAAATTTTTCTACTAAGAGGATAGCAATAAAAATCTTAAATAGTGGCTATTGTTGGCCAACGTTACATAGAGATGCAGCCAAATATACCAAGAGGTGTGACAGATGCCAAAGGATGGGGAGGCCAACCAAATCAAATGAAATTCCTCTATTTCCACAAGTTATTGTTACACCCTTTGATAAATGGGGACTGGACTTTGTAGGCCCAATTGATCCTCCTTCAAATGGTAAGTCTTACATTCTTGTATGCACAGATTATGCAACAAAATGGGTAGAGGCTATACCTATGAAGCATGCTAGGGATAATAAAGTAGCAGAGTTCCTCTATGAAGAAATCTTCACCAAATTTGGTGTTCCTAGAGAAATAGTGACAGACCAAGGAGCACAGTTTACCTCTACTCTGATTACAGCCTTAGTAAATGAATACAAAATAAGACACAGAAAATCAACTCCTTATCATTCATAGGCTAATGGCCAAGTAGAGATCACTAATAGAGACATAAAGGCAATTTTGATAAAAATTGTAGATCTGCATAGAAAAGATTGGGCTGCAAGGTTACTTGAGGCTATATGGGCCTATAGAACTACATGGAAGACTACTGTAGGATATACACCTTTTGAAATGGTGTATGGTAAGAGAGTTGTGATGCCAATAGATTTTTAACATAAGACTCTCATAATGACTTTGGAAATGAACATGGAGTTAACAATTGCACAAAGGGAAAGAGTCATGCAGTTGAATGTCTTGGATGAGCTCAGGAAGAATTCCCTACAGCATACTGAAATAATATAGAATCAGCAAATCAGGTGGCATGATAAGTAAATCAAGGAGAAGAAATTCAAAGCAAGAGATTGGGCTCTGCTCTATGACTCAAGGTATAAAGAACTTCAAGGGAAATTGCAAACCAGATGGTTGGGCCCATACGAAATAGAAGACATATTTGACAATGGTGTCATACAATTGAGGACCATTGATGAGGTCAGGTTTAAGTTATTGGTCAATGGGCATCGCCTAAAGCTTTACTTCAAGCCCATTGACAAGGGAGAATTTCTGAAACAATTTCAATTTGAGCAAAAAACTATAGATCCTACAGCCGAAGGAATTGAGTCTCGGCTCGATTTCCTAGGCCATGCATGAAAGTGCATAAAAATATCATATTTAAAGGGGTTATCCACAAGGATCCCCATTCCATCCAATCATTCCATCCGCAATCCGTATAATCTCTTTTTTTCCACCTCATCCACCTGTCATACACCGCACCATCCACATTTCTCAAGATCACCTGTTACAATCAAGAAGATGGGTCACATCAGGCAATCATGGTGGATCATCCTAAGTAAGCTCCACTTCACTTAAAGATTGATTAGTTATTTCATTCATTACATTTATTTAAGTATTAATTATGACAAAAAAATGTCCTATATGGCTGCAATATCCTTTGGCTTTTTCCACACGTTTGAGCACATTTTCTAATTCATGACCGTTAGCCACATCATTGTTTCTGCCGCCACAAGGCCTTGTCACATCAACTATTACTGTCATTTCAGCTTAAGCTCTAAATTTTTGAAAATTTGTAATAAATAAACAAAAACCCATTACTTCCTGCAATAATGACCAGGCATGTCTTTCACTCTTCCATGATTAAACTTTTCTTTCTATTTACCACTTGAGTTAAGATCTGAATTCATTGTTTCTATTTTTCTGCATCTTTTGAAAGTGGTTCAAAAGTTCCGGTTGAGGGGAGAGAAATCAGAGAAGTTTGTTTGAAGTTGCAGGAAGTCAAATTTGGGGGTATAAATTGAAATAGCCAGGTTGAATTCTTTCCTAAAGCGTTGAGTTGCAGAAACAATAGCAAAATGGGAGGCCAGCCAATTTGGTATGAACCAATAGCCCATAACATCCTGTTCTAGGATTTGCAGCACTTGCTGCCATTTAGACAGTATGGGTGGCTTAATTATTTTCTTAAGCTTGAAAATTTTGATGAGAACATTGTAGAAGAATTCATAAGGACATTTCATGAAGGAAAGGCAAAGGTCAGGGGAGTAAAAATCGATGCATCGGTTGGCAGAATTGTTGAAGTAATAGGGTTACCACATGCTGGTGAGCTATTTCCTTGAGCAAGGGACACACGGATTGCTAGGGTAGAGTTTACTTGGCCTAATGATCCTCCTTTACATGTGGATAAGAAAGGCACCCAACGAATGATTTTGTCATAGGACTGGATACCACAGGCAAGCTATATAATCAAATATATAACATGTGAAGGTCAATTTTCCATTTTACATTTTCATCATTTTAAACTCTTATCTCATTTACACCATGGCTTGTTAATGAAAATTCATGATTTCTTATACAATCTGCTCTCTAATAGTGTTGTTGACTTTAAAAAGGGTAGAATTAACTCTATCTCCCACCATTGCCTTATAAAATTGCTTGCTGAAAAATTTGTTAAAGATGTATTAGGGATGACTTGGGAAGAGTTTGTTGTTAACTTTAACCCTAGGGTTCAAAATGTTGGACCCAGAGGGCAGCCTCTCACCTTCAAACAATGAACCTATCAATCCATAGGTCAGTCATCTGTCGCTGCATCTCCTATTCCAGAGTCATCTGATTCGCAGGACGAAGTTTCTCTTTCTGAGAAATTTTCCAAACAACCAGTACAAACCCCTATTTTAAACCCTGAGCCTTCCTCCAAAAATAAAAAGGGGAAGTCACCCATGGTGGCACCCACTCCTAAATCTATTAAAAGGAAGCAAATAGGGGAATCACCTGATCCTGAAGCCAAAACCCCAAAGAAACATAAAGCAATTCCCACTCCCTTGCGAAGAAGCTCTAGACTCCAAAATCAGGTAGCTCAAAAATCACTCGATGCTTCTTAGGTCACACCATCAACCTTAGACCCTTCTAGTCCTCTACTTGAGGAGGAGGAACCTATTGTTGATGAGACTAAGAGTATTCCTAAAGGAGCTGGCCTTGATGAGCTAGCATCCATTATGGAACAAATGCAAGAGGGGATGGTAGATCAGCTGCAGGAAGAAGTGGAATGTACTGAGAAGGAGGAAATGACAATTGTAATTCAATCGAAGGGAGAAAGTAAAAATAATGAAAAGACAAATGAAACGCCTATTGTTCAGGAAGACATATTGGAGCATCATGTGCCTCATGAAGAATAGGAAAATTGGCAACAAAATGATGAATTAGAACAGAAAACCTCTAGGCAATCCAATGACATGGAAATAATTGAGGAAGCAAAGCAAGAAAATGTTGATGCACCTGAGGAAATTTAGAGGCCACCTGCAAAAAATTATAACCATAAGCCTATGCTCCATGTTACAAATTTTGCTGCGGTAATGACATGTTTTACAGAAATTCAACATCAACTGACTACCTATGAACTAGAAATTGAGAGATTGCAGAGGATAATCCAAAACAAGAATTTGAAAATTTCTAATCTAACAGACACTCTCAACCAAGTAGTTGAACTTGTTCCACAGCTAATGCAATGTAGATAACCCTCACCTGTTTACGCAATGTACCTAAAATAAATCTATCTGAACTTCCAATTGATTAGGATTTGGAAAGGTAAAAACCCTTCCTTGAATACCCCAGAAGAATTTTATGATGCATATAGGGACTCACCTCAGCATGTTAGATACCTTCTATGTGAGTTTTATTTGCACAGTTTGGTTGTACCTCATGATAAAGAATGGAATCCCCTGTGCTCTGTTGGCGAAATACACATCAGTGCTCTGATCTCTTGGATCAGAAATCAAATAAGCAGGGGAGAGCAGTTTGATGGATACAAACATGATGAGGTTAACATGCCACTTGTTGTGAGAAATGAATCTAAGAAGGGGATGAGTATTTACTTTGACTAGAAGAAGCTATGGGCAGATGAGAGGGCTATGCCACTAATTGAACCATTGAGACAAGAATTATTTACTAAGTCCTCCCAGATTGCAAACAAGGATCTTGATGCTGCTACCTAGCATATTCAAACAAGATGGGAGCACTTACCATTTCAATTAAGAAAGGCAGAGCTGCACACCCCAAATACCCTATATGCAGCCACTCTGAGGGAAGAAAGATATATGAGAAATGCTAGAACAAGGAAAGAGAACTAGTTGCCATTATTCATGCAACCACCCATTCTCTTATGGCCACTGCTAGCCATGCAAGGGGAACATAGCACCTATAGCAGGAACTTTGAGGATAGCAAATGGCAACGACTGGAATCTATGAGAGCTCACTTTTGGAGTTTTCAGCATGGGGAATGTGGACAGCAATAGAATGCTGATTTGAGGGAATTTTCTCGAAGAAAGAATGTCAAACTTGCTGAAGGGCCCAGCAAGTAGTTGGTTGAGGGGAAATGATGAGCCCATTTTTTGGCATATTTAGACTATGTTTTTAAAACACTTTTCTACTTTTTATTATGCTGAGACAAACATTTAGTGGTAATTATGGGAACAAGACATGGAATTTTATGCTTAAATACAATAAGTTTATTATGATAATTCTTTCCATGATTACCACCTGAATATTTTATTAGTTTGATAGAATATGTATACCTTGTGACTTTTTGTGATGGCATGTCTTTCCTACAGCCTCTACTGTTGAACTTCCTACAACCATATCTAAAATAATGTTTGCTCTAAATTAATGCTTAATGAATGTATAAATGAGGTGATGGATCATCTTAATGGTTGAATGTGTTGAGCTAACTTTCTGCCACAAGAATAGTTGTTAAGCTATTTGCAGGTACCATGTCTTAAGGAGGAAATTTAGTTTCCACTTGATTGCTAGAAGACTGATTCAGTAGCAAAGAATAAGGAGGAAGCTTCAAGTCATCCACCATGCAAGGAAAGTGTTCCAAGGATCCAGCTTAGGTGTCTTGATGGCGCATGAATCTAGGATGGTGGTGCTTTAAATCTTCAGAACTGATTTGACTCAATTCTTCCTTTTTGTATCCACCTCTTCACTTAGTTACTTATGATGTAATAAAGACTTCCCATCTTATGAGGGAAGGGTTAGTTACTCGTTAGATTCAGTTTTTAATAAATAGCCCATTCTCCTTCAGAGAAAGGGCCAGAAGATTACTGTTGTAATGCATTTTCATTTTCAGAAATACAGTTGAAGATTGTGAGCCATGTACTTGTTAATCTCAAATCAATAAAGGTGTTTATGAAGTTTACAGTCTAACCTATTGTTTATCTTTGGCACTACCTAAGGGGGCCCACTTAGGGAGTTGTCTATCTTTTCATTTCCGCAATTAGAATAGTTGCACTTCCTTTTATAGAGCTTAGTGTGACTATTCCTGCAGCTAGCAAAAATACAGAACTGTCAACAATTCCTCCAGCCACTAGATGCAGAATAGTTTTGTCTTTTAATTTTCATTCCAAGCAAGTTTAGCCAATTAAAGTTGTTTCCAGTAACTTCAATTCTAAGTATAGCATATTTAGAAAGTTATACATGTCCGAAAGAGGTGATTAGTGCATATATTGTGTTGACCCATTTCAAGTCTACGTCCCTGGGTTGATAATTAAATGAGGTTCTTTAGCAGGTTATGACTGTTGGTTGTGATGTTCAATCCCTAAGTATAGGAATTCATGTTCCTAGTTATTAAGTTGATTATAGGACACTACACTACTCTCTATGGAAGGCTAGAATGGAGTGTCATTTGAAGAAGTGTTTCTATGCCTAACCGAAATTGTCATCAGGCTTATGAAGAAGCTAATTTTTCAGTTCAATCTCTTGAAATGGATTTAATCTAAAAAAAGTATGTAAGACATTGTGTCTTCTTTAAGCAATGAGCTCTAGGTAGTGTGCTTGAAAGCATGTGTATTCCTTATTCATTTTCCTTATACTTTTAACAGGGTATAACTTGTAGATTAACCTCCACCATGGTTTTTCCCCTAACAGGGTTTCCACGCAAAAATCTTGGTGTTATGTGTGTTTTTGATGTGTTGTTGATTCATTCTTTCACTGTTATTTATCAGATCTAAGATTAAAGGTTAATAAGGTTAAATAAGTTTTAAATTATGTGACAACTGATTCACCCCCCCTCTCAGTTATCTATCCTTATTTTTCCAACATTTTAATGACATCCAAAACTTATTAAAATACATAGCCATAATGCTAATGAATGAAAGCAAGCTAAATGTAAGAAATGGAATAGAAAAGTAAATCTGGAAACAGTAATAGAGATGCAAAAATAGAAAATATAAATGCAGAAAATGCCCTAAAAATTACAAAAATTACAATGCATAATGTGCAAGTGGACTAATTCACCCAGTGTGGTGAATTAGTCCACGTACTGATTTTTTTAACAGTTTTCATAATTTTTAAATAGAATTTTGTGGTTTTTAGGTTTTCAGATGTAGATACGATATGAAAATGCAGGGTATTTTGAGTTTTTAATGAAATGTAATGCAAAAAAGCAAGCTATATGAGCTTTGCATTAATGCAATTTTGAAAACCCTAGAATGCAAAACAATGAAAAACCTAATGCAATGTTGATGCAAGAAAGTTCTAGGATGCAAATGCACTTGAAATCAGAAGTAAAAATGTTCTAAAGTCGGGTTCACCAAAATGAACTGCAAATTTTACGGGAAAGAATGCTCTCTTGCACTTCTAGGGTTTTGCACCTAAAAGGAGAGAGATTTACAACAAAAACTTGGGGGTTCACTCAAGACTAATGTAAATATGATTGAAATGTCCTAAATGCAATAAACTAATGAAAGAAATAAATTATTAATTCAAAGGTAATGAAATGCAAGATGTTTGAAAACACAATGTGATATGTTAAATGACCTAAGAATGCAAACAAGCAATAACAAAAATGAAAGGTACTGGAGAGGTGCACCTGGAAACTAAAATATGATGAATAGAGGCTCTGGAATCTTGTGGAGTTTTTTGTTGAAGCCAACTGGGACACTTACACCATGCTGGGTGACTTAGTCTTGTTTCGGGGAGATTCTCTCAGAATAGGTTTCGAGAAACTAGGTATCCAGAACTACAGAAAACACTTTTTAGGCCCGGCAGTGGGACTAATTTTCCACTGATGGTGACTTATTCTACCTTTAGCTTTTGAGAATCTTGAAGATGCAATCTGTAGCTTTTAGTTTGTAGTTCAGCTCCTAACAATAATCTAGATCTGAATCTACAGACTTTGACCTATGGGTGATCTCCAAGCTTATTTTAGGGCTTTGTTGACTTTGAATGACTTTGATGAAATGTTGGTCCCTTTTTAACACCTTGCTCTTTGACAAATCTACATACAAGACCTACAAAACACACATGCAAAGAGGGAAAAAGGGTTAAGGGTTAGAGAAAAGGGGTTTGCCTAAGTCAAACCCCGATTTGGTAATTAAACCCTTGAAAATGAAATGAGATGGAAAGAGAATGATGAATGAACAACATGCAATTCTACAACTCACCAAACCCTTAATGTAGAAATCTGAAGATATGCAAGTAGATGCTCCAATGGATGAATGCTTGATAATGCCTAGAAGGCTTGAATGCTTGGATGATTGAAGAATGAATTGTTGGGGGGTGAAAATGAGAGGAAAACCCTATACTTATACATGATTATGCCCTAATTCCTGAAAATACGTCATCATAGGTTGACCTCAAGGTCTTGAGAATAATATCCCGCCAGAATTATAACATAATTATGATTTTTAAGCCAAATGGGACTCAATCGCCCCAAGTGGCGACTTGGTCACACAAGGGAAATTTTATTAGGTGTCAGGAATTAAAGTGCATTTAATGATGTTTAACAGGATTATTCTACAAAACACACTTAAGTAAGGCCTATAAGTGCATAATGGGGCCATTTAAACATAAGAAAGGGTCAAATTATTGATGAAAAGCCTAGAAAAGTGTGAGATTTTGTTACAACTCCTTACAACACTTTGAAATAAGGCTTGGTAAATGATAAAAATATGTTATTTAAGTGAAATATATTAGAAATGTCCTAGAAAAGTGTGAAAGTGTGTTACAACACTTCACAACACTTTTACAAGACATCATAGATTTTTATTGATTTGCAAGAGTTCAAGACCTAATGTGAATGTGTTGGCCACATTATAACATTAAATCTAGGCAAAATCAGGCCAAAATCCATAAGAAAGACCCAAATGATCGTAAAAATTTCCAAGGATAGTTTTTTTGTAACACATCTTTAACAATTATAGAAACTTAAAAAGAATAAACATAAATATCATGCATACCATAAAACAGTGATTTACGTGGGAAAAACCCTTTCGAGATAAAAACCCCACACTCCACAAGTCGTCCAATATTCAAAAATCACAAAGATTATAATATACTTGCAGAGCAAGCTTCTCATAGGAGTATCACCACAAAATTTCAAGAGACAACACGACCACTATCAAACTCTCAGAAAACATCACACTCTCCCACAGCCGTAATACAATGCCCTCATAAAATAGGGTTATATTCTAGGGTAAGACAGGCCAACAAAATATTTTCCATTAGATCTAGAACCTAATAATGAATGGTCCAAATTTACAATATATCATTATTTAATGTATGTCAGCCATTTTAGGATTTTCCTAAAAAAATTAACATGCTCACATTTCACTCCTCCACGCCACCCTGTGCTCCCATTATATATTAAACCTATCATTGTAACTAGGAAATAAATATATGTATATCCTATGAACAATAACCTTTATATAATTTCAATGTTCAGACACATTTTCCAAAAAAATATCTCACTTGTTGAACACCTTGCAAGAGCAACGAGACAGAGTAAACATTCTCTTAATCGCTAGGGGCTAAAAGGCCCATAGTCTCTGAACACCATCTGAACTTCATTGTGCTCACAGGCTTAGTTAAAGAATCGGCAACATTCATCAAAGTCTCTACCTTAACCAGCTTCACCCTACCATCTTCGACCATATTTCTAACAAAATGATATTGTACATCAATGTGCTTGGTCCTGGCATAAAATGTCAGTTCTTGGCTAGACATATCGCACTCTAAATGTCACAATAAATTTCGATTGTACCTTTTTTTATTCCAATATTTGAACACAGACTATTAATCCAAATGTCTTCTTTACAAGCATGAGTAGATTCCATATATTCTGCTTCAGTAGTGGACAAAGCAACCACAGCCTGTCACCTACTCATCCAACTAATTGCACCACCAAATAAAGTAAACACATAAGCACTGGTGGATTTTTTGCTATCAACATAACCTGTCCACTCTAAATCCACATAACCATGATTATCAATGGAAATTTTGTCTTCAATCATATTACTCTGATAGTTTTTATCAACAAATTATGTACCCTAGTGCTAAGCTATCAACTTAGCTACCTATTGATACATGGGAATAGTCCTAGGCCTATGGGTTCCCTAAAAATTGGACTGAACCTCCAGAAAAGGTTGGTTCCTCTTGCTTGATCACCTATAATTTGATCAATCCTACTTATTTTGAAGGAAAATGGTAAGAACCTGAGATTGAAAATAACTTAAAATTCCTAAAAATGATTAACTACAACTAACTAGGTGATGCACCAAATTATTGTCTTACACCTATAACCTGTTGTTTTGGACTTACAATGGCTTAAAAAGAAGTTCTATTGCACAGCCTATGTCTTTTAACATATCACCCATCAATATTTCATAAAAAGGGCACCAAATGGTGATGTTCTAGAAGGAAAATGAGAGATTTCACAACCAAAACAGCCCAATAATTTTTTCCGCGGTTTACAACCTGTTTGAATTTGTTTACAAGTGTTTGTTTTGATTATATTTTGATGTTTTGAGATAGAACACATCAAAATGAACCAATAAAACATATATAACCAGCCACATAAAAATTATAATTTGAACTAAAAATTTTACACAAGTGTTGATCAAAAATAGATTCTCTTCATTTCTTGAAAATTAAAATTACATGAAAAAAATTCAGTCATATGCTTGACTGGTTTTGAGTTACAATGCTTGTTTTTCAGTTTGAGAAGAGCTTGAGCAAGCTATAAATCATTCAAATTACAAGTAAGAACTAGTTTGAAACTAAGTTCAAACTTTTTTATATCCCTTCAACACATGAGAGAGAATCTAGGAGAGAAATAAAGAAAGAAGAATGGATTAGGAGACTTGGTCCAAGCATTAGACTTCATGCTTGCACTTGGCTTCCAAGTTGATTTGGTCTTCAACTGTTGTTGGGTCGGATGTAACTGATTTTAGGCCAAAATACCCCTTCAAACTACTCCAACTTGCTTCATTGATGAAGAAAAACCACCTTCTTTGACCTATTCATGGATAGCGCCTTTAACTTTGCTCCAAGTTGCTTGAAAATAGCTGGGAAAAGTCCCCAACTGCCCCTATTTTTATTCCACCACATTGAAAAATCATCTCAACCTTCTCCTAGATTCCCTCCACTTGCTTCTCAAGTCACCACATGGCTCCTAAATCTCCTCTCCACGATGCCCAACTACCTTGGGTTGGATGGAATTGGTTTTGGACATATAGAACCCTCATAAGTGCTTGAAAAGGTCATCTAACCACCTCAAACTACCTCTTAGATGCTTTTCTACCCACTAGACTTAGTTTCAAATGTCAAAAATGATAAAAGGAGTCCCAAATCTACTGCTTTATGCACTCCATGACCAACTTCTTCATTGTACCTTTTAATGCTAGACTATGATTACATTGTTTAGCCTTGAATCTCTTGCTCCTTTTCCTTTTCCATTGCCATTTTCTCCTTATATGAGGCCTCTACTTCTCACAATCCCTTTAGTATTATCCTTTTCCTTGATTTTCAACTCCATACTATCATAGCCATTTCATCTTATACTGCAGTCACAACCTTCACATAGTCAAAACTCTTCCTCCATTTTCATTATCACTTCATTGGTATACCCACTTGCAAATTTACCATCATGGTCAAGGTTTTCATATTGAACTTCTTCCCATGCACATTGCCCAACTCATCCACTATCTTGGACTGCTTTTCCTCTTTGAATCAACTATCAACTTTTTTAATGACTTTGAAAATCTTAGATGATATTACATGGCACCCAACAGTGATAATGACTGTTTCAAAATGAAAATTTCCCTTTTTGTACTCACTATGAATCTTTCTCTTTAGCACCACTATAGTAGTTGATGAATGTGATGTTCTCCTTGAATAGTAACCTTTATTCTTCATTCACTGTCTAAATCCTTAGAACAGTGGTACCTTCATCTTGCATAGATCTCACACACTATTACTTATGACTGATGGCTTCTTTGCAATGTTATTTACTACAGGGTTTCGATATGCATGTTCTATATGAATTGTCATTCTCTATATTCATTGTATTAGAGTGAAAAGACTTCTTTACATTATGGTCACCATATGGGTGTGGATTATTAATAACCAGGATGCTTGATTTCTCCTATGATAGTTGTTAACACTATGTTTGTTGTGTTCAAACCAATGACTTATATGTGCATGATTGTATTGTTCTTATAAACCCTCACATGATTGCACTACTGTCACCTTTGCATAATCAAATTCCTCTGCAAATGGTTGTATGGAGAAACCTCAATGCCATCTCACTGCCCTAGCATGCTCTTATCATATTTAATCTAGCCTTTTCATGATCATATTTTTTCTTCCATTAATGATTGGACTATCCTTTATTTCCAAACTCACTGTCCTTTGCTTTTTTTGCCCCTATATGACTATAATTTTCTCTTATCCAAACACATGACTTGGGAATAAATCAAGTAAATTAACAATTGATACAACATATTCTTCAGCTAAAAGATATTTTCTTGACCACCATCCTCCATTGGTAGCATCCCATCCTATTCCTATACTAGGAGCAGGACCTCCTCTACCTTGTACTTCACTGCATTGTATGTAATTCCACTTTGAGATCACAAGATCTATAAACATATTCAATGTATATTTCAGCTCATCTTGACAAGATAGTGTTATACCCAATTTAAGTATTTTATGACACTTAAATATATACTTATCATACATTTGGTGCTAGGATCCTTAGGTATAGGACGATTATTTCTAGCCACTAAAAGATCAGGTTCATTCATGGAAACACAAAGATCTTGTGTACAACTTGTAGAGTTGTGCCTTTTGACAGTCATTTTCATGGCTATATTGCTCTTTTATTACAGCTCATTGTGCTCTTATAACTTCATGGTTGGATTGTCTTTTAGATTATTGTACTCTTCATTTTATTGTATCCTTTTGATTACCTCATATTTGACTACCCCTTTACTCATGGCAGTCCTCTTTAAAGTCTCCTATAGATTTTTACTGCTACTTCAAGAGCATTGTAATTTTGTGAAGATTATTATTACCATCTCTAAAAAACTTGCAATGCCTAGGTTGACTGTCCTTATGGATACCCTCATGAGCATTTGACATTCATGATTATGGAGACAATTAAATCTTTATCATTGTGTTATGCCTTTTGATACCATAGTTCCTCTTCAATAGATATTTTCCATCACTATTCCCCTTTGCACTCATAAACAAAACTCATCATTTTCCAATTCAATGGAATTTTTTTACCTTGTAGAAGACTGTCCTTTTAATTATCTCCAAATTGATGATGATAAATTCCTTTCTATTACTGCACTTCAACCTTTCTATCACTTTACAGTCACTCTCTTTTATATTTTCCTTATGCTTTTATCCTCGGGACTATTGTCTCCTATGAAATTAATTTCATAAATACTTGCAAAAAAACCCTTGTTAGCATATTAACCTAGATGGTATTTTCCTCATACTGCCATAGTTGACTTTCATTTGTTATTCCTTTGTGATTGCTTTGATTGTTGTTAAATGGAAGATGATAAACACTCCTCTTCCCTTTGCAACTATCTCATTGTCAAGTTACCAAAAGTTCATGAGTTTTTGTCACTTGTTCTTTGTGCATGAAGGATCTTGGTCATATTCTATCCTTAACATCAATTCCTTGATACTAGAGATACTCCATGGCATCCGTTGACTACCTTGCACCTGAAGCATTTCATTTTTGAAACTATAACATATGACGATTTCAAAGATACATGTTTGAATTCAAGTCAACTTGCTTCTATTTTGGCCAAATTAGAATCACATTTACAACATGGGGAATGCAATATGCAGACTCTGATACTGTTAAAATATATTCTCATTACTCTTGTGTTAGTTTCAGCATCCAATGCCAATGAAATTGTATACTATACCAATTGCTCCACATACATGCCTTTGCATGGGTTGAAAGGCATGATTTTCAGGATCCTTCCAATAGTTTCTTTTACTTTAAAATATTTGAATACAATTATACAAAACCCTAACCACCTCCAACTTACTCAAGGCAGCACCTTTAAAGCTATTAAATGGAAGAAAATAGTAAGGCCACGTTGCATACCTGTAAAATATAGAAGTTGGGTATTAAAGAAGATGAAAACCCCACATTTCACTTTCAATATGGAATTTGAAAGTCTTGGCCACCAAAGTAGTTTCCAATATTTGTGCCAAGAACACCAGGAGTAAGGAAAACCCTAACAACTCAACTTGGTCTCAATTAAACTCAAACTTTCATTAAGGTATTCCCTCCAAAACTAATGAGCTTGGGTTTTTGGCAAGTAAAATAATTTTGACAAAGTCTAAGGTTTCTTTTCAAGGTAAAAACTCTCCCCCAAAGATAAGCACGTGGTTTTTCACAAGTGGTAATACTTTTTCAAGATTTTTTCAATTAACAATTTTTAGGCTATTTTAATCTTAAAAATGAAAATAGGCTAACAATAACATAAAGAATAATTTGAGGTACCCCACAAATATTTGAATACTCTTTTAACTACATCCCAATGAACTCTACTAGGATTAGACATATATCTGTAAATATCCCCCACTGCTTGGGAAATGTTTGGTCTAGTACAAACCATAGAATACATCAAACTTCCAACTGCACTTTGGTAAGGCACTCTTCTCATGTCTTCCAACTTCGATGGTGATGTTGGACAATCTAAAATAGATAACTTTATTCCAACTGAAACAAGAACACACAATGGTCTACAATCTTGCATATTGAACCTCTATAAACTTGAGTTGACATACTTACTTTGGCCAATCCATAGCTTTTTTTTTACTCTATCTCTTTTAATTTCCATCCCAAGAATATGTCTAGCTACACCAAGATCTTTAATTTCAAATTTAGCAACAAGTTGAGATTTTAGTTCTGAAATCATATGTTCCCCTTTGCTAATAAATAACATATCATCAACATATAATGCAATAAACAGGAAACAATCACCATCAAATTTATAATAAACACAATGATATGATTTAGATCACTCAAATCAAAAACTCAACACATATGTATCAATTTTTTGGTACCACATCCTAGGACTCTATTTTAGGCCATACAAAGATTTCTTCAATTTGCAAACCAACTTACTTTTACCTTTCACCATGTAGTGCTCTGGTTGTGTCATATAAATATCCTCCTCCAAATCACCATGAAGGAAAGAAGTTTTCATATACATTTGCTCAACATCTAAATCATAAGCAACAACAATAGAAAGAAAAAATCTAATGGATATTTTTTCAACAGGAGAAAATATCTAACCATAATCAACACCCTCAACTTGAGAGTAACCTTTTGCAACCAACCTTTCTTTGTACTTCTCAATACCTCCATTTGAACCAATATTTTTCTTGAACACCAATTTGTAACCAACGGGTTTTCATCTTTAAGGAAATGGTACAAGATCTCGTGTATCATTCTTTTTCAAATATTTCATTTCTTCATTCATAGCAATCTTCCAAGATTCTACATCATTCATACCTAGTACCTCTTCTACAGATTTGGGTTCATCCATGTTAGTATTCAAAGAAAAAAATACATCTCCAATAATCAGGTGAATACCTTTTCAGATGTTTGTCTATGCCTTGTAGACCTACGAATAAGTTGAGTTGGAGGTTCTTCCTCCTCTTCGGAATATCTTGAGATAGATGAGATCTCCTCAACTTCTTGTCTATCCTTGGGCCTCGATTCAAATTTCTCAGGTGTAGAAGGAAATTGAATCACATCTTTATTTACTTTGTTTTGGCTGCAATGTAATAGAAGAAGACTTAGTTTCTCCAAAAATAACACTTCTACTATGTATTACCTTTTGTGCAACAGGATAGAAAATCTTGTATCCTTTTACACCATAACTATATCCGATGAAGATACATTTCATAGCCTTATTCTCCAACTATTTTTGCTTCTCCTTTGGCACGTGTGCATATGCCTCGCAACCAAAAACTCTAAGATATCTTAATGAAGGCTTACAACCTGAGCTAATGTAGGAGACTTATTAATCACGTAACATGTATTGGCAATAGCTTCAGCCCAAAACATTTGTTCTAGATGAGCACCACTTAACATACTCCTAGCCTTCTCCATCAATTTCCTATTCATTCTTTCTGCAACTCCATTCGGTTATGGAGAATACAAAGTTTTCTTCTATCTATGAATACCAAAATCTTTACAGAATCTATCAAAATCATTAGAGAAAAATTCACCATCATTATTAGTCCTCAAACATTGTATTTTGTTTCTAGACTGCAACTCAACCATTGCTTTAAATTCTTTAAATCAACTAAACAATTCAAATCTACTCTTTAAAAAATATACCCACATCCTTATACTATAATCATCAATAAATGGAACATAATATGTGGATTCACCAATCGAAGGAACATCTACATGACCAAACACATCAGAATGAATAAGATCCAATACACCACAAGATTTATGGGAACTCGAGTAAAATTGAACACGATTTTGTTTTCTATAAATGCAATGCTCACAAAAATCAAATTCAAGATTACAATTAGACAAACTTTCAACAAGGTTTTTATTTTTCAAGGTCCTTAGATCCTTTTCTCCAATGTGGCCAAGTCTTTGGAACCATAACATATTTTTCTTTATAGCTAACTTTGACTCAGAAGAAAGAGTACCCTTGGGTACCCAAAATCCATGACCATATGTTGAAGGTGAAACCCTCACTTCTTCCACATGCTTTCTTTTCATAGTACTATTGCAATCAATAGTGCATGCATCCAGATTATACAATGTACCATATCTGAAACCTCTAGCAATCATCATAGCACCTCTAACCATCTTGCATCCTACATCAAAAAATACTACCTGCACACCCGCATCTATTAGTTTGCTCACAAATAACAAATTTCATTCTAATCTAGGGATATGCAACACACCATTAATATTTTTTATTCTACCATCAAGAAACCTGATTTTAACTTTACCACGGACAACAATATCTAAATGAGAATCATCACCCAAGCACACCTTACCTCCATCAATTTCTTCATATTCATAAAACCAATATCTATTAAAGTTTATATGGGAAAATGCACCTAAGTCAATAAACTATGTGTCATTACCTGCATGAGTTGCCAAAGATACAATGAATGTGTAACCATATTACTTATCAGACTCGAAATTATAATCAAATCTTCTTTTTCTTCTCCTTTTCTTCTTTGCATTCCTTACGAACATGTCCAAGCTTACCGCAGTTCTAGCAAATAACTTTGGAATTTCCAAGAGACTTAGATCTCCCCTTGGACTTGGATTTTTCACACTTCTCATTCTTCTTGCATTTTACCTTAGGTCTTCCATGAAAATTTAGGGCCTCCTTGGCAATGATGGATACCTTCCTCCTCATCTCTTCAAAAATCAAAGAACCCACCACATCTTTAGTCTTCAAAATAACAGAAGTACTCCCAGTAGCCATAACAAGAGAATCCCATGAATCAGGCAAAGAACAAAGCAAGATCTGACATTTCTCCTCCTCATGCATCTTGACACCAATTGATTTCAATTGATCAACCAACATATAAAATGCTTCCAATTGGTCTTTGATTCATCCACCCTCTTCCATTCTCAAGGAATACAACTTCTTCCTCAAGAAAATCTTGTTCACTAAAGATTTGGCCTTATACATCTCACCAAGCTTCTTCCATAGTTTTTATGCAGAGGTCTCCTCATGGAAATTAATTAAAATAGAGACTGCCAAGCACATTTTGATTAGACCTTGGCTTTATGATCCATAACATCATACTGAGTATCCATAGTAGGATTTGCAAGCCTTGAAAAATTATCATCAATAGCATCCCATAGATCTCAATCTATCATTAGATCCTCCATCTTTAGCTTCCACATCTTAAAATCATTTCCAAAAAAATTATCCACCTCTATTCTCCTTGATGAACTTGCCATCTGAAAATTCCTACAACAAGATCACAAAGTGTCTTTTGCACAATCTCCCACTCAAAATTGGATTCGTTCAAAAAACCCAACAACCCACAACTAAAACCAAAGGTGATCAGGCTCTGATACCACTTGTAAGGAAGCTAAGGTAGCGGAACAACTTCCTACACTAATCTTGAGAGGATAATAATACAAAACTTTACAAATCTTTAATAGTTACAAAAACTTAAAAAGAATAAACATAAATATCATGGATACCACAACACAGTGATTTACGTGGGGAAAACCCTTTCGGTAGAAAAACCCTACACTCCAAAATCCACTCAATATATTATTCAAAAATCACAAAGATTACAATATACTTGTAGAGAAAGCTTCTCACAGGAGTATCACCACCAGAGATCAAGAGAAAACATGATCGCTATCTAACTCTCAAAAAACATTACACTCTCCCACAGTCGTAATACAACACCCTCATAAAATAGGGTTGCATTCTAGGGAAAGACAAGCCAACAAAATATTTTCCATTATATCTAAAACCTAATAACGAACGGTGCAGATTTATAATATATCATTATTTAATGTATGTCAGCCATTTTAGGAGTTTCCTAAAAAAATTAACACCCTCACATTTTGGTCCTCCATACCACCCCGTGCTCCCATTGTATATTAAACCAATTGTTGTAACTAGCATATATATTCACATATATATCCATTCAACAATAACCTTTATATAATTGAAAGGTTGAGACACATTTCCCAACATCTATGAGTTTTCAACTATTGCACCAGGGGTAGTGTCTTGTCGAGACTTGATTGCATCATTAATCAATTCAATCCCCTTCTAATGAGTCTCAATGATCTCTTTTCTTTCGAAGGCATGAAAATAATCTTTGAGCTCCAATCTTTGAATAGGTGATATTTTATTTAGATCTACACAGCCTTGATGCGATAGGAGTTGAATCAACTAGCAAGGAATGGCCAGTTGGAACCTCATATGTCTTGTCAAAATACCCTTAAGTGCATTACCAGAGGATTCTCTGAATGGATTTGTTAGCTTCATGGTCTTTTGAGGTTCTTATTCATTCTTTCCAACCTCGGTTTCTTATTTATTGTTCTCTTTCTCTTCTTCCTCTTCTTTGACTTCCTTTTTGTAGGTATCTTTGTCTTCTTCCTCCTTCTTCTCCTCATCATCTTTTATATTATCATTTCCTTATTTTTATCCTTGTCCTTCTCCATTTTGATTTTTCTCATTTTCATTTCTTTTCTCCTCATACTGTTTATCAGCATCATCATCAATATTTTTTTCTTTTTCCTTTTCTTGCTCTTGTTTTATATTCTGATTTTCATTGTTAGCACTAGTGGTAGCATATGTGTCTTTCTAAGGAGTATATATCTTTGAGGAATCATTTGTTTCATCTATCAGTGGTGGTGAAGATACCACATTCTTTGTATTAAATAGTGGGGCTTCTTCTGATGTCTGATTATTTACTTCTTTTGAAACTTCTTTGAAAATAGGAAAATTAGTAACCAGAGGAATATTTTCCTCTACATCAATAACCTTATCTTTACCAAGCTCCTTTTCTTGCGTTTTTATAGATGATAAAATAAAAATCATCCTAAATTTATCTGCTATGTCTCTCATTGTATTCACTGTTTCTTGCTTTATCTTTTTTGTACTATCCTTTTCTCTAGCCATAAGTATGGTGAATCTTTGTTTCACTCTTAATTGTTTAGTGTATACCTCAAGCAAGGTGGCCTTGTCAGCCTTAGATAAGGAGGATCCAATTTCCTCCAAGCCTTTAGCTTTAATATTCTTCTCATCTTTAATAGCTTCATGCCTTCTTTCCAACAAATCTTTCCACACAACACTATGCACCTTCTTCTTTATGTTATCCATATTTGCATCTAAATAATCAATGTATTGAATGATGGCCTCTATTATTTTTTTCTTTTCTTCCTCATCTACTTCATCATACAATTTAGTAGCTCCTTCTAATAGACCATCATGCTCTAACATGTTATTAACCAAAGCATCTAACTTTATTAGTGAGTGAGCTCTTACTAGAGGATTTTTTGTCTTCTTTTCAAACTTTGCATGGATGTGAATAGTGAAAGACTCTTTCTCATTTTCTATCTCCTCTTCATCATAGGTGTCCACAACATTAATCTTTTGCTTCTTTGCTTTAGTAATAGCCTCTTGTGAGGCACCTTCAGAACTTGTGGATACACTGCTTCTTTTCATTTTTAGGTGTTCTTCCTCCAATCCAAGTTTAATTTTTTCTTCTACAATAGCACTCAAATTCCTCTCTTTATATGGTTTTTGTTTCTTCCTCCTTCTAGAGGTAGCAAGGGGTGCTACCAGAGGTATATTCTTCCTTTTTTTAGTCTAGGTGTTGGGTCTGGAGGGTGCAGTCACATCTTCTAATACCGGAGAACTGGGCTCCACCTTCTTTCCTTTAGCAGTAGAAAAACCAAAGGATTTTGGCAATGCACAGGTAGGGTGGAAGTTGTTCTTCCTGATCTACATGGTCCAGAGGACTCACCAACTATACCAGCTACTTTGGCATCCCTTTCTGCAATAATTTCCCTTAACCTATCTACTTCACCTTTTTAAAGTCCATGTAATGCAAAGTATTGGTTTACTTGTTTTGTTACTCTTTTGTTCCTTAAAGGTGTTGATATTTCCAACTGCGGTTCAGCTGATTTCTATTTATATGTGTCATGTCTTGGCAGGGAGGGGTCCATAGGAATCTTCAGCAATAAATCAACATATCGCCTCAACATATTTCTCAGTAACTTCATATCTGAGGGGATCAATCCATATTGTCTTGGGTTTAACAACCTCTATATTCATTCATCTATAGACACAAGAAAAGTGATTTCATTTGCATACTTTTCCACTAGATTCTGGGGAATCCTTTCTCTATCATGCATATTATTTTCAAATACTACAAAGAATGAAGCCAATGCATTATCCTGAGCTTTGTAGTCACCAATGTTGTGTATATAATCAAAAATATGATGACCCATTGGTCTGCTTCTATCCCAAACAATGTCTATTCTACCAAGTAGCTCTCTCAAGAAGTAGAAAAGTAAGCACACAATCAAGGTTTCAAATTTAAATGTGTACTTCTTCTCTCTGGTTTGTTTTAGGTTCTCTAAAATTTGTTGCCAGAGCAACTCACAAAATTCATAATCCTTTCCATTCACCACCATATCATAAGTAGCATAGATAGAAAATGCAGACATAGAATTATCATTGTTAGTGAAATAAATCTTATGAATTATCATGATCAAAGCATATTCATATCATTATTAGTGATAGGTTTTATTTCCAATGCTTTGTTTTCATAGGTAGCACCAGTCAACTCCATAACTACTTCATTCTTTAAATATTTTAGTACCGGTACAAGTCTGGTATCACACAATCCCACTACAGCCTTGATCACATCCTTAGAGATTAGTCCGAGCATATTTTTCCACATGAAATTATCATGCATTTTTCTCAATGCAAGCCTCACATACTTCGCATCCAGATTACTGCTATAGTTCGGGAACCAATTCCAAATATCCAATTTCTTTTGCACAAGGTTGTTGTATTCTGGTTTTACTAAGAAATCATCTCCAATCATCTCATTAAATAAAATATCCTTAATCCTTTAGTGATCATATTCATCCAATTTTCCATGTTTGTTAGCCCTCACATTCCTTAATCGGTAAAACCCTATGAGGAATCTTTGAAAAAGCTTCATCGAGGTCGTTATCGAAGACTTTCCATGAATATCTCTTAAATCTAGGTCTAGGTCTTTCAGTGATGTTAACAACAGTCAGTGTAGCCATTATAACCTCAGTTCAATCTTAAATTCATATGAAATTACTTCTATTTCAAACCCACAAAGCACAAATAGTTGTAAATACCTTATACGTGTTCAACAGGATCTAGGGTTTCAACAATTACTTTGAATCACCTTCAACTCACTTTCAATTTTCTCTGATTTTATTTAAATGCATAAAATTGATTAGAGTCGACTTAGAAACTCTCTTTATGCCTTTCTAATTTCCCCTAATTTCACATTAATTACTTCAAGTTCCAAAAAGTCGGTAAACACTTCACTAATACACTGTAAACCGTAAAATGCTCTGCAATTCTTTAGATTAACATATTTTCTACCAATTTATTTTCTAGAAGCTTAAGCATATCATCTTACATTGTATATCTTCATGTCGTTGCTTGACACCTCATATTTCTATGGGGTTGCTATATTTCTTTATTATTGTTCCCCTAAGCCCATGACTAGGTTTAATTTCTAAGAGAATTATTTGCACCAGAGGGAGGTACAGATACATTTGATTCATCCTTGTTCTTAGGTTCCTCTTTCTTTCTCCAAATCTTCTCCATTTCATTCTTTACTTTAGTAGGATCAACTTTCTTCACAGGTTCATTCTTCTTTCCCAGATTAGTTTGCCTTCCATTCTTATTTCTATAAAATCTTGAAATGTATCCAGGTTTGTTGCAATTGTAGCATATAACATTTTTTTGACCAAACTAACTTTCATTCAATCTTGAGCTGCATTGGTTAGCCTTATGTCCAAATACATTGCATGTATAATATTAACCATTGAAAGATTGAATCATTCTACCAATATTAAATATATTCATCATCTGACTTCCGCACTTAGTAGCTCTATGTCCAAATTTATTGCATGCAAAACATTGTCCAGAAAAGGATCCAACATTTTGATTCATTCTACTTCTACATTTTATAGCCTTTTGTCTAAATTTATTGCATGAAAATAAAATACCATTAAAATATGGGTACCTTTGAGCATTTGGTTGTCTGATAGGAGGTCTTCCAGCATTGCTTCTTTGATTCCTAATATGTCTTCCATTGCCTTGAGCTTGATTTTTCATCCTTGTTAGGAGTCTGATTTTCCTTTGTGCTTTCTCCTTCTTCAAGTCCCAAATCACCTTTTTCTTTAGATGGTTTATGTTCTGCAATTAGTTCATCAAGCATTGTAGTACTTGTTTTTAATTTTTCCTCATGAGCTCTTGATTTCTCTAGATCTGATCTTAAGGTTACCACTTCTTGTTCAAGTTTTGTGCATTCATCATTCTTGTTTTATGCAGTTGCATTTAGACAATCCTCAATTCTCTTCTTTTATTCCACTTATACTTTTAGTCCAGTGATATCTCCATTTACCTTCTTCAATTGTTCATTGACTTCTATATTTCTTTCTCTGAATTTCTTGATTTGTTCTCTCATCTTTTTTATACATTCATTTTCTTCCTCTAGGATTTCCTTTAGACTTTTGTTCTCCCCTTCAACTCTGTCAAGATCTTCAAGAGTAGCTTTAAGTTCTTCTTTGTCAAACATGCAATCATCTCCTATGTAATCAATTGCAAAAATTTCTTCTGGAGGAATAGCACACCTTTTATCAGTCATGTGTTCAATCTCCAAGATCTTCCTCAAACTGTTAGGCTTCTTAAAAGGAGCTAGGCTTTGATACCAATTATTGAACACATAGAATACTGAGGGGGGGTGAATCAGTATTCTATTAAACCATTTAATCATAATCCATAAAATGATCAAAATAGATCTAATTGCAACTATGAATGAAAGCATGAAAGGAATCACAAGATCACATAACACATGAACACCAAGATTTTTATGTGGAAACCCCAAAAAGGGAAAAACCATTGTGAGGATTAGCTCACAATATATTATAACTGGTTATAAGATATTATAGGGGCTCACTGTCAGGACACACTATTCTTATAAGGCTCACATCTAGAAATAGATACAAAATAGAAATGGCTATACAACCAAAATGTGAACTGATACAAAGTGCACCTTCCTTGTGCTGAATTTGATTCCTTTGAAGCTCTGAATACAAAATACTACTCTACTTATTAGTTTCTCCACACTTCACCATAATTCTACACTTATTTGGATCACACACATACAAATTCACAAGTTCACACAATATCATATCTTTCACCCATCACATTACATTTCATGTCTTCATACAACTCAAAAATTTCCTACATATATACCCTATTACATTCGCATACATCAATTAGGTCGGCCTAATTTGATGTAGCCCTATTTTAATTCAAATTCACCTTGTTAGTTTCATACTTGATTCAAATACTTCTTCACACTCAAATCAACCATGCAACAGTTAATTTGGATCAGCATGGACCTAAGATAGATCCCCTTAACATCTACAATACACAATTAATCCTTTCAACACATATCAAGTATTAGGTCATCCATGAATTAGACCTAATCACAAAATAAGCCAACTGGTCACACACCAACGATCCATTCAATCACCTAATCACTCACCATTTGGAATACATAGTGTACTAACATTTGTAAACCATCTCCCAAAATTATAGAGTCATATTCCAATCACTGGAGGAATGCGGACCAGATTACTCACTACACATTTACACTGTGTAAAGCCAAAAATTGTATGACGGACTTCTATTACTTGTATCTTTCAATTTGTTTATCCAAAATCATTGAAATCTTGATCATAGATTCATTAGTAGTCTTTAATAACATACTATAATCTCATAAGCCAATCTTATTACATGAGAAATTTTGGACCAAATTACCAAATTAAGATGTCTTCATTTTGTCTACCAGATTAGAAAAACTGTCAATAATTAATGTTGGCTTCAATGACAACACATCAAAGGGTCCCTTCTTCATTCTTTCAATAGAGTGTTGATATCACCTCAATTTTGTTGGGGTCTACTTGAATTCCTTTATTTGACACAAAATTTCCTAATACAATCCCCTCAATCATCATCATGAAGCATTTCTCATGACTCGGGGATAAATTATGATCTTTACACCTCTTTAGTATCTTCTCTAAATTGTCAAGTGCTTCATCATAGCTATTCCCATAAGTTGTGAAATCATCCATGTAAACCTCCATGGAATCATGTGAAAATTTTGAGAATATGCTCAGCACTGCCCTCTGTAAGGTGGTTGGTGCATTACTTGGACCAAATGGAAAGATAGAATAATAATATTTACCCCAAGAGCATGTGAAATTTGTCTTATCTCAGTTTTCTAGGTCTATATTAATTTTATTGTAGCCACTAAATCCATCCAAAAAAGGAAAAATACTTTGTTTCTACTAATGAATCAAGTAATTAGTCAATGAAGGGAAGGGGAAAGTGGTCCTTCCTAGTTGCAAGATTCAATTCATGGTAGTCTACACACACTCTTTGTTTCCCTCCTTTATTAGGGAGAATTAATAGGGGTGACACCCATTGACTATCAAATATGGGATAGATAAATCCTGCATCAAGCAATTTTTGCAATTTTGATTTAACTATATCACGGATTGCAGGGTTCATCCTCCTTTGTGGTTTTCTAACTAGTTTGAAACCATCATTGATGTAAATACTATGCATGCATAATATTGGCTCTATCCCCTTCATGTCATGATAATCCCATATAAAGGCTATTGTGTGTTCTTGCAACACATTCATTAGTTAGTTTTGTTGTATATCAGTCAATTGATTGTTAACATTTAATGTTTTTTTCGATATTATCTCTAAAGTCAAGGATTTTATTTGAACAGATGAAATATCAAGTCCTATTATGTTTGGAACACACTGGTGTGGTAGAAAAGTATAGAAAATTTGGCAAACTGACTCAGATGAATTGGCAGGGATCATATTTTGTAGGGGATCCTATAGACATGTTAGATAGTCATGATGTTGCAGGTCCCTACCATAGTTGTTTTACATGATATTTGCAATCAAGTCATCTTCATCTTGGTTTTATAATAAGGGGTTGTGTTCAATAGTCATTAGGGTTTGTAAGGAGTACTGATCTTCCTCATCTAGGGAAAGTTGGATAGTTTGTTATAGGTCTACATGTGGCTAGGTTGGTGGATAAAGGACTAATTTATTAGTCACATTTCCATTGGAAATGATCATATTCCCAAACCTGCAACCTATGAAAGCGTCTATTTTTTCCAACCAATGTCTTCCTAAGATGAGGGAATAGCCTGCAAGATTAGCATTAGGTTGAAATACCATAAAGTGTGCAGGGTACTCCCATGAATCCAATGTTATTACCAAGTCTTCAATGATACCCTCAGGTTTAACTGTAGACCTATCTTCCAACTGTAGCACAGTAGGTGTAGGTCTAACTTCTATTAATTGTAATAATTTTATGGTCTCTTTGGTCATTACATTAATAGCTTCTCCTAAGTTAATTAAGGTGTTATTAATAAGAGTACCATTTATTTTGACATCTACTATAGGGATCCCAAGATCTACATACTTGGGGATAGTTATGTTTCCCAACATAATGTCTACAAGTTATCCTAAGACATGTACAGTTTGAGGGTATTTTTGCTTCATGCCTAGCTTTTTGAGGTATATCTCTCTCACTGTTTTATTATAAATAGGAACTTCCTTAATAGCCTGGATGAGGGGTATCTTGATACAAACATCCTTTAGTTGTCCCAACATATCGGTTTCATCTTGTGTTTGATGTCTTTGAACTACTAATCTCTCTAGGAATGGAGGCTCTGGACATATATTGGTTGGATTAACCTTCTTTGACTCAAGATCATTAGGTTTCTTTTCCAAGGTATTTGTTGGGAGTTCCTCATCAACCAATTCAGTGATGTGAGGAGATGAATATCCAGCCAACATTTTCCCTGATCTGAGGTGGACATCACTCACCTCAAACCCATAAGTAGGGTATTGAATAGCTTCATTAGTATGAGCCTTCTAAATAGGATTTTTATTGCGGTTAGGTGTAGATAGTGTTGGTAATTGAGGTGCTCTAGGTGGACGTGGTGTTGGATTTGTTGGGTTTGGCATAATGGATTTTTGTTGTGGCTACAAGGGCTATTGTGGTTGATAATAATTTATGTTTTTATTTTATCACTGTTGACCTCTTTGCCACAAAGGTTGTCATTGGCTTTGTTGGGGGGGACCATTGAGAATTCTAGTTAGATCCTTGGTAATTTTTTGGTGGCCACGTGTTCTACTATTATTGATTCCAATTGGATTGAGGAATTTTCTATTGTTGGTTTTTCATATTGGGCCAAGATTGAGGGTTCCAACTAGGAAAATTTGCATTTTTACTAGGAAATGACATTTTATAATTCAAAGGGTCTTGGGGCATAACTTGTCTTGTTTTTCATGGTTTCCTTTGAGCTATGTAGAATAATTTCCCATCTTCACCTTCCAATTCATGAAATTATGATCTCCCTTGCTTATCTTCAAAGATACTTGCCACCTTCTTGTATTTGTAATTAGTCCTTCTCTATCTACAATGGGGGCAATATTCTGTAAGGGTTGCTTTTGCCTCTTCTTGCTTATTCTTCACATGAAGGGTGTCTAATTGTGTATCCAAGTGGCTGATAATATCGTCCTTCATATTTGACAAAAGATTACTTAGTTATTCTCTAGAGACTCTGTTGGATGATTTGTTGATGGAAGATATCCTATCTCCTCTAACCTTCTTGGTGAAAGACCTTGAATAGTTATGTGTGCCTTGCAGATTTCTTCAAATGGTTCCTGTGAGATATCTCCTACCCCGATGAGGTTGAGTGCATCCATGCAATCCTCATTAATCCCTCTCAAGATTATCAACTTTAAGGACTCATCAAAGAGTCTATTTTGGTGGGATCTCTTAAGGTAGAACTGAAACCTCTCCATATATTCTTTCGACGATTCATCTTCCTTTTGTGGTATCTTGAAGATGTCATCCCTTTTTCTATCTATGCCTCTGCAATAATCTTGGTAATTTTCCAAGAACTTTGTCTTCATTGAATTCCAATTTGGAACAGCATCTCTTTCCAAACCCATAAACCATCTCAAAGCAACATCCTTTAGTGTTGCTAGAAATAATTTGAGCATGTGTGCATCTATGGTATAATCATAACTTCTACATAGCATGTAAAAATTAAAAAGGAAGGTATCTGGATCCTCCATGACCAACCCATAGAAGACAGGTAATGCTAAAGGAGGTACGTTCTTCAAAGTAGTTTCTCTCTCTTGGTTGGAAATGGGGAACTCAAAGGTTACATGCTTTGGTGGGTCTTCTACTACTGCATCACCCATGATGTTGATATGTATGTGGGGAGTCTCCTCTTATTTTGGTGTAGGTATTGGTGTCGGGGATGATTCTTCTTCAAGAATACCCTCGCTCTGTTCACTTTTTCCACTAGTATCATTTATAGCTTTGTGTTTTGAGGGGAGAAATCTTCCCAAAGTGTCTCATTGTATCCACATACAATGATTATGACTCTTTGGATCAACGGTTCCTTGTACATTGATAGTAAAGTGTTTTTGTGTTGATGACTAAAACATAATTTCCCTATTGCTAAAAATAAAACACTAAACTATGAAAAGTTGAAATTACACAAGAGAATCTTGAATGTAGCATCGTCCCCAGCAAAAATACCAAAAATGTAAGTCATTTCTAATGTTTAATCAACTTGGTTTTTGAGTGGACACACAATTCAGAGGATAGGTTCCTAACTGAATAGATCACCAAACCCTCGCAAAGGCTTCATTAAATTATCAACTAGGGCTCGTAAGATTTTGATAGTCTTGGTCTATATGTGCATTCAAGGATCCTACTACACCCTATATTGATGAAACATAGGTGGTCACACATGTATAGAAAACTATAACTTTCTATAAAGGAAAATAAAGTGTCGAATTGCAAAACAGGAGAAATAACATAAATCTATTAATTATGCTATGGGTACCTTCTGCTTAATGATGTAACTACTAACTACTAAATCTTAACTTGTAACTAACTAACACTATTGACTTTTGACTTCTAACTCCTAACTCCTCTAGATAATAACTCAATGCAATGCTACAAAATTTCATTCATGGAATTCACATACATACAATTGAGAATTAAAATAAATGGATACACCAATATAACATATAATCTAATACAAAAATAAGATAGGTTGGCAATACCTCGAGTGGCCCTTGCTCAAGTCACTGCGCCCACAAGAGATATCAAATATAAACTACTAATCAACAAATCATGACAATAACCTAAACTTAGTTATTGCATAAGAATTGGACTTACATTATGAAAAGAATCTTCAAAATATTTCCCATTCAAAGGTACATATCCATTGCAACTTAATAATAGAAAACTAAAAACAATGAAGTATTTTCTAGTAAAAATAATCAAAAACTAGATTTTATCCTCAACCACCGATCCCAATACATAAGCGTGGGAGAATTTTTATTCATACAAGGACTAAAAGTAGAACATAAATGCATATGTCCACTCTCCCTCAAAAATAGGGAGAGGACTATTCTTTGTAACTGATAACCATGATTGAAAAAGATAGAAGAAGAGAATTTAAACTGTAACTCTACCCTAACGATATGATAGAGATGTTCTCCATGAAAACTATCACATCACTGAACTTCCCTACTCATAGTAGACTCCTTCATATTGTCATCTTATTTTGTGTTGGTGGTGACTCACATTTGACCATTCAATGGTTGTCTTCATTCCTTCCTGGAGTTGTCATGTTTCAAGTGTTTTGGCTTCTCCCAAGTGCAATTGGCTACAGTCCTTATGTTGTGGGCTGGAAATCCAGTTGTTGTGGGTTACATTTCTTCTTAGCTACAAAAGGTTATTTTCATCCTAAAGCATACACATCATTAACAATCATGAATCAAGCATAGAATCATACTGAACTTCATGAATAGTCATATATCCACACATACAAATACCATCATATCATAATTATATTGCCACATACTAATGTCTAGTTTAAGATACATGAAATATATAAAAGATGTATAAGTCTTAGGATTGTATATAAACTTGGCAGGTTGAAATGCTAAAAGACATTAACTAAATGAAATAAAACTAGCTATTATCTAAGCTCATCAAGTATGCTCTTGATTTGGTTCATGGGATAATATTTTTATGGAAATAAGTAGTACTTATATAAAATAACAACTTGAAGTTGTTAAAATAAATGAGAAGTACATGGATGACACTACTTAATTCAATCTCTTTTTGAGAGATAGAGGAAAGAATTAGACTAGAGATAAAGGATTTAAATCTCTTGGAAAGTCTTAAGAAAAGTGTTGGAATTATGGAATCTAGACATTTTAAAAGGGAATGAAAGTTTAAGACGAATAAAGGTAAAGTATCAAATGATATTTCTTCTTTAGATTCAAAATCCTCCAATGAAGAATGTGAAGAAATATAATTGTATATCATCTTCAAGTATTCATATTTTATAGCATCTTCAAGTATTCATGTATATGTTGAACATATCTAGTAAGTTTAAGAGCTTATATTTATGACTCCTCATAAGGTGTTGTTTTTAAAATCCCAAATGTTAGGAAATTACTAATAATATTATGATAATAACTATCTTGAATAGGTGATGGAATTCAAAATTTGTGCAACATAATAAAATTTTAAAACATACATAGATATAAACACCAAATTTTCCCTAGATCACCTACACAAAGCCCTAGTGAGGTGATAGCATAAATTTATGCACAAATTTTAGGTTTAAGTACGACATGCAAATCACTTTATTTTTAAAAATTATTTTATATCAATTATAAAAAGAAAACAATAAATAATTTAAAGATAATATAAACTAATTATTTGTGATATTTCCTATGCAAATTTCATCTCAAAAAATATCTTATGTTTTAAATAATTTTTAATAAAATGTTTCTTATTTCTTGTAACATATAAATTAAGGTATAAGAAATAAAATATATTTATAATTTTTTAAACATATATTATTAACATTAATATTTAGGGCACATTTTTATTACTTTGTTGTTGCATATTTTATTTATCATTCATTTTTAAAATAATTTAACAATTATTAGTTTAGACATGTATTCACCTGCATCACATTATTCTTTTCGTATCTATCCAAAAATTATTATTTTTAATTGAAAGAACATCAATTGAAGGGTGCACTTATTTTTCAAAAAAACCATTGTTTAGTATTCTTCCACATGTGTCAAGCATAGGTTTTTATTTTTATAATAAATCTATTTTGATTAGAAAATAGAAAATAGAAAATTAATATATAGAAATTTATGTTTTTTTGGAAAGCTTACTCTGAGGGCTAAATTCTTGTCAAATTTCATGTCATGATGACTTTGATTGATGATAAAAAAATGTGATTTGAATCAACTCTTTATGTCTAATGAAGTCCTATATGTGTTGGAGAGAATAGGGTGTCATGCCTAATGTTTAAGGGACACACATACATTTCAATAATGTCATATACAATGAGATTAATCTAATTTCCTTGTGTCCCAAGATTGGGGCATACTATTTTATATAAATTGTTAAATCAACATGTGTCCCACAAGTGGGATAGGGTTTTATGCTTCCACCCCTACTCAAAAAAGTATTATCATAAGGCCAAAATGTACTCTTCCTCATATATATAAATAATTGAGACTTGGATATCAAACATTAGGAAATTATAAATAATCTTAAAACAATAATTATGTTAGATAGGTTACATAATCCAAAACTAGTGTAACAAAATGACAAAACAAAGTATGCACGCATAGAAACTTTAGTTTTACCCTAAGAAGCCCTTTTAGGTAAAAAACCAACCATAAATTAGTGTTACAAATACAATGAGAAGTTTACTTCCTCTAAAAATGTATTCCCCTAATTTTAGAGGAATTCCAAAAACACTTCCTTATTGCTGAAAATAACTCTATTATATTAATCCACCAACCCAAGCACTCAATAAATAAAAAACCATCACTTATAATGAACCTAAGTGCCATCTTCCAAGGTGTGTGCAATACTCTTTACCTTCTCCAAAAGTAATTTTAGCTTTCAAGGAAATCCTAATGTTCTCTCCCTTTGTCTTATCCAATTCAAATGCTCAAGGTATTGATGGAACCCCCTAAATAATTTTGGTTCCATTTATCACCCTGCAAAAAAAATTAATGAATCTATCTCATTGGGCTTAGGTTTTTTCTTGTCGTCACTGTTCTAAGGTTTTATGTTACTAAGATCATTATTGAAAAACCCTTAGGCTTGTTTCCTTGATGAAACTCTAATCTATAATTGACTCCTTGTTGTCGGTTCCCAGCCTTTTAAGTTGCGCCTTATGTCATCTGAACCCATGAAATTATCGGCCCCTTGGTTTAGGTTTGTCAGTCATCAAGTGTTTTTCCATCGCTTTAATATTTCCTAAGTCAAGGGAAGTATTTCCCATCAGAGTGACCCAAGTCTTAAAATATTTGATCCCATGGGTCTTGGTCCCGTCGACCTAGTCGGGTCCCCTTCTTAAAACTATTTTTGGCATGTTCAGATATTGGATTTTATGTTGGTCATTTAATTGTAGCAGGAAAATCTCAACTATTCCCCGTGCTCCCGCTTTGATTTTTTTTTTGTTATTTTAGTCGCACGGGCTACTGGGCATAGGCCATGTGTCTTCTACACTGGCAAGCCCAGGTTCTGTTTGAAGTATTGAAAATGGAATTGATGGTGGTTGATTGGGTGACGTGGCTTCATCTTTGCCACTCTTCGCTACCCCGTCCTATTTTATTTTCTATTTGAGAAAAGCCACAGGCTGGCGAGCGGTGTGACACATGTGCCTTTTGGAGGGGCCCACTCAACTTAGATGACAGTGAGTATTACTGCAATGTTGGGATCGACGGTTGATAGTTGGTGATGTGGTTCAATCTTGACTTCTCCCTGCTATCCCGTGCAGGTCCCACCCTTACTGCCAAGCTCTCAAAGGGGAAGCAGGCGCCTACCACGTGGAATAACCAAGAGGGCATGAAATACATTGAAATAAAAGGAAAATTTAATCAAATATCTCAGCATGGGCATGCAAAATAAAATGTGCACTACTAAAGGGAAATATTTGACACGTGTTTTAAAGGAATCTAAGATCTTTTAATCTAGTTTGTTGGTTGTGTTAGGGGAATAAGGCCACGGGAAATTGGTCTTGGATTAAGGTATGAGTACATCGAAGTTGTGAGATTCAATCTTAGCCCTTCCCCATCTCCCTATTGATGAAATTCGAACACGGGTTAAGACTCACGGGGGCGAGGGAAAGTGGACACGTGGATTCTAGCTACAGCGACAAGGAAAATGGTGGAGCCCGTAGATCATCAACAAGTGGTTCCATGTGGCTTGTTGTCATTTGATGAGCATTACGACTGCAAACAGTCAGATTTTTCAAATCAGGCGAACTAAATCTGGACCATCCATCAGTTAACACACCCGCGCGATCAACGGTTGGCATTCAAAGATCAACTTGAAGGCAAGTGAGCCATTCTAGTTTACACGAGTGACCTTAATAATGGAAAGGAAATCAAGCTACCAAAGTAGGAGATTGCATAGTTGTTAAAACCTAACTTAAAAGTATAATTGAGCATTTTGAAGGACATTTTGCATATTTGGAGAGCTCGTGTTGTGGTCTTCAGAATTTTTCGACGTCGAGGCTAGGGTTGTTAACCTACAAAAAACCAGTAAGTCAATTACTGCCTTCCTATCTGAATTGTTGATAAATTGTGGCCTCCAAACCTTTGAGTCAATTAGGGTTTTCTTGGTTTTGCATTTTAAGGTCTGATGTTCATTAGAAGAAAATAGTTGATTCTGCATTACTAGAATTTGTGTTAAACCCATGTTTGAGTCAAAAGCTTTGTTCCAAGAAACCGAAAAACCCCTAGTTTGTGAAATTCTTGCGACATGGCTCCCAAAATGAAATCTAAAGCGTCTTCATCCAAAGGGGAATATTTTTTTCCCAAAAGACCTTTGAATAAATACCTTACTAACTAGTTACCACCCTCAACTAGTGAAAAATCCAAGGGTCAATTACTTCTTCGAGGTCCGAAGGTAGTTGAGGGCTTGATTGATAAGAATAGTTCTATAAGGGATGTCAGGTTACCTTGCACTGGGTGGGAATTGTTCTGTAGTTGGTTCAGAAATAGAAACATGGGAATCCCAGTTGGTAACCCTCAAAATTGTGACCTAAGGGAGTTAATTGTACCCAATGTCTATATGGATGTTGATTTTCTTAAAGTTGTAGCCACCAATTATGACCCAATTATAAGAACTGTAAGGACATATGATGGGAAGGAGATGGTTAAAATTACCAAGGATGAAATAGCCCATGTTTTCAAACTCACTAGATGGAGTGATGAAATGCCTAAAATTGATGAAAGTATTCTTAAGGAGGATTATGACAGAACTAAGATTGGATTTAGGATCCACATACCACCGAGGTATTTAGCAGAAATTGGTGGCTGAAGAGTTACATTAGGTCCACATGATAAGGAACCTTTTCCTGTCAGTTATTTTATTCCTTACTTCCAAAGAACTTTTTACTCCATTTTCCAGATAATTGGTTATGATCCTGTCACTAGAATGCCTATGGCATGGATGTATATAGCAGCCCATATTCAACACCCCAATATTGCACAGTATAGACTATGTGGGGTTTCTTGCAGAGAAAATCCATGATGGTTTAGTAAGATTGAAGAAAGGAATAGATAGAGTAAGATTTGGTAAGTACTCATTATTAATGCATATGTTTTTGTTCAAAGGTGAATCTTACTTTGGGAAAAATATAACTTCGGATAAGATGGAGGGTACCTTGGAGTTGTTTGTTCAGTGTTGGACTACTATCCTTGATAAGGATGATAGGACATATGATTATGTGACTTTCCAGAACTTTTTTTATTCATAATTAAAGAGAGCCTTGGTTGTAAATGTGCCTAGGATTCCCAAGGCCCTGCATGATTTCTTAGACCCAAGGAAAGAAGGCCTGAGTTCAGAATTGATCACAATTGGGGAGTTGTCATCATGTATCCTGCATACACTATTTTGAGAGTATATGGTTCCTTTGTGGAACCCCACTTGCTTCCAAAGTGTGTTCTAGAAAGAGTTGGTTTCCTTGAGGTAATATGGCAATTAGGAAATGTGGAAAATGAACATTTGTTGAATCAAGGAAAAGGAACATTTTTTCCTTCACATACATGCTTCTCTAATTTTATAATGACAAAGGGAGGTTTGAATAGGATACTTGGTATACTCAAAGCCTTTTGCATGCAAAGAGAAGTAGAGAGGAACAGGTATGATCCTAAAGGCTTCATGGCCTGGTTAAAGGAAAGGAACAAAAGTTACAAATTTGTGCACATTTTTCAATTCCCAGAGGATGTGACAAGAACTGTGTTTGATCTTTTAGAGAAATACAGGAGAAAGGCAAGGTGGATTGCATTTAATAAAATTCAGAGAAAGATAAGAGAGAAGAAACCCAATTTCGTTGCTTTCCCAGAAATTGAAAATGTAATGCAGAAGGTGGAATATGTGTTTCAAAACTTTCAAACAATAGTGGGCCAATTGGAAAGTGAAAAGGTAATTCTTGATCAGGGGAAATCCCCCATTGAAGAAGAATAGGATGGGGGTGAAATCCATATTATGGAAGAAAAGTCTACATCTCCTACCCCTGAGGAACTGAAGATCAAGTTATTTATAAGGAGAAAGAATAAGGCAAATAAGGATGATGAAAATATTGCTCCATCCCAACAAGAAGAGCCAAAACCACCTTCTCCAGTGCCACAGATACCCCTACCATCTCCTCAAGGACCAACAGGCCCTGGAATTATAGATCTTAATGATCCACCACTGCATGCATCACCACCAAAAGAGACACCATTAAAGAAGCAGAAGGTTGAAGTAACTAGTTTGGTGGACTATGTTGATGAAGAATCTAATGATGACATCTGGATATCAGAACAGGAAATACAATAAGGAATGCCCCCTAGACCAACAATGATGGCATCACAACAATTGAGTATGAGGTTGAGCAAGGTCGACCTCACTGGGGCTAATGGTAAAGATGATATCCGGGTGGAGACATGTACAAATTTCATGAATGATGATTCATTTTTAAAATATCAAGCTTTTATGGAGTTTTCTTATTGGGCCAAGAGGGATGAGTATGTCATCAGTCTAGCTAGAGAGAAAATTCTTCATCCAGAATTGCCTGATGTAACTATTCAAGAAAGATTCTTGAGTGATATGAGAGCTAGGTTTCAAAAGATGACTCCAAGGAAGGAAGAGAGTTGGTGAGGAATGGTGGTATTTTTTGTTGTCAAAGTGGGATTTAGCTTCTTCCATAGCTTTTGATACCATAAAGAGATGTGATAGACCACTCTACAATTTAGAGGAAGAGGTTGTAATTGCATTACAGGGGTCTACTTTCAGTGAACAATGGGATGCATTAGCTATTTGGTTTGTAGCTCAAGCACAAGGAATCCTGACATTGCTAAGCCTGCATCTAACTATAGTGGAGGCCTAATAATAAAGAGAGTATCAGAAACATCAGCTCTGGAGGCAGCAAACATGTCATAACATGTTGCATAGTTCACAAGGGACACTATGGAATCTGTAATTGCTGAAAAAGAAAAGATCAATACAAATTTAAATAACTTGTTAGTTGACTATGGAAGGGTTGAGCGACAAAAAATGCATTTACAAATAAAGGTTGCATTATTGGAGAAAAATTTGCAAAATTTTCAACTAGGAAAGCATGAGCAGACTGGTGCTAACTCCCCTACAACTTCACAAGAAGCTGCAACCCCCAACTTTACCCCTAAAGCAAGTTCCTCATGGTAAATTGTGTCATACAACATGGGAAGTGTTCCCATTTCAATGATAGAGCCTAACATATCGGAAGCATCATAGGCTAAGGAGGATATCAACAGGGATGAGTTGCTCAATAAACTAGAAGAGTATAAAGAAAAATGTGACAATCATGATAATAATTTTTTTATGAGCAATATGAAGATTGTCACTACAGTCTTAGAGCATCTAAATAGAGGAGTGAATAATAGATTGAACAGTATTCATGGTAACTACTCCTCTATGGTGGCTGCTATAAATAATTTTGGCAATGACGGGGAAAGGGTTATTCCACTCATGGAGATATGGATCCCCAAATTTCAAGAGTTGAGAATGATGTCCATTGGAGCTAAGCAAGAAGCTAACCCCCCTGAAAGGCTTAAGCCCACTATTTCTCTTGTGGGTGAAATCAAAGGGTACAGGGGAATCATTGAGCCTTTGGAGGTCAAAATAAGGGAATTAGTGAAATCCTTAAGTGAGTCAAATCATGGTCTCCTCCCATCCATTTTAAGAGATAATGGTAGTATAAAAACCTTGCAGGAGTGGAGAGATGAAACTAATCAAACCATTTCAAAGCAAGTAGTTTCAATTTGTCAAAGGTGTGATATGGGTACACTGAAAAGAAATATGGACATGTTGGCTCATGCAAATATTTTCTTATCATAATTTGATAGGGAGACTAATCAAATTGTTACTAAGTATACCTCTTATAAAGAGAAGGATAGGGAAGTCATGGATTTTGATTGGCCTACTAAAGAGGAATTCCTAGCATGGAGAGATAAATATTTGGATGGGGTGGTAGACTGATTTGAAATGGTGAGGTGGTGATTTGAAAATTTTGATTTTGAAGTCTGCAATCATGATGAGTAACGGATAGGTGAAAATGCACTACATAGCCTGGATTTAGTATAGATTAGGATTTTGTTGAAGTATAGAAAATATAGTGCATTTTCTCTAAATTGAATTAATAACAGGTTTGCAGATGTGGACATATTCTTTGTCCTTTCCTTTATTTTTCTTTCTTGTTTTCTTTCATTTTCACTTGGTGTGCGTGGGTGCACTTTTTGAGGAAACCGCTTGAAGATGCCTTTTGAAAGGTGGGACCGGATCTCCAACAACGAATGAGGATTACTTTTGCCTCATGTTTATTCCCACCGTCTATGAGCTCTAGTGTAATTGAAAAAGGGAATATGTGTTACAAGCGGTCCAATTGATGGGTGACATGTGTGCTTTCTGGTCTGAGGCTTGTTTTGCTCCTTCATTTCTATAAGAAGGAATACAAGACCAAAAAGTGAGATTCGTTGTATTACAATTGACACAGTAAATTGTAGAAGGAATACAGAGCATATTTTAAGTTTTGTTTTGTCTTAGGTTTTGATTTTGTAGTTGCATATGTAATTTTGATAACAAGATAGAAAATATGAAGTAGAGTGGTGCTAATTTCATGACCATTTTCTCTCCTTTGTATGTGTTTTATGAAACATGAATAATATAATCAAGTATTGTTTTGTTCATCTCCATTGTTTCCAGTGGTATAATTTCACTCTTGATAATTAGCTCAAGGAACTGGTATAAGCACTTGAATGAAGTTGTTGATTCATGTGAATTGTGTGCTAGGATATATGTAAGAAGTGGTGGTCAAGAAAATAATATGGGAATGTTGTAATGCAGTGTTTTTGAAGCTTATATGTTGATATGTGAAGAATTGTTATCAGGTTGCATAGGTTAATATTGACTTTGTGTTTAGGATAAGGCATTGGTTCAAGTATAATATTCATAATACGGTTTATGGGTCAATTCATCAGCAAATCACTCTTTACTTACAAATCTTTCGAACGAGTTACCATTATAGTTGTGTTAAGTTTCATTGTTCTCATGCTCCAAGTGTGATATATTGTTAAGAGAGTTGCCAACCTTTAAATATATTACGTTGTTGAGTGGTTATATGAGAAGTATCTATTGTTGAAAATGTATTTAAATATTGGTCGTATAAATTCTTGAGTATACATTGTGGGATCACCCTCCCGAGTTTCACAGAGCCCAAAGTGTAGGAGTGAAATTTTTGCAGCTTTTACTCGTTCATTGGCCAATCCCTTTAGGTTACTAATCATTGGAAATAGAAAATTCCATAGGTAATTCTGAAGATCAACTTGGTTACCATAAAAACAACCAACAGGTATCATTTTGCATTCCATGAATTTATCTTTTAACTTGTGTGACCTCCAACCAAAATATAATTCTAATGTTGCATACAACAATTACCTAGGAGAATCCCCCCGCTTCCCCTTATTCCTAGGACTTGGAGGATAATATCTCTTATACTATTGTTATAATGAGGAAAAAAATTATTCCTAAATTTTTCTCCCAAACTCATACTAGAGTGAAGGGTGTTAGGACAAATAGAGTAGGGTCTAATATTGTGTAGCTATTTTTGGTAACTTGGTTGCAATTGCATATCACTCTTATTGTCTTCTTAAGTGGTTTGGTTTGTCGCATTACTCATGGTACATGTTTCATTTCTCTTTTTCTAGTTTTCTTTACAAGTTTTTGGGCCCTTTCAATCTTGATTATCAATATCAAAAATAATTACCTAGGAGAAAAATGATCTAACCAAGTATAGTATTTAAACCGAGGTCAACTATATCTTACAATAACTATTTTTTTAATGCAAGATGTACAACACCTTTCCTAACAAGAAAGTATAAAGAGGATAGTTTGAATATAGATGCATATATTCCCTACTCTATCCTAGGTGTACAACACATATAGTTCATATGACCTAAACTAATATTGAATATCAAGAACCTTTCAGTAGTAGTAAAATTTGTAGAAAGGTGTGATCTATGAAAGTGTAAGGTTCTTAAGCAATTCCAAGCCTAGCTCTAAAATATCAAGTTTTTTATAAGGTTAGGCCCAACTGCTAATAATATAGATTGTAGATGCTATAAATCAATGAGCTAAGAGGCCAACTATTAAATCTTAAGGTATAACTATGAGGAAATTTAGAGCCCATGAAACACCAAACCTTAATCATAAAATTAAACTTTACTTAATAAACTAAACCAATTAATGGAATGATTTTGTATGTTAGAGCTAATTTAATGGTTGCAAGGTACCCAATACTACATAGACTGTGGGCTACCTCCTTGACCTCTCCAAGTTAGTTGATGAATGGGGAGTAGGCTCTATCTATGATTGGGTTCATCTTACAATATTCCTTCCCAATTAGAGAAATTGAAGAGCTCCTTAGATGATATTGAAGACCTTGAAGATTCAAAGGACACGAGCAATGTATGGTGATTTAGCTTAGAGACAATAATGTATTGTAATTATAATGTGTTGTACCATAATAGTGGGGAAGAAATTAAATAAATTTAAATAGTATAATGTACCTATGTTTATAACAAGAACCAACAACTTAGTTGTTGGTGTGAGTATACCTCTCCTTCAGTTTGTGTTATGACTCCCACTTGATGATTGGCTTCCCTGACCAAGCACTCCTCTAATGTGTTGTCTTTGGTTGAGGCCTCAAAGAGGAAATTCTCTCCTCTCTTCTGAATCTAAGGATCTAGATAATGAGGTTTCTTGGACCAATTTCCAAGGAAGGAAGGAAGGTATTCCAAAACATGTACCTCAATCCCACACCAAGGTCGTAGGTTTGAGATTTGCTAGTTCAAGGTTTTGTGTTCTTTATTTCCCTTGTGTTGTAATTAAAAATATTAATGAAACATGTATCTTAGCATCATATGTGCCCTAAAGTGTACTAGCCAATTAGTTATTAAAGATTAACAACAAGCATATATGTTTAATAGTAATTAATTAAGGAACCACATATTATATTTTACATTTAGAAGAAATATAAACATGTTGGGTGAATATTTTGTAATCCCTTTATAGATTACAAAACATGAATTTCAGCCACGGCTATGATGAGATAAATCTCTCATCTTCGAAAGGGGAGGCTCCCTTCTTATTGGTCACTACAATTAACTAGAAACTAAACTAAGATATATACATTATGATTATCCATGGGGGGTGTCTCCATTAGCATATCCTCTTGTTTCAGGATAAGAGAAACAAATAACAATGATATTCTCAAATACAACTAGTTAGAGCAATAATATATGATACTTGCAAATACCAGTGAATAAAAGTAACCGGAAAACACACGAAAGCACAAAGTCTTTTCGTTGTCTTCAATGAGCGTTATGTAGTAACCAATGACGTAAGTTGGAGCACAAAGTCTTTCAACTCACTTTACAGAATATTCACCCAACAATTTTCAATTTTTTTCTTAAAAAAAATTATACAATTTAAAATTGATAAATTTTGGTTTTCAATTTATTTCCTAAAAAATTTATACAATTTAAAATTGACAAAATTCCACCCGTTAATGGGGTAGCAAGCGTTAAGGTTAGAAGAGAGAACATATGATGCCCACTAGAAGAAGGATGCATAAAAATGAACTTCGACAGGGGCATCTAGAGGAGATCAGACTCTATCTAATATGGATTATATCTTCAAAGACCATAATGAAAGTAATTTAAAATAAAAATCCATCCCCTCTGATTAGAGGCAAATAATGACACTTAAAATAGGGCTAGAAGATGGTTGAATACTAGGAATAAGAAAAATTGAGGTAGAGGGTGAGATTCTCTAATTATAATCAATATAGTACACACGAGACAAACCCAAAATTGGAAATTAAAGTCACTTAGAGGAATGCCTTAGGCTAATCAACGATTTTGAGGCCTTCAAAGTTAAACTCATATTTAGTTTAGGCAATGGTGAGGCAGATAGCTTGGCCAATAAAGTTGTCAACATTCAACAATAATGAGTTGGAGAGGAGGTGATGCAGAGGCGGCATGCTCATGCAGTGCAGCACGAGGTTGTACGGTAAAGTAGGTTCTAGAAGTATGGACAGTTGGTATTGAAGTACAATTTTTATGAAGGGCGGAAAAAGGAAAGGAAAGATCCTTTTATAGTCCACAATATCAAACAGTCTGTTTTTGGGTCTACAGATGACTTACAGTATATGGGACTCCTCGTACTCCCAATATGAAGGAGGCACCTAACTTGTGCTCCACAATACAAGGTATACATACCTTACCCCCTTGCAGGATTTGAACGTGTGACCTCTCTCTTGAAAAGATTTGTCATAATTGGTGAAAGATTTATTAAGCATGGAGTTGAATGAGATTTCTGTGAAGGCTTCTCTTCCCACGGCCCGTGCGTGGGAAGACAGTCGGATTTCCATTTAATTGTCTGTTTCATCAAAGAATGGGTGTCCAATTGATGATTTGGAGTGCCAGAGGTGGGGAGATGATGGATACGCCAATGAAGTTAACCAACTAGAGAAAGCAGATGGAATTCTTAGGGGAGGTGACGAACTAGAGGTTGAAGCTCATTTTGAAGGAGCATAGCACACAAATGAGAAAGGCTATCAAATACATCCCGAGGGTGATTTTATAGTTGATGATAGCCGCCACAAGATCAGTACTGAGATTACCTCCTGCTTCATGGTGTCACAGCAGGACCTGGGCGAAGACAAGGACATTATTTTGGAGTTGGCTCTGATTCTCTAAGAAGAAATACCTGCAAGATTTGGAGGAAGTGCTTCTGGTGGTTAGGTATGGTGTTGGCTTGCCGCGGCCGAAGGACATAAATAGGATAGTTGATGAGGCAGCGATGCTACTGTGGATTCCCTTTTTGGGTAATTTTCGCACCCAAACGTTGAGACAACACCGAGCTTTGGCCGAGATGGGCTGCCAATTTCTGAAGAAGATTAATAACTTGGTGTCGGTATACGATCTAGATTGGCTAAAGGAGTTCAATGAGAAGGAGACGGACCGAGAATTTTGAGGCTTTAGGAAAATTTACTGTCAGCAATTCATCGTTATGGAAAATTCACCACAGAAAATTCACCGTCAAGGCGCGCCCATCAGCAATTCACCGTCATGGAAAATTTACCGTCAAGTAATATTCACCACAGCAATTAACTGGAAAATTCACCGTCAAGTAAAATTCACCACGAGCAATTGCCTTGCTGGCAGTGAATTTTCCTTAGGTGAATTGCTGACGATGAATTTACCTTGCTACCGTGAATTTTCTTTGGGTGAATTGTTGACGATGAATTTGATGTATTTTGCACACCTCCAAAAGCAGTATGATAAAATCTAATGTAGTTTGTTGTAATTTTTGTATGCTAGTAATGTTTAGGTCTAAGCTACCCTTGAGCGATGATATGGTAAGACTGGTGGACTGTATCAGTCATTTTGGAAATTATATATAAATTTTTTGCTTAATATTAATATATGGAGCTCACCTACGCTTATCTAAACAAAAAAAATTGATAAATTTTCAATTTCATATAGTATGAGCACCAAGTATTTGAGCTTAAGCGTGTAATATATTTAATTAGTTTTAATTTCAAAAATTAAATTCTAATCCATTTTTATTTTTAAGTTTAGATTATTAAAATTTTGTAATTTTAAATAGAAATCATTTACACTTTCTATAAAGTAATATCTTTTTTATTGTATAAATTTGTACTTTTACTTCTAAAGTAAAAAATGTGTGCCAAACACAATGTTGAATTCTTCTTTTTGTTTAAAAAAAGGTTGATCCTTTCAAACTACCCAAAAATCAAAAATTGAAACTAAGTGGTGTCATGTAGTGAACCAATACTTTTATCTATCATATTAGTATTTGTTAAAGTTTTGTTAAAAAAATGGCTGATCCTTTCAAACCACCCAAAAACAATAAATTGAAACTAGGTGGTGTCATGTAGTGAACCAATATTTTTATCCATCACATTAGCATTTTTTTAAGATAATTTTTACTTAAGATATTAATATTGCATGGAAAAATTGTTTCTAAAACATTTATTAGAAGGTAGTTTAAATACAAAAGAAGCAAAATTGTTTTTAATAAATAAATATAAAAAATATTTTTATTTGAAGACAGTATTGCAATGGTATTTCTTAACTAGTTATTAATAAATTGTTTGACAATCAATTACAAATGAGTTTTTTTTTATAAAATTAGCATTAGATTTATAACTTTATTAATTGGTTTAAAAAGTTTAGTCTTACAAAGTGGGATTATGGGAATGACTTAATTTTTTGTAATATTTTTTCGACATTTTAAAGGGAATTTCTTCCACCAATTACTAAGTATTTTTATCATTATTTTTAATGGTTATTAATAAATTGTTTCACAATTGATATTTTTAATTTTTTAAATTTTATTTTTTAAAAATAAGTTTTTTAACCATAAAAAGTCATACTTTATAAATATGATAATCACACTTAAATAATATTTATATTTTATCATGTCATCATTTATCAATAGATGGTTTTTAAATTTTATATAAAAAATATTTTTATTTATTTTTAAATGATATAGATCTTTTTAAATTTCTTACAAATATAATATAATACTTAATAATTAATTTATTATTTATTGAAATTTCAATTTTATATTTTAATTTTTAATTTTATATTATTATTTTTAAACTTTATATTATTTATCATTAAGAATTTATCACAATTTAATATTCAAATTATATCAATATTCTTCTCATATTTTTAAAATTTAGTAATATCTTTATTTATGTCTTAAATCAAGATATAATATTTTATAAGTATAATAATTATCTTTTTATTATGATTTTATAATATTTTTAAAATTGTTATAATAACAATAGAGGTTAGGATTGATCTTGTATCATCGTCAAATCCCTTTAGAGGAGAAGAGGTTCTTGGATCACACTATTGAGGGCAAAGGAACTCCTCACAAGCTTAAAAGGAAACACATGTTATGCTCGTGATCTCATCAGTAGATTTGAAAAGTGGAAGGACATTACATTCCATCCATGCCCCTCCTTTAGGCTTTTGGTTAAATTTGAGTTCAAACTGCTTTGACTATCTTTGCTTTAATTTTTGGGTCTTTCTAAAAACTAGTTTTGGGTTCCATGTTATGGTCAAAAGCATTGTATGTCTTTGTTCTTAAGAGAATTATTTTGTTTATTGTTCTTTCTTGTCTAAGGTTGTCTTGTAATGCATTCAGACCCTTTTTCCATATTTACTTTTATCAAAACATAATATTTTAATTTATTAGAAATATAATTTAATTATTAGGTGAATAAATGATAGTGATATTTTTAGTGGCTAATATTTCTCAATTGGCTAATAGTTGAAATTTTGGAATACAAAATTGGCTAATAATTCGAGCTATAATGTGACGTGAATCACCACATTTTTACAAATTTTTATTATAATCTTATTAAAATCGTCAAAGAATTTATTTTATTAAAAAAATTATCTCAAAAATTTGCAACAATATTCAATACATGATTAGATGAGATTTGCCTAAATTTTATAAATTATAGTAAAAATATATATTAATTCACCAATAGTATATCATAATTATTAGTTGCTTTAGGATCATATTTCTAATCTTTAGTTTCCACCATTGATTTATAATATAATCTAACGGCCCTTATTGTATACCATGAGGTATAGGATCAGTAATGCTCATGATGCCCACAATTTGGGGTCTCATGAGCATTATAGATTGTGGGTAAATTTTACCTCGTAGAGTACAAGGACGATCATTAGATCAATGATCTTAAAGAAATTTTGAGCCCCGTGAGAATTATAGATCGTGGGTACATTTTTGAAAATTTTTACCCTCCCATCATCATAATTAATGTATTAAATCCAATTATTTTTCAAGATTCACCAAAGTTTTAGTGATGTAAAAAATTGCCAATAAAATTAATATTTTTTTAGAAAAAAAGGAAATATGATGAAGTCATCCTTTACAAATAGGATATGTACACTTAAATAATATTTATTTTTTAAATTTTATATCGTGATTATTTTTCTTTATTTCTAAATTTTAAAACAAAATAAAAATCTTTATTTCTAATTTATTTTCAAAATACTATTAATATCTCTAATTAAATTTTGATTTCTAATGCTTATTAACTTATTTTTACATAATATTTTTATCTAAATAATTATTAGCAAAAATCATTTTCTATTATTTATTAGTAAATAATTATTATTTTACTAGTATTTTATCATAATATTATTTTCACTTTTTATAATATAATAATAGGATGAAAGCGTGAAGTTGGGTCCACGAAACGTGGAAGTTTTTGCCTTAGCCGAAAAAACGAAATCGGTTAAGCAAAAACAGGATGAGAACGGGATCCCGAGTTATAAAAATCAGGATCTCGTTATGGTTCGGGATCCCGAGCCTGAATCAGAAACAGGATCCCGTTTGCTCTCACTATTTATTTTTTTTAAAATGAAGAAAACTTCATTTTCGCTTGCATGCACGGGATCCCGGTTTGTGAGCGACAGTGACTGCCAGAAGACCTCCAAGTACCCGCATTCTTCCTCTCTTTTTGGCATTTTTACATTCGAAATTGAAATGGTTGTTAAATTTACTATTTCTAGCATGTTTATTTCAAATTTTATTTGCATTTTATTTCATGTTATTTTTGAAATAAGAAATTTTAGAAATAGATTAAAAAATACGTCAAATTGTGAAAAATTTCAATAGAAACAAAAAAAAACTTGAATTGTATTTTAGAAACAAAATTTAACTTTTGAAACTTGAATTATTTGATGAAACAAAAAAAAATGCATTTCAAAACCCTAGAAATTGAAATAAATTGAAAATTTGCATTTAGAAACCCTAATTAAGCTTTTTGAAATCTCAAATTCAAATCAAAGCAAAAAAAAAAGAATTTCAAAACTCTAGTTTGAATTGAAACTAAAAAATTGTATCAAAAACCCTAATTCTTAGAAATTGAAACCCTGAATTGAATTGAAACAATAAAAATTGCTAAAACCCTAAATTGAAATCGAACAAATCATTTTGATTTAGAAAACCCTAATATTGAGCTCAAGAAAATTCTTTTGCATTGCTTAAATGTTTTAAATTTGATTTGCATTGTATGGATAAAATGATATGTTAAATTTTAGTTTCAATGTTAAATTATAATTAGATTAGAAAAACTTTCCATTTTTTGTGAAATGAGTACATTATTGCTATATGAATTTTCATTTAGAACTATCTTTTATATGAATTTTGATAATTAATTTTAGGTCAAATAATCAGTCTATTCTAAATCTAGCTTCATCTAGGGTCTATTCAAAACCTTAAGTGAGGATTAAATTCAAAATCTAGCTTCATCTAGGGATCTAGGGTTCTTGAATTGAAGTTGAACTACTTAAGAAGAAATGTGGTATTTCGATGAAACCTTTTGTGAATAATGATCAAGTGTAATTAAATGATAAAATAAAGACAATTGAATGCCTTGGAATACTAAGCAAGTTCAATTGGCTCATAATGTTTTAGTAAATGTGTAAGGGATGGAAAATTTTCAATTTAAATTTTAAAATTTTAATGATTAAATCCATGGTTTAGGATTTACCATATGTACTTAGAGTATTGGTCTAGGATTTAAATTTTTGCACTAGTTACATAGACACTAAATAATCTAAATATTTTTGTTTTCTAAGTTCTTTTAGGTTCTTTCAATCACAAACAATCTAAAATAAAATACTTTCAATTCAACATTAACTAATTTATATTATACATGTTTTATATCATAAAATTCATTTAAGTGAGTTCAATATTAATGAAAAAAATGTTAAATAAAATAATCTTATATTCAATTAAAAAAACATCTAGTTAAAATATACATCAAACTCAATCTTAATCACACATAATTATGTGTTTCTATTACGGAAATAGTCAATCTATTCATAAACTAGGCAACCAAATTTAACAATAACAAGATTGTGCAAGATTATAATATGAATGATATTTGAAACAAGACCTATCTCAATAAATTGTTCCACAAGAAAATGTTCTTCACTAAAGCATTCATTTTGTCTTAGGACCTTAAAATCAAATTTGGTTGCCTTAGGCAACTCCACCAAATTTGATTCCCTTAAGCCATGTTATTTTGTCATGATCTAGGTTGATTAATTTACGATTTAGGGTGGTAGGATGGCTTAAGGGGATCTATGTTAAACTCTAAACCGTAAACCCTATAACATTCATAAATTGTCTAATATTAATAGTTAATTGTATTTTCATTCAAGTAACTTGCCTTAGACATAAATGAGGCTTAAAAGTTTATTTTATCATATGTATTCAATTAGGCCATTTATATTGAATGGTTTAAGGGTATAAATCCTAAGCATGTATCTTACATTTTGAAATTACAAATCTAATGCAGGTTCACTCATATCTTTTAGATATCACATGGATCGATTCAATAATATCCGCAATCAACCTCCAAGCCCTCCATCTCCACCACCTTCACCTCCACCTCCACCCACTCCACCTCATAACCCCCCACCTCCACCACCTGAAATCGATGGTGCTCGTTTGCAAGCACGAATCAATTCCAATGTTATAACCATCCAAGATCAAATTAACATTATTCAAAATGAAGAATTTGTCGCACCACCTGTGAGGATGATTGCATCTAGGATGCAAACCATTGTTGATGTTGTTAGGGCTATGGATGGGATCTTAGATGAGCATTGACAATGGCTAGAGGAGAGGAGAACTTCTGATTCTGAAAAGAAAAAAATGAAGAGATGCAGTAGAAAGCCACAATAGTTTTTAAATTAAGACAATGATCTTAAATAGTTATGAATTTATGAATTTGGTGAACGATGGATATTTTGTGTGATGAATTTGGTGAACGATGGATATTTTGTGTGACGTGAATTTATGATTTTGGTTCTAGATGGATATTTTTAGATGGATGGTTCTAGATGGATATATATACATGCGTTAGACATAAAATGAGCTTTTCGTGAATGTTTCAATTTTATTGTTTACTATGTACACATGTATTAAAATTGCACATATAGTTGTTAAATTTTGAAATTTGTATGTACATAGTTTACTTTAATGATGTATGCATGCAAATTATGTATGGTATTTTTTATTTTAAATGTATGTATGATAAATGCATGGTATTTTATTATTTTAAATGTATGTACATAGTTTACTTGATCAAGTTCAATCAATGTATATGTGTGTTTCAATTTTATATGATCTTAATATATGTATGCATGTATCATATTTAAAAAAATTTGCATGTGTGTTTCAAATTTAACTATTTCTTGTAATTTTTTAAGTTTGTATGTTAATTTAGTATAATTTAATGTAGGTGCACACTTATATCTCATATCATGGATGATTTTAATATTGATGATATCATCAATCCACCAGCTCAGCCACCTTCACCTCCACCTCCACCTCCACCTCCCCCTCCACAACCTATTGCATCTGATGAGGCTCGCTTATGAGCACGCATAAATGATCAGGTTGGATCAATACATAATCAAATCAATGCTATGCAGAGTCAAGCATTGATTCCACCCCATATTAGACGTTTTGCATCTGCAATGCAAAACGTTGTGGATGCCATCAGGACCATTGATTCTGATCTAGATAGGCATAGACGAGATAGAGAACAAATGAGACAATTTTATGCTGATGGTCTCTCTTATAAAGAAATATTAGACCTTAAAATAACGAAAGCCCACCTAGCCCCCTACTTTCTCAACGTTGGTACTCGACAACCCATTCTTGCCAACAAATCTAGAATATCCATGAGGTGGTGCATACATCCACAGATGAGTGCACATTTTTGGGATTGATGGTATATGGTTTTTGATAGTCCCCCACATGCCAATTGGGAGTGCCCATTGTATTTTTTGAGGAAATTATATGTAGAGTTTGTTATGGGGCACAAGCCCAATTATTTTGATTTTAAATCATTTCAGGGTGTTGGTGGCGGCATGCCACAATAGAGGTTAGGGGCAAGGGTTGATCCCTAATGCCCTATGCATGCACAACACCTTGTTGTTGCTCCTGGTCCTCCCATTCCTGCACCTATGCATCATCAATCTATGGTCTTGACATTAGGTTCCCTTAGTACACTCGCAGGAGACCTTGATCAGCATGCTTCTGCGATAACGGGTGGGGAGCGTAGAGATGATGATGGAGGAGTGTTCTATGGAGCTGGTCTGAGTACCACTCCATGAGTGTCGAGGCACGTTCCACATGTATGTACCAATTGCCATCAACTATGCTATGGACCTGATCAGGCCACACCTAGTTCGGGTGGACGTGGAGATTCTGGTGGTTCATTTGGTCACATCAGTTCATTTGTAGAGTTTCTTACAAGAGGCGAACATCCTAAGGACACTGGTACACAGGTATAAATATGCATCTACACGTTCATTTTATAAGAATTTTGATGAATGTATATATCAAAGTAAAGTTTGCAATAAATTTTAACAATCAAACTGTTTGGTGTACAGACTATAGTAACGATGGGGCAATCATTCGTTCCACGAGTACATACATTGACACCAATCCTAATCGGATTTAATTATAGGAAATGGGATCCCGAGTTTAAAACGAGATCCCGTATCTTTAAATACGGGATCCCAAGTTTAAAATGGGATCACGTATCTTTAAATACGGGATCCCGATTTGTAAATGGGATCCCGTTCCACTGTCAACGCTCACCAGATTTAATTATAGGAAATGGGATCCCAAGTTTAAAACGGGATCCCGTATCTTTAAATACGGGATCCCAATTACAAATCAGGATCCTGTTTTTTTTTAATTTGAATTTTTTTTGGCCTTGTGGTTGCGTTTTTGCTTTGGATTTTGGTTCGGGAAAAGAGTTGGGAGTCCGAACCTAGGCCTTCAAGCTGGTTTGACCTGCAACTTGAAGGTTCTAACAATGTTGGGGGAAAAAATCGAGTTTGGACATATGGTTGACGACTTTTTTTGCAGAATTGTTTAACGAAATTAAAACCCATTTTAGATGAGACAATGCAGATTTCAAATATGTAATTTTTTTTACAATTGAATTATTTTTTCTATTTTTCAATTAATTTCTGATGAAATTGGTCCATAAACTTTAAATATCAATGTTTTTTACTATTTTAATAACTTTTGATCAACATAACATTTTGACGAACGGATTGCACAAGGGCAAACTTCAGAAAATTCTTTTCAATTTAAAAAAAAAATGCAAAAATTGATAACTTTAGGTCATCTTATGCATGTCGTACATGACGATTTTTCTAAACGTCAAATATGCTTGATAAAAAATTAACAAAAAAAAAAATATTCAATAAAAAATTACAAAAAAATATCTGGGGCACGCTTCAGTGAGTCACAAGTCTTTTCCCAAAAGGATTTAGAAAAATATGATAACTTAAGTCAAAATATCAATGTCGTACACGTGCATGGTATGGTAAAAAAAATGACTTTTTAATAGTGGTTTTTACAAAAGCCTATTGAAACTCAATTTGTACAATGTGGGTATTGAAATAAATTACATATTTGGAAACTAGACTCTGAGTACTACATTTTATGATTAGTGACTTGTTTGAGGATTTCATCTCTAAGTGCTTCAAATTTTAAGGTCAAATGTGTCAAACTCTGAAAATCAAAGAAAACACTTCCACTTTTTGGCCAAAAAGTGGACTCAACTTCTTGCTAGCACCCAATACTAGTATTTTCACCCATGCTACAAAATAATTACAATAATTAATATTTATATATCTTACATTAGTTCTATCAATTATATTTTCAACATTCATAAATCAACTATTCAAATATTTATTATAAGAAACAAAATCATAATTAACTACCTCATGAAGATCATATTATCAAACTCACCTTTGAAACTACACTAATCATATTGCAAAGACAAGTACTCACCATTATGTGACACTCATTTAAGGTATGAGATCAATTAATTTCCTCAAATTGCCTACAATTATGAATTTGGATCTAATAAGAATTTCTAAACTTTTATTATTATTATTTTTTAACACGATAAATATTTAAACTTCAAAGTAAGAGCTAGAAAAAAAAAATATGCCTAGAACATAATTACAAGTATGGAGAAACCAAAATTGGAAGGTATGTGATATTGGACCGTAAGGCAAAAGCAATTAATAGAGCATGGAGCTTTAAATAGTTTTGCATAGTTTGCTAATTAAACAAGTAGACAATTATATTAAGCATAGTTTATAACATAGTTCAATGCAAAATATAACAAATTGATCCCCACGGTTTTCACCTTTTTTTTTTAAATGTTTGCGAGTGGGAAAGAGTGTGTTGTGTTTGTGTGCGAGAAGTTGTGCGCCAGGACTGTGGACGGGTTGGTCGCTGCTCCTGTGGTGGCAACGGGTTGTCTACACTTTGTGGGCATAGTACTTGGTCCCTCTCCTTCATTGGTGATGTTGGGCGGGAGTATTGACGGTGGTCTTCGAGCTGAGGTTTTGAATGGCGTTGGGTTGCAGAGCTTAGGCACTGCTGCTATGGGGACTTTGTCTGTTGTGTCTGGTGGGGGGGGTTGTGGGGCTCCTCCTATCCGTACTTCTTCCTTGTCAAATATTGGTGTTGTTGTGGATGTTGCTCTGTTAGGTGTGGGTGCATCTTTCCCATATGTTATCCCTGTGGTGTCGATTGCTCTTGCTTTTGTTGTTCCTGCTGGAGTCCCTAGCTTTAGGGTTGCTCTGGGGGGTCACTGAAAGTCCTTCTCTGAGGCGATGTCTAAGGAAGGTGCTCATTTTATGCCTGATCTGGCTAGGGTTCGACCTCTGCCCTATGCATGTGCTTTCCCGGTGGTTGTCTGTGGTTCTAAAGTAGCTGAAAATGAGGATTTCTATTTGAGGCAGGGTGTGGTTTGCAGGTTTAATGGCTTGTGGCCCTCCCTTCCTGATCTCCATGAGTGGGTTTCCGCCTCTTGGAAGCCCGTTTTCTCTGGGAAGATTGAGCTTTATCCCAGTGCTAGGGGGTTTTTCTTTTCTACCTTTGCCTCCCCTGCAGAGAGGGACTATGTGTTGGATAGGGGGTGGATGTGGGGTATCCATTTGTTGTCCATCAGGCCTTGGTCTCACTCTTTCAATCCTCTAACTGATCCGTTGAATATTAGACCAGTTTGGGTCTGTCTACCGAATCTCTCTCTCCAATTTTGGGAGCATACTTGTTTTGAAGCTATTGGCAACTCCATTGGATGCTTTTTTAAGGTGGACTCTACGTCTCGGGATCTAGGGCATACTACGGTGGCTCATATTTTAGTTGATTTGGACATCTTCAAACCTCTTCATGGTGATGTGGTTTCAATGGTGGTGGAAAAAACCTTGGTCACAACTATTGGACTATGAGGGTCTCCCCTTTCGGTGCAAGAGGTGTTTTTTCACTAGTCATTTGGCTTTTGGTTGCCCTCTTTCTTGTCGTAAGGGTGCTGCTACTTGGTGGAAGAATGCTCTCTCGAACCACCTCACGATTGGTTCTCCCTCTTCAAATGATTCCTCTAAGGAGGGCGACCCTCCTGTTCCTCCTCTGGTGTCTCCCCTTCCAACTATTCCTTCCACAGAACCTTTGCAGCCTCAATTTGTTATCGATGTTATGTCGGTTCCTACTCGTCCCTCATTAAATGACTCTACTGGTTGTTTGATCGCTCTTGTCTCCTCTTCTTCGTTGTTGACTCCCTCGTCGTGTGTTGGCTCCTTGCCCGAGGTGGTTGTTGTGGATCCACTCCCCTTGCCCTGCTCGATGGATTTCGATTATGAGTCTTCCTAATCGCTTGTGCTAAGGAAGAAGAAGGGACTCCCCAAATCCATTGCTTCTTCGCGGCCTTGGGTTCAGGGAGTCAAATTAGTACCCTTTGGTTCTAAGGCTGTCTAATCCTTGTTTGTTGTTATAATTGTCGGTCAGCTATTTATGTTGGTTTTTCTCCTAGTTCACGTTGTTTTGAACTAGCTTCTTTTGGCCCTTTGGGATCTTTGTGAAGGGTACAACACCCTATAAATGTTGCTTATCTTATCAAAAACATAGTTCAATGCAAATTGTTCATTTACTTGTCATCATTTCCATATGAGTTGAATTAATTGGATGTGGAAGCGACATGTGATGCAAAAAAAATATTGAATTTGGCCTTTAAAACCCATCTGACCCTCCAATTTTCCTCATACACCAACATTCACTCCCCCTTGCGCAATTGATTGCAATTGAAGGCAATTGAATAAGTCAATTCCTAGAGTTTTATTCTATTTATACTATTAAAAATGTTGGGCACAACAACATAATTACCTTGTGCAACAATTTTGACATTCATAGTAATGTCAACACGCACAAGACCAAAAACACCTTGTATAGCAATGTCATCCTTGTTGTGCAAGGTGTTTATGTTATTGTGCAAATCAAATCTGATGTGCAAATCATATAGTAGTTGTTGTGTAAGCCAAGTTCTAAATGATTGTACAGTTAAATGCATTTTATTATAACTTTATTAATTGTTTTATTTCCATGTTGATGTAATATACACCCTTTTCGTTCACAAATCTAATAAAAAAATTCATTTCCCCAACATTTTAGAGATTTACTTAATATGTTCCCCCAACATTTGAAGAGACTTATTTAATATGTTGTATAATTATATTTTTCACAAAAGATTTAATTTTTATCTTCAATTTAAGGATTTTATTTTAAGTTACTAAGGTTTTTTAAGTCACTGAATCCAATTCAAAATTGGGTTTGACATATTTTGGAAAGTCGCGAGTTTTTGAAGTATGCGATGTAATATACACCCTTTTCATTCACAAATCTAATAAAAAACATTCATTTTCCCAACATTTTAGAGATTTACTTAATATGTTCCCCCAACATTTTAAGAGACTTATTTAATATGTTGTATAATTATATTTTGCACAAAAGATTTTATTTTTATCTTCAATTTAAGGATTTTCTTATAAGTTACTAAGTTTTTTTTAGTCACCAAATCCAAGTCAAAATTGGGTCTGACATATTTTGGCAAGTCACAAGTTTTTCAAGTATAGGATGTAACATTGTATAAACACCAAAAATTCTTCTACACTTCAGCTCTAGATCACTACATTTGATGTGCTTGTGTGCACCGAGGATCCCTTTAATTCAACTTATTGGAATGTGAATGTTTCTCTACAATTACAAGCTGGAACAAAATATAGTGGCATGCTTTGGTGAGGATTTTGTTTCACATTACATCACGTACCATTTCTTTGTATTTCATTTGTTCTATCCAATTTGTCAGCATCAAAGCACATTACACAGAAAAAAAGCTTAGGAAGAGAATGCACATGATTGTCTTCCTTGCTTAGTTTCAAGTATTGGAGAAGCCTCAAAACTTAAGGCAATAATTGCCTAACAATAGCAAGTAACAGAGTTGATGTAACAAATATTGTCATAGGGCACCCACCAGGAAGAAACAATAAGCAGGCTTAAAAGGAGGTCGGGCAAAGTTAAGAGAATAAACAACAAACATTTGACCATACAAGATTGTAGAGGATAGGAAACAGCTACAAGGGAGGAAAATCATTTAGCAAGGAATCTGTTAAAGGATTTAATGGGGCATGATGGTATCTTCATTTTTTGTAAATTTGAAGTTCCTATGTCTTTTCAATCTATCTATAGAGGTTAGGTTTGATTTATGTCATTTCTATTTTGAAGTCCATCTTCGTCATTTAAAATTTTTCAACTCATAGCTTTACAACATACCCATTCATCCATAGACCTGGAAATGGACGATTACAAGGCTGCAAATAAAATAGCAGGTCTGATATAACTTTGTGACAACAATTTCAAACTCTCCCAGCTCTAAAAATGAATACCCAATTCATTTCTAGATGTGAGAGGAATTTTGCCACTGTTGTAGGTGAATTTTCAACTCCAAACTTCAAAATTTCCACTTGACACCTAGGGTTTGAACCCCAAATGCCCAACGGAGATGTGGCTGACTGTGTAACTGTTGTAGGATTGTAGAAATGCCCTCTAAAAGGACTGATCTACAATCTGATGTAAATTTATGCCCTCAAAATGGACTGATTTGCAATCTTCTTCCTCAAAATTTGTTGCCAAACTGATAAGAGAACCTTTATAAGTTGCTTTTAACTTCTAGAATGTTGGAGCTACGTCCAACACTCCATTCTCCCAAGAGTTTTTCTTCCTAGAAGGCCAAAACTGCAATGAGAAACCCTCCTTGAGCTCCAACTTGCAAGCTGCTCTGAAAAATTATAACTTGAGATGTGTCAAATGGCAGCCTCAAACTCATTTTATAAACTTTTCACTATTCCCCAAAGTGGGTGCCCCTTTTAGGGTTTCTTTTAACTTAGCATCATGAATTCTTTTTAGTAATTTTAATAAAATTACTTGGCCCCTTCAAGCTAGGCATGGGTTTTCACTAAGGCCTTCTTTTTTATCATTTTAAGTTGTTTTTAAGAGCCTCAAGTTATGTCTCTAGGCTCCATGGCACAAGGGGTGCACTTTTCACTATTCCTCCTAATTTTTTAGTTACTATTCACCCCTTTACTATTCTCTTAGAGACAACTTAATACTTCCAAATTATTTCTAAATTCATCCTTTGAACTCCAACTGAAGGCTCAAAAGGCACCAAGCAAGGCTCCAAAACCCCGGAATGGGTCCCCTATCCATAATGCTGACCTACGGGAACCCTAGTAATAGGTCAACCTCTGCTTAGATCTGAAACATCTAGGGAAGGGACATTACATGACTTCAATAAATCAGGGCATACACTTCTTGATGGGACTATTGAACAAATTATTTATGAAAATTTCATTTTTGATATGCAAACTGAATATGATGTCAAAATTTATGATGCCAACTATCAAATGGACTATGAGTGTTTTCAATTTCTAGTTATGTTGGATGAGCATTTAGTGGAACATGATAATGAGCTGGATAAGGTAAAATATCACAATGATTATGGATTTCAGTTAGTGTCTGACTGCAAATTGCAGATTGACAAAATTAATGGTGACATTGGAAAGCACAGTGATATGGTTAAGCATGCTAATGTTGATGTTGGTTTTCAGGTATACAATGGCGGTGATTTCAGACTTGGCCTAGTGCAGACAACAAAGAATAAAGCGTTTGATAGAGGGAAGGATTGGTTCTACATTTTGGGGGTACTAGGGCCACCAAATGAAGTTTGAAGAATGGTTCTCAAAGCATTACAGAGGAGCAATTATAGAGCACTCAATAGATTTGGCACATGGTCTACTCCCTAGATATCTAAAATCTCACCATTTCGCAAGGGGCATGCATCCACGAACATGAGCCACTGATGGCACCGTCAAATTTTGCAAATTTGAAGTGCCTATATCTTTTCAATGTGTCGACAGAAATTGGGTTTGCTTCCTATCATTTCTACCCCAAAGCCCACTTCATCGATTAATTTTTTTCAACTCGGAGTTCTTCATGCAAATCTGTATGGTAAAAAAAAATTTGGGACATGTGGTAGTATGCCTGTTCAGTTTTGTTCTTCCAGGATGAGTTTTGATATGTCATTTAATGTGTTTCTAATTGCAACCAGACTAGATTTGGTGTTCAAGAATTTTGAAAGTTTTAAGATTCTAAGGGCAACCGATTTCTTATTTTGGTTTCAAACATCTCTATTTCTACTTTCATCAAAATCTAAGGTCAAATGATGCATTATATTAATGCCTTTCGAGTGCGATGAATGCCTCCAACAGGCCTGTTTACAAGGCAGGTACTAAATTTTGGATTGTTGGGCAAGATTTGATTGCAAACCCATGTTTTATTTAATTGATTAGAACCGCTCACAAAAAACTACAACTCTCGGACCTCCAGTTTGTGCATAATGATATTCCACCATTTTGTCGGCAAGAGAAATTCAATTTTCCATTTTGCAACTATGAAATTTTGTAAAATTTGGGACATTTTAAATGTTGTCAAAGGACATGAAAAGCATTCTTAAATGTTTTGTTATGAAATAAAAGTTGAAAATATGCACCCAAAGCCTTAACCCACAATCTTGCACAAGCAGAAAGAGGGGTTTTGAGAGGGGCACGAGATTGTAGGGAGGTTGCTTTGGGGTATTTTTGAGGTTGCTAGCAGCTTCTATATTGACCAAATATGTGTCCTATCCCTATTTGAACACTTGGATAAGGTTTTGGAGCATTGAAAATGAAGAAATTTGCTGATCTATTGCTCTAAAATGATCAAAAATTGTTTTTCACACCCAACTGCAACAAAAAACGACTTGCACAATTGCAAATCGATTAGCAGCAATTTCTAACGCCTTGGGAATGATTTGAATGTTATTTGAAGCATTTTCAAAATGCCATTCACCATAAAAACGGCCCAGCATTTGATTTCATGATCTACAACAACTTTCATCATGCAAGGAGCACTCAAATGTAAATTTTGCTATTCCACACAGAGGGGTTTTCTATTGGGTCAAGCTTGCAAAATGCAAGCTTTTAATTTGTTTCAACCTGCAAGAATCTCTCCGCTTGCTGGAAATAAAAGCATTCACATGGATGGAGCTTGAAGAAAAATGCACATTGATGGTAGCTTTAGAAAAGGTATTTGACAAAATGTTAAATGAAATAGAGGTTCTCATGGTGAAACATTTTCTTAGAAATATGTTTTTAAATGCCAAGTTAATTGCAAGGAAACAAAGGTAGAAATGAAGGTTGTGTGGATCAATTTGCACAGTTAAAATGCATTTTAGTACTACCAAGGAAATGGGTTTTTACCCAAAAGTGAAATTTTTCGCTTGCCAAGTGAAAATGCAATTATAAGTGTGTTTTTGCATACAGGTAAAAATGTTGCATGAAAATGAAAGCAAGCAAAGTGGCAAAGGAATTTTCAATTGCAAGTGAGAGGCAAAGTGAGAATTAGGGTAAAGTGGCATTTTTCAAATGCCAAATCAATGGGATCATAGTATGACAAATGTCAAGTAGAGATTAAATATGAGTCTTCTTTTCTTCTATTTTATTGTAATTTATGTCTCATTTGTTAGGGTTCTGAAATTTTTGAAGAAGTTGTAAGGGGTAGGCTATTAGTTTTGTGCAAGAAACTAGAGACCCATGTTGTGCAAATGTTCTTGCAATTGCATTGTATAGCTTGATTGCAATAGAAATGAACACATGCTTTTGCATGCTCTCAATGTATCTTGTCTCCAGTCTGTAATGTTGTATTTTTCTCAGTTATACAATCAAGGGTTGTAAAGTTTTCCATGCACATTTGTTGCATCTGGATTATTTTCAAGGTTAGTGTTTGGTCAAGAAGCAATGTAAATTCTTTCAATGAATTAATGAGAATATTTTGTTGCAGGTTGAATTATTAAGTAGAAGTTGCATTGTTAGTTATTAGTTGATCTCATTAGCATAAGGTGTTACTGATTGAGTGATTATTGAGATATGTTTAAAATGTGATGAAGGGTGTGCACATGCATTGTGACTCTAAAGCCCTTGGATAGACACTAGTTTATTTTGAATGGTTTTTCTTCAAACTCAAAAACACACTTCAAATAGGAAACGAAAATTTACTTTCTACAATATTTATTTTTAATTATTTGCATACTTCATACCTAGATTTTAAAGACAACAAGGATAGTGCATTTCATTTTGCAAATACATAAACCCTTGTTATTTGTATTTAAATTATCTGCTAGGTGATGCAATACAACTTTATTTCATATCTATATTCAATACCATATAGGAAGACCCACCTAGGTTTTGCAGAGCCTAAAGTGTAGGGGAGAAAAGTGTGAGATCATTCTCCCATTTGTTGGCCAAGTCTCTTTTTGAACTTGAACGTAAGACATGGCGCACCTTTAGGGTTTACCAACAAAGCAATCTAAGGCACAGTAATTGTTTTGCATCATTAGGAAATTATATCTTCAACCAAACACATGAATTGGGTAATAATTCTTTTGGTGAAAGGATGATAACAGTATTTCATAGAGGGAAATTTTTTGAAATGGACGGGAGCGGAAACAAAAGCGGGCCTCTGAAACCAATCATTGGCACAGGATCAGGCACGTTGGACTCTGCTTTCACCGTTGTTGCCTTGTCTGCAGCTCTGGAGGGGTCGAGTGGATAAGATGGTGCTCCTGTTGATTTGGACAGGTATTTCGAAAAGGATGCTTTTGTTGCGTTTGTTGTGGACCGGGACAATACTAAGGAAAACGTCAATGGTTCGTTGGGGGTGCAGGCAGTGGCTAGGACTAGTGTGCCCATTCCTAGGTTGTGTGCCCTTGTTGGGTTTTTTGCAGTAGTTCTCGGTTCGGGTCTTCATGCTTCGGGGGGGGTGGATAGGGGTGCCTGACCTCTCCCCTATGCCCGCTCTTCCCCTGTTGTGGTGTGTGGCCCGGAGGTTACAGAGAATGAAGAGTTTTATCACAATACTGGTGCAATTTGCAAGTTTAATGGTCTTTGGCCCTCTTTGCCCGACCTTCACAAATGGGTGTTGAGTCTTGGAGGCCGTTGGTAGCCGGAACGATTGAGCTCTTCCCCTGTGCTTGTGGTTTTTCATAGTGACTTTTGCTTCTTCTGAGCAACGAGATGTAGTGCTCGATGGTCGGGTTTGGATGTGGGGGGGATATTCCCTATCCATTAAACCATGCACTCTTGCTTTCAATCCCCTTACCGAGCCGCTTAATATCAAGCCGACTTGGATGTGTCTCCCGAACCTCCCCCTCTAGTTTTGGGAGGATTCTTGCAATGAGGTCATTGGCAATGCCATCGGTCGGTTTCTGAAAGTAGATTCTACTACCACTTTCATGGGTCACTCCACTATTGCTCGTATTTTAGTTGGCATTGACATCTCCAAACCCCTTTTTCTAAACGTTTTGATGGTAGGTGATCGGCCTTGGAAGCAACTGTTGGATTATGAGGGTGTCCCCTTCAGATGTCAGCATTGCTTCACTATTGGTCACATGGTTGTCGGTTGTCCTCTATCGCGTCGTAAAGGAGTACAACCTGGTGGAAGGATGCTCTTGCGGACCACTTGACTATCTTTGCTTCCCATGTAGATGGTTCGTCTTGTGGTGATGGTTCCTCTCAGGAGGATGAGATCCATCTTGAGTCTACTCTGATGGAGGAGGTTGAGGCTGCTCCTCTTTCGACTCCCACCTCGACTCCTGCTACTCTTGACTGATTCACTCATGTTTCAGCTTCGGGTATTCCTTCGATCGTGCCTACTTCGGATTTGTCAGCTTTGCCCTCGAGGGCTCCTGGTCACGTCCCTTGTTTCGTTTCTCTGGTCTCCCTCCTGGAGGTGCCTTCTTCCGGTTTGGCTTTGTTGACGCCCTCCATGGCTGTTGTGGCCCGAGAGGATCCTCCCCTCTCTCCTCGATCAGAGGACTTCTTGGACCTTGGTTCAGCGTAAAAAGAAAGGGCTTCCCAAATCTATTGGGGAGCTTCACCCTAGGGCTAAGGGTGTTAGATTTGCTTGTTCGGAATCTGTTGTTTAGACCCTCAATTTGGGTTTTCCTGTTGGTGTGTTGATGGTTTTGTTATCAGCCTATTGTTTGGTGTTAGGTTGGACAGCCAATTTGTTTTCTCTTTGTTGCCTTTGCTCTTCTTTGTATAGGGTTTCAGGGCCCCTTCAAAACCTGTTTATCGCTAATCAAAAACAATATTTCACAGAATGTGGCAAAATTTGTGCAAGTAACGCCTCCCAGACCAAGAGTAACATAATTAAATTGAAATGTCCAAACAAGCCAGGAAATAGATAATTCATCTGAAGTTTCACTATATAATTTGTTAAAAATGTTTTCGCTTATACCATAAACTAAACCCTGGTCTTTTACACTATTCCCTCTTCAAGCACCTTAGTCTCTTCATAGGTGTGCAACTTTATATTATTTTGTTATGCTGCTTTCCTAGATAACACCCAAATAAGTTCTCTTTTTCAAATCAATTCCTTGTCACCATGCACTGTGTTTGCTTTTGTCAAAGAGAGAACGTCATTTTTTCCTCCTGCATATCTGATCTGGTGGTGTGTGGCTCAAAATAAGTTAATTGTATTTAAAGTTCAAAGGGCTTCATCTCCTGCTACATACCTTTCAGTCTAGAAGTGTGGTCATGTTTTGGTTTTGTAATTTGCTTCTGCTGCTGCTGCTATGCAGACTATTGCACTCTTTTATCTAAAAACTCCTCACAGAAAACTATATATAATTTGAATAGATTTCACACAATTTTACAATGGTTCAAGGCAAAGACATCAGGCTCAGCTCAGCATAATGTTGCTCTGATATCAAACGATGGACATAATTGCACACAGAAGTAGATTAATTTTGATTATACATGAGAACAATTTAAACAAAGAGCTCGATCATATTTTCTAAGATCCAAAGCTAACCATTTCGCTGCTCATCTCTCCAACAAATTTTATTCCTAGTGATTATTACAATAATCAATCAACAAACATATTCACACAAACTCTATTATCTAAAGTTGGATTTCAGTTTTCTACCAGTGCTGTGTTTTAGGACAAAATGAAATGCTATTAGATTTAATGGGAAGGTCCTGGACGAAGTTGCACTGAGAAAACTAAAATTGGATTCGGTTATCCATGGTTTAGGGCAAACAAGATATAAATTGTTTATTACTCTGGTGATTTATCTTTCTTTTCTCTTTTATTTACTATTGATGCATTTTGCTAGTCATGTAGGCAAAGAGTCAATAGAATTGAATGTTGTGGAGGTTGTAAGTTCTAAGCCATAAAAGAGCGGACGTTTTATCATTTTCTGTCCATAGCTTTGCTGAATCCAATGTCAATGGAATACAAATCATCAAATGAACTCAATAGCTTGATGTGAATGGAATATATATTGTGATCTGATTTAATCAATTTATAAAATAAAAACCTGAAAACACAATCATTAATTAGACGGAAGTTCTCATTCAATGAGGCAAATCATTTCATATTTTATATCATGGTCAAATATTGTAGTACAAATCTTTGGACCACATTATGTGGTATTCTTAAATTACATACTGCCTATGATGTTCCGATCCCTGGCTATATTTCAATCATATACATGTTTCTTGCACCACCACCTTTTTATTTGCATTTTATTTATCTCTCTATGGCTTCACAGGCATCACCATCATCTGGGTTTGCCACCATTCTTGAACTTCATTTCTAATCAGCAAAAAGTTGGTTGCATTCTATTTACACCCGTTGTTAATTGATAATCCTCCTGTACAGCAATCATGTCTCCATCATTCCGTGCATTCCACGTCTCATTTAATCTCAACAGGAATCTTTTACTTTCATAACCTGTACAAACTGAAAGTCTTCTAGAAAACTCATCAGATCATGTCATGGAAACAACTGGTCAGACATTATCTCACGAGACATCATAAAAAATACCCGGCTTTGATAAGGGATCAAAGAAACATTTATCCAGCAAACAACAAAAAGGCTTCCCTAACTCCTCAGCATGATAGCAATCTCTTTTTTTTTCTGAGTCATAACCGATCATGTTTATTGTAGCCATTTTCCCCTCAGATGAGGAACCATATCTCCAATGCACATCATTTAGTAGTCACCCTGCACGATTTTGGCTTAACAATGTATTGTCTGTGTACCTGCACAAATGAATTATTGCTCCATAAAACCAAAGTACATAAATCCCATGCCAGATAATAACTCTTCAAATATCACCATTACAACTAGCTACTCAATTCTTTAGCAAATTACAAGACCTAGGGAGGTATCTGCGTTTACTATTTCTATCAATGGCATTCTAGGTCAACCAAAATTTCACCCAGCCCAAACCCAAAACATTATTTTAAGTGGTACTCTCAGAGGAACAGAGAACTTTTTATTTCTTTGAATGGAATGCTTGATTTCATGTTCTGTACTAAAGATGACCATATTTTTAAATGTTTAAAACAAATCCTTCCTTGAGTAAACTTCATTAAATATTCCTTAGATTACACACACTGTAGAATAGTCTAGTGCCTTGACACAAAAATATGACTACAGATTGAGATCTCAAAAAAATTAAGCTCAACTTTATCATTCTCAGTAGAGGTGGAATAGAAATCTAAAAAATAAGGTAGTTAAATGAGCTTATGCAACAATTACCTAAGTTGCATGCTTCTAGGTATTTCCTTCACCTCTTTGAATGATGCAACGTCTGCTAAAGGTTGCACAAAATTTTAGGCCTCATTATCAAAGTCGTAAATTAAATACCTTCAAAACCAAACCTTTATAGTTGAACTCGTAACATTTTTTTACAATGGGATGAACCTATCCTACTTGTGAATTCTAAGGCTGCAGCACCATATGGATTGTTGTTTGTAATGAGCATTCTCCAAAACAGCAAATTTGAAAGTATTCTTATTTTTAAATTGTCTGTATTCATGTTAGGATGATGACATTTGAAAAAACATCTACTCCTTCTCTGGAATCAAGAGTATGAATCATATTCACTTACGTTTATCAATAAACCAACAACAAAAATGCTTATATAATCTCAAAAACCTCCTTTCGTTTGTAACGGTAATGGATCCAATGACAATCTATTGTGGTCCGCTATCATCTTTCCTATATACCATCAATTATCAATTCAAATAGCGAAAACATGAATTTCTAGAAGAAACTGTATATTGTCAATAAAAAGGTAAGTCACAAGAATTACAATTAGGAAAAACCAAACAAAAGAGAAATGAAGCTTAATTACATTCAGAAAATGAAGCTTACTTGTGATTTTATGAATTCATATTTCGTTCTTCACATTTATTATCCTTTTCACAAGAATTGACTATGGTATGAAGATACGTGTTGCCTCGATCAGATACAGTATCTTTAATTGTTGCCATGCCATTGATGCATTGTTCAAGGTGAAGTCTTTCCAAACAAGAATCCAATAACTCTTTAACAAACATATCTACTGATTCTTCTTCTGAATAGACTCTTCCTTCTAAATCCACATGGGATGGATTATGTGTATCTGCTCTCATACTGACCAGTTGAACCATGAATCTTTTTTGCTCTACTGCTGTAACACTCTCTGACTCTTTATCATGCTCCAATCTCACTTCAGAATTGGGTGGCATCCCTGAGATCCCACTCATTTTTAGCATGTCAACTTCATTCATATTATCAGGAACACGTGGTACAGATTCAGTTAGTGACTTCTCCAGCAAAGGAACATCAGTACCATCTTCCAGTGCTTGAGCATCCAATTCTAACTCTTTCATACAACTTGAGGTTCTTTCTTCCTCTGCTCCATAACCTCTTTCTATATCTTTCTCAGGTGTCCATCTTTCTTCTTCCTTAGGTAATGTATTACAAACTGCTGCTGAAATCATATCAGTTATAGGATCAAGTTGTGCAGATTCAGAACTTATCTTGTTCAAAGCTGGAACTTCAGGAGTATCACTGCGCATTTGAGAAGCTAAAGAAACAGTACTGTTGGAATGAACCACTAAACTTTCTTCCACTCTTGTCAACATGTTTCCAGGTGTTTCAGTATACATTTCTTCAACTTTTTGGCAACTTAAGGGTCTTTTCTCAAATGTTCTCTTTATTTCCTTCTTCATTTCATTTTTCTTGGGCAGGATATAAGTATCCACTAGTTTATTGGGAATAGTTGTGCCATCAGGGATGTGATGTGCATATTCCATCTTTGCCTTCTCCAGCATTGACACTTCTGCACTATCTCCCTGCAGCTGGGAATCTGAAATAGTCTTGTCTGAAAGTACAGATGGTATTAATTCCAATTTTGTCAATGCATTGTCTGAACCTCTCCAGTCTATCCTCATTTTGGCATCAGTCGGTGTCTTATAGGGTGTAATCTCTGTTGTGGTATCACCACCAGCTATACCACTGGGGATGCAAAATAAAGATTCGGTACACACCTTCTCCGGAGCTGAAATTTCATTGTTTACCTGTGTTTGAGAATCCAAAACATCTATCCCATGACAACCCAGTGTTCTTTCATTGTCTGCTATCAACGTACTTTCTAAACCATGTTCACTGTTCAATTCTTCTGCCTTAGCTAGTATTCTAGAAGGTGGAGTTTGTATCAAGGTACTGCCATCTTCAAAATTACTCCAGACAGAAATGGCAGAATTAGTATCTGATTTCTTTAGTTGTGGATTTTGGGCATCATATCCCTGTTCTTGAGGAGCCTGTGTGTTGCCTTCGACACATGTGCTCCGATCTACTTGTTTTCCTCCAAAAACCATAATTTTTATTAGACCAAAAAAATAAGCATAACAATTCTACACATTTACATACTAAATAAATAGACTGCTGCTGATTTTATTTTGTAATAAAATATAAGAAAAAAATACCTGTTGGAACACACAATTGGATTTCTGGTTTGAAGATGTATTTTTGCAATAATGTGGTTCCCGGAAATGTCATCATGTTCATATTTTTTAGTTCCTGTTTTTGTGAACCTTCCAATGGCTTAAAACCAAAAACTGTTGTCCAATACTCTAAAAGATCAGGTACTGCTGATAATATCAGCTTTTCCACATTTAGTGATATTAGCATCTGTCCAAGTAATGATATCAGAGGAAAGAAAATACACCTTATAAAGGTGGCATAAGCATAAGCAATCTGCAAGAAAGATTATAATGCATGCATAAACTAGATAGCATACCAACACATCATGAGAGAGATGTACAAATGCTGGACAAAACCAACTGGATAAGTACCTCAATATCAGATACATGTATTACATCTATTAAGAGGAGAATGGCATTCCTTTCCAGGATAGTGGGTTTTCATTAGTTTTAAAGAAGCTGCCTAGATTCAAATTATACATCATAAAACAACTATGCTTGCCACAGCCAGTTCAGATTTTGAGATTGTACTAAGAAAGACATGGAGCATAATCCATGCAAACACAATCAATTACTAGCAATAAATTTTGGTACTTGAATAAGGCCAGTAAAATGTTCATAGAAACTACTAATTTTAACATGGTCATGTCACAAGTTCGAAGTCAATTATGTCCTAGCATATGAACCTGTGAATGACATATGACATTAAAAAATTACTCAAAAGATGGACTGAGGAGATTTATCCTTAACTATAATCACAATAAGAAAATAACCACAGGAAGTATTGGTGCTTAACCTAACTCGCCAAATGTGCATATCAAAACAAGAATGATTCAAAATCAACTTAGCATTAATACTTTCCATATTAGCACATTCATCAATTCCTATTAATTTGTTGATAAGACTCTTTTTGAAGCAATTGCAAGTAATGACAAGGCAGGCATAGATGAACTTAGCAATTCTAAATTAAAACTGAACAGAAGGAAACACTAACAAATCATACTCAAAAAAAAACAGGCCTAGGAAGGACAAATAATTAATAAATGAAAAGACCAAAAAGCTCAGAAATGAGGAGAGTCTGCCAAAATACCAGTGATTCTCCAGGGCTAGGAAATCTCCACCAATGTATATAAATGACTTGAGTGATTGAGAATTAAATCTAATCCTAAGATTCTTATACTTGTTTAACAATTTTAGAAAAACAATTGTGCACCTGAGATATATTTATTTAAAGCAGAAATCCTGGAAAAGAAAATTTCAAATATCAAAATAAGATAAAAATGGTTCTGAATCTATGCAGTGTAACATCCATTGATGAACCCAGTTCACAAACAACAGATAGCACAAAGAACAATCTTTAGCTTGATATAATTAAGCTCATACTATTTCAAAATAGATCCCACAACGAATTGCTTAAACAGTAATCAAGCCACTTAGCAATGTGGTAAGTCCCAATAACAATGTGAGCCCAAAGGCAATATATTAAAACATTGACAGGCATTATTTACACACCTTCTCAATTGTGTGAACAAGGCGGCGGCACATGCCCTGACGTCTATATGGTTCACAAGTTGCAATAAGAGGCATCTCTGCAAAATGCCCTCCATGAATCCTGCAAAAATTTCCATAAGGAAAACAAAATCATATCAATGACAAAAGTATGGGCAGCCATACGATTTCAAATATAGCCATCTATAAAGTTATAAATAGAACTCTGTTAAAAACATAAATAGAGACCATCCAAAAAATTTAGGCTGCCATATTGTTCTGGAAAGGTAAAATGCAATGGTGAACATTTATAACCACAAAATCCAACAAGAGAAGTTGGCAAAGGTTCTATGAAGTAATAAAACTTTTATGCAGTTTCAAACCAGAAATCCAATCACATGTTCCATAAGGTTCTAATGTATTATTATATTATATTCTGGTTTGAAAATGTATTTGCAATAATGGGGATTTTTATGCAGTTTCAAAGACGGGGCATTTTGGAGACGAGAAATATGTATTTACGTACAACTACACACACACTCACATATGCATATATGCATACATATGTATACAATCCAATAAGAGAAATCGGCAAAGATTTTATGAAATTAAAAACTATAAAGTTTCAAACCAAAAATCCAAGCACATTTTCTATAAGGTACTAATATATTCCATTCTGGTCTGAAAATGTATTTGCAACTATGAGAATTTTTATGCAATTTCAGAGATAGGGGACATTTTGGGGATGGGGAATATGTATATAGTACATACAGATATGTATGTACACATATATACATACATACATATACGTATGTATTTATGTATATGTCAAATCAGTAAAGGATTTATGAAATTATAAAACTATTCGAGTTTCAAACCAAAAAGCCATACACAAATTCCATAAGGTTCTAATCTATTCCATTCTGGTTTGAAAATGTATTTGTTGGGAATTTTTATGCAGTTTTGAGGAGGGAGAATTTTAAGGATGGAGAATGTGTATAGTACATATAGATATGTATGTGCACATATCTATATGTATATATCTATGTAGATGTACATATATACATATATTTTATTAGCCATCTCCCACCATCCCTTTATCTCCAAAATTGTCCCCCCACCACAGAAACTCGGAGAAAAACTGCTTATATACTCATCATAAGAAATCTTTTACTTCAAAGAAATTCTAATGATTCTTAATTTTAAATTTCCTACTGTTGCATTTTGAAAAATAAACAAATAGCAAATATTAGTCATTTATTTCAACTAAGTTTGCTAACAAAGGAAATTCAATTTAAACAACAATATTGGTTTGTTAACATTTTTTACTTCTAAGCTTGTTAAATCTTGAGGGCTTGATCAACACAATTCACTTGGTTAAATATGTTTGCATACATGTTTTCAAAGCATTGCCCAGTTCTTGATTTACATGGTTGTTTCATCAAAATATGCATAAATTTAAGAACATAATTACAAAGAATCTACTCCCTATCTCCAAGTAACTATGCTAAGACAAATGATACCTTCATGGTGTTTGATGACCAAGGGTTCTGGTCAAGTGTCGTAGCTGCATTATTCAAAGTTTCAAACAATAAACTTCAACTTATGACCCTATCACTACCAAACTCACATGCAGTGGATGTATTTAACATATGAAACTTTGTTTAAAATGTGACAAGAGAGGATCAAACAACTAGGTTCAAGCACCCCCCTAAATAATTACAAGCCACCATGGAGACATCCAATTACATGCATTGTATTCATTGAATACCCTTCCTATGATTTACGATGTATACCCCTTATAAACCAAACTTGCATCACCTAAATACCCTAGAACAAACTACAACACTATGCAGCCAAGAAATTGACTTAGCAACCAACCCTTATTACATCTTCAAACATGCATATATAGCACTTATTCAATCCTCTTGCTTGGGCCAAAATGCAAGTGTAGTCAACAAGTTTGTCAAGTTGTCCATGTCTGTTTGCATCATCTTCACATGGCCAAGTAATTGAAACTACATCCTTTGCATCAACAACCATGTCCATTTGTACACAAGCTATGTCCCATGTATAAAGGAGCATTCAAGAGCCATCCCCTATCTTATTGCATCCATTTAGAACCATTAATGGCGTCCTAGGTAGTGTGCGGAGGTAGGTAGGGTTTGTGCACTCTAATAGCAAGAGGCCAAGAATTCACAAAGGGTCAAGGACTCCACTAGAGTAATGCATAGAGGCACAAGGAATCAAGGGTAGGGAGATCAAGATGCAAGGAAGACATAGAAACAAAGGTCCTCGAGCCTAGGGAAGAAGAATGGAGAAACAACGAGATTCAATGAATCAAGATGCCAAGGGGCAATTTTCCACAATTATGTTGGCATTAAGACTTTTGAAGGTTTCCATGGGTATGTTGGTATTAAGACTTTTGAAGATCTAAGAAGGGAAGGCACAACAAGGGGTGGGAATTGATAAAATTCGATACTAAATATCACAAGAGGAAGTGAGAAAAGGGAAGGAAAATCCGAGAAGCCCATGAGAAACAAGGAGCTGCAAAGCTAGGATTGAGGTTCTAGCATACCCTACGCATGTTGGAATGGGAGATGAAGTCTAAAAGCCTATGAGCCAATTCCAAGGAGAGGTGGCAACTAGGACCCAAAAAGAGTCAATACGAAAAAAAGGTGATGCAACAAACAGAGATTTGGAATACCTAATACCACAACACCAAGGAAAAGAAAGGCTTGGAAACCCATCTGGATTTGGGATTCAGGGATTTGTAATGCAATTTCCTTTAGGGAAGATGAAAAGGACAAGTCTACAAACATGTCACGAGACAGAGATTAAGACTCAAGGATATCAAACCCTTTGAAATAGAAGCAAAGGAGAAAGGGGAATTTTGAAAGCACATAGGAAAGGCAATCAAGAATCTAAAGGTCTTGATATAGAGTAGCCAAGGAAATGAATGAAAGGGATGCCAATAAGGAAAACCCAAACACATAATTGGGACTAGAGGAAATTGAGTGTCAGGGAAAATGAAGTGAAGAGATGCAAACATGAGAAAGCTCAACAACTTGAAACATGAGAATCCAAGGAATTAGGGGAAAAGAATGAAAGGGAAATATCAAAAAAGTTATGTGGAAGCCTAAAACTCTGATAGATGAGAGGCATGAGTGCAAGGAATAATGGGAAATGGTACCAAGGTAAGGGAAAACCTAAAAACCTGCCCAATGTTAGAAATTGATTCAAACACTCTCATACTTGAGACTTTTTGAATCTTTTGCAATTTACACACATAACAAAAGTGTAAGGGGAGGCAAAGCACAACACCAAGCACAAATTTGACCAAGGGGGGCCACTAAAGGAAATATTTGATTAGTTATCAATCATGGGCAAAATAAAGCCAAGGCTACAAAGATGGCACAAGACTTGGAAAATATTTTGCAATTTGGGGTAGGAGCCAACAAACCCAATAAGGCATCAAACATACAAAATATACACCAATAATTATAATTCCATTTTGAAATAAGAGCTAGAGGGATCACTCAAACTAAGACACTCTCTCCAATCTTTGCCTTATCAATTTCATTTCACTTTGATGATCTTAACAATGCAACCCTACATTTTCTCTATAAATAGGTCCAAGTGTTGAAATGCTTACTTGGATCAATGACATTGACTCAAACACAATCAAGACCATCAAACATTGGGAAAATGTGTTCTCAATCACAAGAACATATTTTGTTTGATTTTGTGCCTTAGTTCTTGTAGTGGTCCACAAGAAAAGAAATCTCAAAACTCTCTCTCCATTTTGGAGCATCAATGCTCTCAAGGGTATAAGTCAAAGTTTTGGGGCCTTATTTTAAGGCTTGTGATCTAAACAAGTATTGATATTAGATTAAAAAAATTACCAATTACTCATGTGAAAATATCACAACCAAGTAACTCAGCTATTTTGTTTGCTTTGTCGAGCTTTTCCAAGTTAAAGAATTTAAGAATCTTTTTATTTGTTAAATTTTTGCCAAGTCATTGAGTCAAAGTCAATATTCAATCTGTTAGTCTTGACAAGTCGCAAGTTTTAAAACTTTGGCTCCAACTATTATACTTCAATGTATGATCCATTTCAAACAAATGTTTCCACTTTATCCTATCCAAGTTTTGCTCTCTACCCAACCACATTGTCTAGAGAATAAACTCATTTTCTTTCTTCGCAAAATCAAATCTCTAGATTACTGTAGTGTAGGAAAATGCATACCCTTGCATTTTCACAATTGTTTGGTCCTGCCTTGCTTTGTTTATCCTTATTTATGTCTTATTTGGTCCTACATTGTATCCACAAGCCTAATAAATTATATAAATTATGGCTAATCTCGACAAACATCAAAGGATAAATGATAATTTAATGATTCTGGTTGTGTCCCCCTGATTTTTGGGTCGGGACTAATACGCCACCTAGGGCGTCTTTGTCCCCCAAAGGTCTTGGGACCCTGATTTCAAGTGTGCCTTAAATGGGACAGTAAGGGCATCTTAGTCCTCCCTAGCATATTTTGACAACATTTTTGCATTTCCAGAATCCACATCACATTTCCAGACTTCCCAGGTACACATACCCTAACTTATTGTTGCTTAATTTCATCATTTGCACTCATCATTTAGCTTGCATTACTAGGTTTTGTGAGTTGAATGTTAAATTGTCTTTTCCAAGCTTTTACTTGGTGGTGAACCCCTCTAAGTTTAAATAACCCCCTCCTAGGTCTTCCCTATTGAGAATTGACTCACCCTTTGGGTTGATAGTCAATCCAATTTGGGATCCTAGGACATTATTGAATGAACTAAGGAAAAATAGGGGCATCTCAACCCCCTATTTTCTTTACGGTTCAATTACTTAGCCTTGAGTTGTTCAAGATACATTTACTTGGCACTTTGTTCTTGAGAGAGGGTAGCCTCCTTAGATCTTGTGAGTCATCCATAATAATATTTTGATGCTAGTTTGGATCTACAATTGATTGGTCTCTTTGTTGATCAATTTCCACCATTCCACTACTAATTGGGCATCCTTACTCCTTCCGCCACAAGACATAACTAATAGATTTTGACAATAATATATTCAAATGACTTAGATCTCTACCCTAAAATCTCTCAATTCAACATGACTTTCTACTCTAACCATCTCTAACAAATTGTGAATGTCATCACCATCCAACCCAACATCGTTTGACACCATTGATTGCATGGCACCAAGATTCATTTTGAGCAATTAGAACACATTCCAAACAATTACATGTCGATTTAAAACCATCATATTACTCATTGGTATAGGATTATTGTCTCTATTCTCTCTATGAGGTAGCAACTAAGGAGCATTTATTTTCCAATTTCCCACTTAATAAGAGATTTGGGCAGCTACTATCATTTTAATAGTCTCTTGGTGCTCAAAGTTGTGGGTTCCCAACTACCTAAAGCTAAGCTGTTCCTAAGTGCCAAGGGTGTAAAACTCAAGACAACTAGCTTACTCCTTATGATCGGATAGAGACAACAATGAATGATAAGGATGGGCAATTCCTTCTTTTTCATTAGGCTCTACTAGGCCAAACACAAGTATTCCTTGAGGTATTAT